>CP092872.1:43589812-44130654 GCA_030710605.1 Cordylochernes scorpioides | reverse complement strand
ATTCTATATAAAGATTCAATTTCAAAAGAATTATTAGAAGGAATAGATTCTGAAGAAATAGAATGTCCGAGATGTCCTAGAGTATTAGGAGAGGGGTGTTCGATGTTTAGGTGTGTGTTTTATAAAAATATGTTTAATAAAAATAATTCTAAATAAATGGATATCTTCAATAACATCAACTCTTACCCTAAAACCTATAAATTTAGCGAAATAGATCCTGGGAAATATAAGTTGATTTCATTGAGAAAAAACACAACAAAATATGGGGAAACAGTAATTGCAACCTTAGATATAAACGAAGAAGAAAGAGATTTTTATTTACCTAGAAGATTTGAAAAATTATCAGATAAGGATATAAAGAAAATTAATAGAGGAGAATATGTGTTGGCATATAATGGAATTGATGTAGATAAAAATCCTTATTATGATATCAAGTTGGAAAAATGCTTCTAAATAAATGATCGGTGTTTATTTAATGTTTTTTTTGTTCTATTTTGATCAAAAAAGGAAACAATTTTTCTATTTTTTGTATACTTTTATTTTTGTGTGTTTTTTTCTTAAATTATGCTTTTTGGTATTATTATTTTTTTTTAAAACCTTTGTTTTATTTAAAATATCCTTGATTTTTTAATAAATATGGTCAAAAAAAAGGACCGAAATGGTGTGTGAAAAATCGCATTTTTGTTCGAAAAAAAGGTTTTTTTTTATGCAAAATGAAAGGTGTGGTGTGTGTCAGCGTATGGGACATATGCTACTGTTATATGCGTTTATAGTATGCGCTATATTTTTGAAAAACACATACTTTTTAAAAACAGATATTAAATTTTAAATAATATATTTTCTTTAAATATTTATTAATATTGATATCCCAAGTTTTTTTACAACGTCATCGGAATATTATTTTACTAAATCCTCAAATTAAATATTAAATTTAATATACTTAGAACACATTTTAATATTTTTGCAATTCATAAATGTAATTTCCCAAGATACCGCGAGAGGCGCTGCTTGCGAGTGAAAGTAGAAAATTTGAGAATAAAATTGCGACGAATATTTATTTCAAATCAAATTCAAGCCTGAAACCTTCCCAGTAGTATAGTAAATAACTTCCTGAAGTTTCACGGCGATTGGATAATCTTACCTTTTAAAAACATCAATCGTGTAAACAAACTAACAATCCACGTATAAAATTATTAACCAATCAAATTCATTTATCGTCACGACCAGTGCGGCGCCAAGCGGTAAAAGGCTGGAAGGTTTTAGGTTAAAAAAAGGACATTAACCTTTTAAGTTTTTTGAATAGCCTATATTTTAAACGAAATCTTCAGCTACCTATATGCGAAATTTCATAATGATTGATTATGTAGATTTTGCGCAACGCGATAACAAACATCGAATTTGGATTTCATTTTTATAGATATAAAGAATATATTAATAGTAATTTTGGAGAAGAAGAGTAAAGTAAAATATAATAAATTAAGATTTACAGATTTTAAATTTAACACTGATTAGAACACCAACCAAATCTTTATTGAATAATACCGTTAAGAGAATTTCAAAATTTATAAATTTGTTGTTTAATTTAAACATAAGAGGTTTATATATGCTATTTTTATATAATAAATAAGTAAATAGCATATAATAGTAAAAACAACAAAAAAAAAAACTCCAGCGAAGCTTCGGCCGTTACGCGTCATAGGCTGGGTAGAAAATAATAAACAAAGAGATAGGTTTATAGAAAAGATCAAAGACAGAACCACGATAATAATTTTCCAAATATTCCAAATATATAGAGAAAAAGATGTTCCCCTTCCTATCTCCTCTCTTGACGAAAGAAGATAGATTTTTATTTTTTTTATAATTTTTAAAAATATATTTTTTAAATATTTTTTTATAAAGCATATTTTAAAAACGAACTAGTTTAAAAATAGAGGACACAATACAAGATAATATGTTTATTGAATGAACCTAAAAAATTTACTATTTAAAATTTGAATCGAAAGTGCAATGAGAGAAAAACATGCTAAAGGTGAAAGTCTAGTGAAGTGTCGGCAACATATCAATTACAGATATTTCTAGGTCCTTGTAACTATTCACTTTTCTTACGTATGTAAAAGGTTTATTAGTATTATTTCAATTAATGGGAGGTATGAAAACCATAAAGGTTACACCAAATGAAAAGAGGATGGTACTATGGCGGGCCTCTTCAGATGAAGATCTGAGCAGCAGTTTCGGCCGCTTTAAATTACATGACTGCAGGACCAAACCTCTTAGACAAATAAAAAAAGATGATTGGAATGAAATAAGAGATATGCAGACTATCTTGGATATAATATTTAATTCAGGAACCCCTTATCTTACCTCTTCTATTAATTATTGGATTGATTGAAAGGAGAATAGAAAATGTTCCGATTCTCTTATATAAAATTTATAGTACAGTTGACCGTCAATTATGTCAAAATTAAGAAATATATTTAAATCTTTTAAATATAATTCTAAATATTATAACTGCAATAAAATAATAAAATATTAGAATTACAAGAAAATACCACCCAATTCAAACAAATCAACAGTTTGTGCCACCCCGGCAACAGAAAAGCTAACATCATCAAAGTACTAAATCCTTTGTCTGATGATGGAACAACACTGCCAACCAAAACACCACACACCACCAATTCACCCGGATCGAGCCTAACTTTTCCGTAGTTCCAATCTATATTCCGAATTGTGCTTTTTCACTCTGAATATTAGATAAATGAACCAATACCTATTATTTCTGCTAAATAAGGAAGTATAGGGTTTATGTTTTGGTGCTTCATATCAATTAAATTGTTTGTTCATTTTCTATACCCTCCTTTATAAAGATTGATTCTAGCTCATTCAATTGATATGTATGCTTTTTGATGAGATATTTTTCAATAAAATTATAGTAATCATTTTAAAGGATCAAAGAAAAATTAGGGATAACACAGAGATAATAGTATAGTATTGGTTTCTTGAAATAATAATTCGGCTAATTACACATACATTTTTGCATCGAGAAATGCCCTTCCGCAAACAATAAGGACAAGGTCGGTTAGGCTTAAATTAATTATAAATAAATAAAATGCCATATATACATAGAGAATTATAGCATTAGAGCTCTATAAGAAGCGGTCTTGTAGATTAAATTGTGAAACCGCTGGAAGGGTTCACCAATCGTGAGCCAAGGCCCCTCCCAATATATTTTTAATCGCAGTAATGCACGTTATTACGCATATTTATGTAAATATAGTTTAATTTAATAAAACCTCAAATTCGTAGCGCTGTTCTTAAAGTTAGACCCGATGTTGACTCCATTTAAGAGGTAATTATCCGTTGCAATTCTCAACGGTAGATTCAACCTTCCTTCGAGGCCTACTGTGTAATATAATTAAGGTAAACCTGACGCAATAAGGGCGACGTAACCGGATCTTGGTGACAGGTTATGTTCTTAAACATGTATGGCGCCTCAACATGGGGTGTTATTCGATCGACTTCGAAAATAAAACTTCTTTAAAAAAAGTAATTTTTCGTGGAATGGTGGAATTTAAAACGAGAAAAAAAAAAGAAAGTAATGGAATACATTCGAAAAGAAGATACTGCGGAAAAATAAGCCGGATATTTACAATCACTATTCTGCCAGTCTCGGCATCAAAAATGTGCTATTTGTAGAGCAATATGTACTCTTCAGGTTTTGGTTTCATTTATGGTTTTTAACGAATAGATTATTTATTCATATATCTTTACAGGGGCATATAATTACACATGAAATCTCTGTCTATATTTATGTGTGTAACCCCTTTAGACATTTCAATTAAAAATAATGGTAAATGCAATATATATGAATTTCCTGTATATTAATTAAATAAGGAAACAGGTTTATGGAGACCCGTTTCTTTTAATTTTCATTGCAATCTCAAGCTTTACCGCCTTTCTACAGGAGTACAAAAATGAGCAATAATAAAACGCCGTTAGATACTAACTAAATCTATATATATGCATATATTTCGGCTGGAATTTGCACATTACTCGTTTTTCGAATATATTTTTGAGTTAATTTGTATTTGCATATTGAATATTGTTTATTTTATCTTAGATATATCTTATCTTAGATTGCATCATGGCTAATGAACCTATTTTATTTTAATTTGTAATATTATCTATATATATAAAAGTCAATTCCTGTCTGTCTGTTTCGCGATAAACTCAAAAACTACTGAACCAATTGGTACCAAAATTTACATACATAGGTAAAAGAATACGGGGAAGACGATAGGCTATTTTAAAAAATATATAAATCAATTAATAAAACTATATATTCAAATTATTCAACTTAGCTCACGAGCAGCGCCCTCAAAGAACACTCAGGCGGGCGACGGTGGCGCGCGACGATTGGCTGCCGGCGCAGCACGTGACTTCCCTGCCCGCCGCCCCCCCCCCCCCGCCGAGTAAATGAGATCTCCCGGCTGACGGCCGGTCGAGCTCACGGGCAGCGCCCTCTAGAACGCGTGACGATTTTGACGGCGCGGGGCGCTCCCGGTTGGACAGTTGCGCGGGGGCAGAGTGACCTCGCGGGTGCCCTCCGGGAACTACGTCCATCTTCCATATGTAATATACATTTAATCGTGTAAACCCGGGCGTTGCCCGGGTCATTCGTCTACAAATTCGCAGTAGTTCACTAATTCAAACCAAAATTTCCATACATAGGTAAAAGAATACTGGGAAGACGATTGACTATTTTTAAAATTTTGCTGTATCATGTTTGATTATCATATATAACACATATAATATAAATATTTATATAGTAACTGCTCTAATTTGAAATATTTTGTAGGTTTTATTTATTTATATATTTTCATTTTTAGATATAACTGATTTAATTCGCCGTTTAAAATATCTAATAATATTTCGCTTAATAACACATATAATATAAATATTTATATAATAACTGCTCTAATTTGAAATATTTGGTAGGTTTTATTTATTTATATATTTCATTTTTAGATATAACTGATCTAATTCGCCGTTTAAAATAGTTCTCTTAATAACACATATATAATATAAATATTTATATAATAACTGCTCTAATTTGAAATATTTGGTAGGTTTTATTTATTTATATATTTTCATTTTTAGATATAACTGATCTAATTCGCCGTTTAAAATATCTAATAATAGTTCGCTTAATAACTAACTGATTTAATTCGCCGTTTAGAATAGTTCGCTTAATAACACATATAATACAAATATTTATATAGTAACTGCTCTGTTGTCTTTGTCTTAGATTTGAAAAAAAAGAAAGACAATACAAGGTCCCGATGGCTTAACCTGAACTAAACGTTCCTAGCTTTACAGTAATGCTGGAAACTGATTTGAAAATTATAAATTGGTAAATCAATACCTTTGTTGCAGGGATCAGTAGAAGTGTCACAACGTTGAATGACGAAGCCTAAGTTAGTAAACAGTGATGAAGAATTAATACTTATTGATAGAAATATTTATTTAAAAAATCACACAAATTAATATAATACAAATGTTATTCAAAAGCAATTATTAAAATTTATGAAGGGATAGTTCCTTTTCTGGCCCGTCAAAACCAAACGTTAAGTCGAAAAGCAGCCTTTGTTTACCGGAAGTTTTTAGGGCTAAGTCTTTGTTCTTGCTCGCGCATGCGCGGGGGCCGCCAGCCGGGCCGTGTTGTGTTGCCACTGTTCGGTTGGTCCAAAAAAAGTTCCTATTGTCGCGACACTCTCCCACCTTGAGCTTTTGAACTTTGCTATAAGGTCAATACTAATTTAAAAAAAACAAAGAAGGAATTATCTCAAATCTAACAGAATGTTTTATGATAAAATTTTCTCTCAAACTTCAATTAAACCTAATCGGTAACTTGACTTCTCTTCCAGAACGCGTGTAAACTTTCCCTACTTTTACTGGAGTAGTTTTCTCTTGCGCTGACGTGGACTCCACACCGGATGTTTTCTCCCTGACGATCTCATCCTCCGCTGGCTTAAGCTCCCCGTCGCCATGCTCTACGTCCTCAGATGGTACTTCAAGTGGGAACAATCGTTGCACTGCACGCTTCATGAATCCAGACTTAGTCTTAACTTCCACAAGTCTTCGCACATTGTCAGTTCCAGGAAACACCTTCGTAATCTTTCCCATAGGCCAGTTTATTTGCTTCCTGTTTTCAACCTCCACAAGGACGATATCTCCAACTTTTAACTGTCGTTGTTTCTTGCGATTGTCGTGATGCACCAACAATCCTAGGTACTCGCTTCTGAACCTCTTACGGAAATCCTTCAGGAGTCGTTTGCGTTTCTCATAGCTCTTCCCAAAGTTACACCTGAATTCATTTAGATCAATCTCTCCTTCAGCTCTTGGTTCTCGAAGAAACATCTCTGGGGTTAATGGCACAAGGTCATCATTGTCCTCAGCAATGTAGGTGAGTGGTCGCGCGTTGATAACTCGTTCACAGTTTTCGAGGATCGTCACCATTTCTTCGTAGTTGACAACACGTTTTCCCAGCAATCTTCGAAGCAGTTTTTTGGCGAGTCCAACAATTCTCTCGATCCAACCTCCCCACCACGGTGCTGCTGGAGGATTTAGCTTCCATTTCACTCCAAAATTAACTCGATAAAGCTCATTCCGGAGTCCAACTAGATTCGTCCCATTATCTGAGTAGATGACTGCAGGGCAACCTCGTCTTGCTACGAACCTCTCTACTGCTCCCACCAATGCTTCCGTCGATAAGGAAGTCACCAGTTCGAGGTGGACCGCACGGTATACACCACAGGTGAAGATGACGAACCAAACCTTCTGTCCATCTTCCAGATATAAAGGTCCTCCGAGGTCAATTCCTGTCACCTCAAAAACCACAACATCTCGTACGCGATGTTGAGGCAACGATGATTCTGGTACGTCGACTCGCTTGGTTTCAAATCGTCGACAGCGAGGACATTTATGAATTACATGACGAACTAGTTGTCGAGCTTTTGGAATCCAGAACTTCTCTCTTAGTACTGATCGCAGCGTCTGGGCTCCACAGTGGTACATTTTCTCGTGGACTGATTTCACAATTAGCTCTGTGACCGGATGATTCGTTGGGATCAAAATTGGCAATCGGAACAGTTCATCGTCATTTCGATTCACTATCCTCGTTTTCACTCTCCATAATCCTTCTTTATCTTGGAATGCGTGTAGCTGCTTCATCTTGGGATCTTCCTCACCGATCGATTCACTCTGTATTATCTTAACTAGGGACTTTTCAGCACTGTCTAGCTCCTCTTGTGAGATGACATCTCCTTTGTATTCAGAAGGCTTGAAACGTAGCATCCACGCGATTACTCTCAGTATTTGTGTTAGAGTCACTTCACGTTTTCCCTCGTATATATTCAGATACCATGGATTCTCCTCGAGCTTTTTGGCTACAAATCCAACCACCACAGTCTTCCTCCTCTCTTCTTCAATGGTTTCCAGATCATACTGTACTTTTGATACTAGCCAGTCTTCTTTCTTTTCCTGAAGCCATTTTGGTCCCTCCCACCATCCGGATTTTATGAATTTCGATGGGGATTCACCACGGGATGGAAGATCTGCTGGATTGTGTTCCCCTGCGACATGGTTCCAATCTTCATTCTTCGTAAGTGTTGTGATCTCCTTGACACGGTTGGAAACGAACTGAGCCCAATTCTCTTGTTGTTGTATCCAGTATAGGGCAGGACTGGAGTCTGTCCAACATTGAATCTTCTCCGGACTTTCTTCTAAATTTTCCAGAACATGCACCAACAGTCGTGCTCCAATCAAACAGGCTAATAGTTCCAGTCGTGGAATCGTGATCCTCTTAATAGTTGCCAGTCGATTTCTTGCTTCAACGAATCGCACAACTATGACTGACGCATTCTCTATTCGCATGAAGATCACCGTCGCGTACGCTATAGCTGAAGCGTCACAAAACACGTGCAATGTTGTTCTTCCTTTGATAGGTAAGATCCATCGAGGTATCTTGATCTGATCCAATTCTAAAGCTTGCTTCCTCCATTTTATGAACTCGACCCGTCTGTCTTCGTTCAGCGGTTCATCCCATGATTTATTCTCCTTCCAAGCATTTTGAACCATCTTCTTAATTTTGATTGTAGCTGGACAGGTAAATTGAATCGGATCAAAAATGCGATGGCAGGCTGACAAGATACTTCTCTTTGTGATTGATTTTTCTTCATCTATATTTTTCAATGACTGCACATTAATGGCAATAGTGTCAGTCTGAAGGTGCCATTTCATACCCAAAATAGAGGCTAGATCTTGTTCTGTGATTCCAGGTTCATTCCACATCCAGTCTCGTAACTCAAATTTGGCTTGCATCATGATGTCGGAGGATTCCTTGATAAATTTTTTGACATCATGTGTAGATGACAAACTAAGAATGCAGTTGTCAACGTAAAAACTTCGGGCAAGAAGTTCTGCGCACCTATTATCTTGAAACTGCGGCAGGCTCAAATGATACTTAATGGTTGCAGCTAGTAGAAAAGGACTTGAGGTAAGGCCAAAGACTACTCGGCAATGCCTGTAAAATTTTAGTGTCTTCTGGTCCTGTTTCCACCAAAGGAACCGAAGGAATTCACGATCTTCTTCTTGAACCTGAATCTGGAGAAAGGCTTTTCGTATGTCTGCAATGATGCCATACTTTCCAAGTCTAAACCGCAAGAGCAAATCAGGAATGAGCTCAATCAGGTTGTCTCCTTTTTCCAGACATTGATTTAATGATGGGACCCCCTTTTTCTTGCAACTTGCGTCGAATACTGGACGAATAGGAGTGGTGTGACTATCTTTGAGCACTGGGCGATGAGGGAGATAATTGCACTCCTCCCATTCATCCTCAACTTCCTCGATGATTTTCTCTTTTTCCAACTCCTCAAAAATAGTATCATACTTCTCATACAGCATCTTGCCCTGGACATTCCTTGTTGTAGTCAGCAATCTATTTTCTGTAGTTCGGCGATTGACTGGAACTGGCGGATGTCCAGCTATCCATGGTAGTGACACGATGTACCTTCCGCTTTCGTCTCGTTTCACAGTCTCCTTGAAATGAGTGTTGGAGGCTTCGATTAAATCTTTCCTAGATTTTGTTTCTGCTGCATCCATGATACCAAGCACATCTAATTTCCATAAATCCTGTACGTCAAAACTATTAACGTGAAGTGAAGTCACGATCAGGCATGAATCTTCCATGTCGTTCCCTATTGCTGGTCCCATTACTGTCCACCCCAGCTTGGTTTCTGTCGCCACAACTCCACTCTGCAATATTTGCATTCTGCCTGTCAGAATGCCGCTGAGCAAGTCCGAACCAATTAACATGTGGATCGGTCTCTCTTCGCCTTGGTATATGTCAGTCAAGTTGATCCCTCGAGCTTTTAACTCATTGAGTATAGTATGATCCTGTACTTGACTGATGTGTCCGCAAATTACTTCCTGATCCAAGAATTTGAGATCATCCATGTATTCGTTGTTGAGGCTGGAAACATTTACTCTGTACACATTGTGCTTCTTTTGACGAATCTCTCCGCCTCCAAACAAATTGTGGGTAAGTGTAACTTGCTGCACTCTCTTTAGGCCCAGTGCGTCCACCATTCTCTTTGAAATATAGGACCGCTGGGATACACAGTCAAGCAACACTCGAACATTATGCTTCCCCTTTGGTCCGCTTATCTTGACTATCAGAGTTTGTAGATAGACTCCTCCCACGGTAGCGTTGTTTAAAGTTGTTGACGTGAATTGATTGGCGGTCTCTTGCTCTGTTGCAGGACTTTCCCCTGAAACCTTTAGTTCCGCTTTTTGGTGATGAGAAGTCTTCTGGGCTTCCAAAGTAGGACACATAATGGCGTAATGCTTCCCTCCGCAGACAGGACAACGTGGCTTAATCCGGCATTTCTTGAATGCGTGGCCAGAAGCAGGCACCAAAAACAAACATTCTTCCCTTTAGCCTTATCTTTCTTCTCTGGTAGATGCATCCGCTGTCCACTGTAGCATTCTTGACTCGGGTGACCATTCCCACAAAAGATGCAGTTGTTTCGCATCCGAGTGGTGTTGGCGATCTGAGTGGTGTTGGCGAGGTCAGTAGCCGACGGCATTTTACTTCCAGTATTCTTCTTAGAAAGAGATTTCCTGTTTGATCGATCATCCTTCGCATCTTGATTGTTGTCGATCTTGAACGCTGCTTTGGCCATATTCACTCGACTCTCGCCCTTCACCTCTGTCTTCAAAAACGTCATGAGTTGTGTCAACTTATCCTGTACTCCTCTTCCGCTCACCTTATATTGACTTCGTTCCCATACTCTCAGGGTGTCCTCTGGTAGCGCTGATTCGACGAGTGGGTACAGCATAGCCGCAAACTTGTCACGAGCGACGCCCAATGTTTCTAATGCTCGCAGTTGTGTCTCCAGTCTATCGTAAAGCTTCACTACAGACATCTTACCTTCGGCTCTCACATTCTGAAGCACATTCTGAAGCAGGTCACGCACATAAATCTCAACAAGCATTTCATCCTCTCCAAAACGTGATTTGATATACTCGATGACTTTAGGGTAGTTGTCGGCACTCGGTGGAAAACTTTCGACTGCTTCTCTTGCCTCGGAGTTCTCGGCAGTGGCTTGAAAGAGATACTGAAACTTAGTTTCTGGAGGCATCTGTGGATCCCGGTCAATCGTGCTGAACTGACTCCAGAATGTAATCCATTCTCTCGGTTCTCCCCCAAACTTCTTGAACTCCAGCTTCGGTAGTCGATAGTTCATTGCTGCTGTGCCGCTGATTGTACTAGTACTAACGTCATCCTCTTCCGAAAGAGCCTCGTAATCAGTCATAATGTTACTGAAATTATCTTCGTACTCACAAACGGATTCGTACTCAGCAGTGAAAATGTCTTCAGACGCTGATTCTCGTAGCAGAGCTTCTTCCATCCTCATGTTCAATATTAAAAGCTTTTCATGGTGGGTCTGGAGTCGGCGGAGGATTTTCTCTACATCTGCTTTCTTGACTTCCTTCTTCTTGATCTCTGTCTCGAGCTCATTGAACGCCTTGGTGAACATTGCACGCACTGGCGTCCTAAGTTTTTTCAGTTCAGCACTACTAACTGGTTGGTCAGCCATCCTGAGAAGTAATCACTGGTTCACAGTTGCACCTTTGTGTAATCAGTAATTCTTCAATCTTTATCCTGTCGACTGCGCCAAAATGTTGTCTTTGTCTTAGATTTGAAAAAAAAAAGAAAGACAATACAAGGTCCCGATGGCTTAACCTGAACTAAACGTTCCTAGCTTTACAGTAATGCTGGAAACTGATTTGAAAATTATAAATTGGTAAATCAATACCTTTGTTGCAGGGATCAGTAGAAGTGTCACAACGTTGGATGACGAAGCCTAAGTTAGTAAACAGTGATGAAGAATTAATACTTATTGATAGAAATATTTATTTAAAAAATCACACAAATTAATATCAATACAAATGTTATTCAAAAGCAATTATTAAAATTTATGAAGGGATAGTTCCTTTTCTGGCCCGTCAAAACCAAACGTTAAGTCGAAAAGCAGCCTTTGTTTACCGGAAGTTTTTAGGGCTAAGTCTTTGTTCTTGCTCGCGCATGCGCGGGGGCCGCCAGCCGGGCCGTGTTGTGTTGCCGCTGTTCGGTTGGTCCAAAAAAAGTTCCTATTGTCGCGACAGCTCTAATTTGAAATATTTGGTAGGTTTTATTTAATTATATATATTTTCATTTTTAGATATAACTGATCTAATTCGTCGTTTAAAATAGTTCGCTTTATAACACATATAATATAAATATTTATATAATAACTGCTCTAATTTGAAATATTTGGTAGGTTTTATTTATTTATATATTTTCATTTTTCGATATAACTGATCTAATTCGACGTTTAAAATAACTGCTCTTGAAATATTTGGTATGTTTTATTTATTTATATATTTTCATTTTTAGATTAACTGATCTAATTCGCCGTTTAAAATAACTGCTCTAATTCGAAATATTTGGTATGTTTTGTTTGTGTTCACTCTATTTCTATTTATTTGAAGTATTATAATTTCCATGTTTCAAAAACCTATTTCAAAAAGGTCGTTAGAAATATGTAAGGCCTGAAATAGCTTTACATGCGAACATTTATGATGCCAAGCGTAGCTTAAATGGTTACGTGTGCGGCTTCGTCTTTCCACAACCTTGGTTCGAAACTTAGCCTGGGTGTTTTTTTTTTTTTTATTATTGAAACAAAGTTTTTTTTACAGTACCAAAATTTCCATACATAGGTAAAAAAAAATACGAGGAAAACGATAGGCTATTTTAAATTATATATAAATTAAATATTAAAACTATATATATTCAAATTATTCTGCTTAGCTCACGAACAGCACCCTCTATCAAGGTTATAAATACGTTTAAAATCGATATATTCTCAAAATTTTATTAATAATAGTTCGATTTATAATTAGAATACTTGATCTAAATCGAGATATTTATAGACGCTCGCTCGATTTGAAGATTTACACATGTGTATATCGTAACTAATCTGACTGTAAAGTTTGGAGCGGGACGTTTCACAAAAGTGACGTCCACGGTGCCAATTTATAATTGTAACGAATAGTATTTGAATAAAAACATTTAATCGGGTAAAACCCGGGCGTTGCCCGGGTCATTCGTCTAGTTTTTCATATATATTAAATTCAAATTTATATTTTATATTTATTTATTTTATTAAACAGAATATATGTATTATAGAATCATCATTTATATTTGGGTACACTGCTCTCTTTGATGTGAGAAATAAATAAAGGATTCTGGAGGCTACTTAAAGTAGAGTTATCTCATTATTCGCTTATATAAATTTGTAGGATGGTTGAAACACGCTCTGGTAAGATGCAAGACCCAGCACAGGAGAGGATCAAGGTTGAAGAGTCTGCCAAGCCGCAACCTGGTGCAACAAACAAGTCCCTCCTGAATCCCAACATCGACATCCTCAAGTATGATGGAACGGAAGACCCTCGCCCATTGATTGAATCTCTTGAAGAAATTGGCTTCCTGTACCATTGGGCAAACTACATTATCTCCCGGTTAGCTGCCATGAATATGATTGGTAGCGCCAAGACCTGGCTGAACCTACACAAGATAAGTTTCACCATCTGGGAAAATTTCAAGAGCCGCCTGATTGAGGATTTTGCCTCAGACGCCAACAAAGAAGAAATGAAGATGAGACTGAACAGGATGCAACAGTGGAATGAACCTGCAATCAGGTTTGCAGAGGATATCCTGGTACTGTTCAACAAGGTCGACTTCCAAATGGAAGAAGAGACAAAAATAGACTGGGTTATTGGAGAGTCGAAGAAAGAATACTCTTTTGCCCTCCACCTAAACCCTCCTAGAAATACCAACGAACTTCTAGAAATTTGTAAAAAGCTGGATTTGTTCGAAAAGAATTACCAAGAACGTGTAGAAAAATCAGAAGCTCTATATAATAGACCACACTCTCCTCATCCCCATCAGCAAGAGCAATGGAAGAATGCTACGTCGTTCAGAACACCATACCAGAACACCTCCAAGCCCCAGGCCCCCGATCCGATGTATTACCAGAACACCTCCAGGCCCCCACTCCGAGGTACTGCCAGAACAAGCCTCTGCCCCGGGTATCTGTCCCTAGACGATCTTACACTCCCAATCCTGAGCCAAAACCGGTCTACCCAAAGAAAACATACAATATATAAGAGTCCAGATTCAAACAAGAATAGGACAGAAGACGGGAGACCAATATGTTTCAAGTGTAACAAGCCAGGACACGTAGCACTCTACGCTGACGTAAGTAATAACACGTACTCAAGTATCCCTACAAGGAATAGATATCCTGTATTTGAAGATTTAAACTAAGCATCGCGCCTGAGTCCGTCAATCAAAACAAGTCGACCATAAATGGAATTAAAAAGTTGGACCCCAAATATAAAATGGATATTAACGTGGATAGAATCGGTATCTGCGAAGCTTTGATTGATACAGACGCCGATATTTCAGTGGCCGACCTTAGTACAGCTCTTAATACAGGTAATGAAATAATAAAACCTGGTAAAATGTTCTCCGGCCTCGATGGCAAAGAATTAGATATCGTAGGAAATATTGTTTTAAATATAAAATTTGATGAAAAAACGATTACACATCAATTTTGCGAATAAGGAAACATATATCTGGATAACAAACCCTTACCCTCGACCATTAAAAATATTAAAAAACTAAACATTGTGCTTTGGAAGCCAGCCAGCCGAAGTGAATCTTATGAAAGAAAGTGAACAAAAGGAACATGAAGAACCTCAATATCAGATAAACGAAATTTTGTCTAATAAGGAAAAGGAGCAATTGAAACAAGTTTTGGAAAAGTACGCGGATTTGTTTTCGTCGGGATTAGGAAGATCCAACTTAGCGAAACATCGGATTGATACAGAAGGCGCGAAACCGATCAAACACAAGCCGTATAGGGTAAGCGTGAAAGAACGAGAAATAATAAAAGAGCAAATTGATGAAATGCTCAGAAACGGCACAATCAGACCATCCTCGAGTCCATGATCCTTCCCCGTAATATTGGTCAAGAAGCGAGATGGTAAGTGCAGATTCTGCGTTGACTACAGAAAATTGAATGATGTAACATTGAAGGATGTTTACCCAATTCCCAGAATTGATGAAGTATTGGACACACTTCAAGGATCTAAATACCTTTCAGCAATTCACCTTAAATCAGGATATTGGCAAGTAGAGGTTGAGGAGAAAGATAAAGAAAAGACAGCCTTCACTACAGCACATGGCCTATATGAGTTCAACATAATGCCCTTTGGACTATGCAATGCCCCTGCTATATTTGAGAAGAACATGGAAAATATGCTTGGTAATCTTATATGGCAAATTTGCTTATGTTATCTAGATTACGTAATCATATATAGCTCAGATTTTTCGACACATCTCAAAAGAATAGAAGCTGTTTTAAGATGTTTTCGCGAGGCTAATTTAAAATTGAACAACAAAAAATGCCAATTTTCTTTCGAAAAACTGGAGATTCTTGGCCATATAACTAGTCAACATGGTATAAAACCATCGGAGCATAATATAAAGGCTATTAGAGATTTTCCTCGACCCAAAAAGATAAAAGAAGTTCAATCATTTTTAGGAATGTGTTCATATTATAGAAAATTTATCAAAGGTTTTTCGAAAATTGCCGATCCATTAACCAGTCTTATAAAAAAGAATGTACCTTTTACCTGGACAGAATATCAAGAAAAAGCATTTCAAACCCTCAAAGTGGAATTGATAAATCCCCCAATATTAGGGCACTTTGATCCGAATGCAACTACTTACATTCATACTGACGCATCTAACATTGACTTGGGGGCAACATTAGTCCAAAAGTTCGGCGATAAAGAAAAGGTGATATCATATTTAAGTCGAACACTGAGCAAACCTGAGCAAAATTATTCGACTACGGAAAAATAATGTCTAGGTGTTTTGTGGTCAATGTCCAAGTTTCGACCCAACCTATATGGAAGGCACTTCAAAATCGTAACTGATCATCATGCACTATGCTGGCTTAAGAATCTGAAAGATCAGACCGGCCGATTAGCACGATGGGCACTGAAGATTAAGGAATATAATTTCGAAATTATACACAAATCGGGTAAAAAAAATATCTTGACGCTGATGGTCTATCTAGAGGACCTTTACCGGAAAACGAATGGGACGAAGATTATGAAAGACTATTTCTGAATCAAATAATAGACGAAAAGGATGATATCATTGAGAATATTAAGGAGAACCTTAGTGGAAGCAAGCTTTCAATTACACAGAACTTTAAAAAAGAAAATGGGTGTCTCTACTAGAAAAATCCAAATCCTGAAGGTAAGGCATGGTTGCTGGTAGTGCCAAAGAAGAGAAGGAAGGAAATCATGAGTGAATACCACAACCATATGCTGAATGGCCATCTGGGCGTCGCCAGAACCACTTACCGATTGAAGAATAAATACTAGTGGCCTTCCATGCTGAAAGATGTTTCCGAATTTGTAAAGACGTGCCATCTTTGCCAAAGTCGAAAAGGTTCAAATCACTTGCCTTCTGGACTTATACAACCTTCCCCCTGCAAACTACCCTTTTGAAAGAATCGGAATCGACTTTGTTGGCCCCTTGCCAACAACGAAAAGAAGAAGGACGTGGATAATGGTGTTGACTTATTATTATACTAAGTATGCTGAAACAAAGGCAATAACAGAAGCAACAGTAAAAGAAGTCTCTACATTTTTAATCGAACATATTATTTTACGTCACGGGGCCCCAAGATTTTTTATTAGCGATAGAGGTTCACAATTCAATAGCAATTTGATGAAGGAGGTAATGAAAATGTGCAAAGTTGAACATTGCTTCACAACGAGCTACCACCCCCAGACTAACGAACTAACGGAACGGCTAAATAGAACTTTAATCAATATAATCAGCATGTATGTCAGAACAGACCAGAAGAACTGGGACGAAATCCTCCCTTTTATCACCCACGCGTATAATACCACGATTCAAAAAACCACAGGCTACTCTCCATTTTTCCTGTTTTTTGAGAGCGAACCCATGTCCCTCTAAAACGACGAGAATATCACAATGGACAGTAACATGAATGATTACGACGAATATATAGAAACTTACTTAGAATAAATTGCAAGGACGAGACAGGTAGTCGTTAACAACACAGAGAAGACTCAGGAAAGAATGAAAAGAAACTATGACAAAAAACACAATGAGAAAATCTATGAACCGAGACATTTAGTGGCAGTTTGGACACCAGTCAGGAAAATCGAAAAATGTGAAAAACTTTTGAGAAAATATTTTGGCCCATATCGAATATTAAAGAAGCTGTCTAACATAAATTACTTAATTGAGCCAAAAGATAATCCTGGTCAAGACCCATTGATTGTCCATGTCTCAAGACTCAAACCCTATTTTGAGAGAATTGATGAGGTAACTCACGAGGACGTGACGACCTCTGGAGAGGGGGAAGTGTTGAATCATGGCTAATGAACCTATTTTTTTTTTAATTTTCATATATTATCAAATTCAAATTTATATTTTATATTTATTTATTTTATTAAACAGAATAAATGTATTATAAACAGAATATATGTATTATAGAATCATCATTTGTATTTAGGTACACTGTGTGACTTTACTGCTCTCTTTGATGTGAGAAATAAATAAAGAATTCTGGAGGCTACTTAAATTTGTAGGATGGTTGAAGCACGCTCTGGTAAGATGCAAGACCCAGCACAGGAGAGGATCAAGGTTGAAGAGTCTGCCAAGCCGCAACCTGGTGTAACAATATTAAATATCATATCGGCAGATGTTTATTTATTATTTTGAATTTGTATTTATGCGCGCTCTCTCTCTCTATTATTTTTAAAATACATCATGTCATAAATATCTGGCAGGTCTCTTTTTCTATCGATACTATCATATTTTCTATATATTAGTGCGTCAATAATAAACTTTGGTATTTATTGCTTATATTACACTGGGTAACAACATTTTTGCCCAAGAGAACCTGATGGTGTTTCTAGTGTAACCTTTCATGCTAACTCAAAAATATAATCAGAAATTTTCCATCACCCATGGGTTTTGCGTGACAGCCTTTTTTTGGGATAAATACAGCAAAATATATTACGTAAGAATTTTGCATAAACCTCTTTACATTACACTGGTTTATCAGAAATTATTATTCTTTTTTTTTGTTCCAAAAGAAACAGCATCTTATATAAATATAACTCTTTGTGCTGATTACAAATATACCATTAGGTTTTTTTCTATCACGCAAGATTTTTGAGATACAACTATTTTAAATTTGGAAATGTTTTTAATATATAGGCCTATATGAACGAATTATATTTATTTTATTGAAAAGTAGTGACTGGAATTTATTCTATACTTTGCTTATGGTACAATTCTCTTGAATGTCCATCAGTAGTCAGCAAGCATACCAGGACTCCATTTACCTTGGTACCGCTTCTCCATACTTGATATATCTTGATTAAAACTCTCACCATGCTCATCGCTAACTGCACCAAGATTGTCTGAAAAGAAATTCAGATGTGAATGCAGGAAATGGATCTTGAGAGACATGTTACATCCCAGTGCCTTTTAGGAAAGCAACAGATCATTAACTATGTCTCGGTAATTTTCAACTTTGACATTTCCTAAGAAGTTCTTGCAAACGTTTCTAAAGGAATTCCATGCTGCTGCTTCAACTTCATTCAAACTATTTTGAAAATTTCCATCCTGCAGCAATTCTCGAATCTGAGGTCCAACAAAAATACCTTTGATTTTCGCATCACTTATGCTAGAACAATTTTGTTTTATGTAGGCAAATCCACTGGCATTTCGATCCATTGCCTTGACAAAGTTCTTCATTAATCCCAGTTTAATATGTAATAGTGGTTAGCAAATATTTTCTGAATCGATCAGGGGAGGATTTACAATATTTTTATGTCCTGGAGTAAAGATATCACGGTTTGGCCAGCTTTTTTTATGAAACTTACACTAAATCAACGTGGCAGAACTCGCGAGAGTGGTAGCTCTAGTGGTCGTTTTAACGATCGTAGCCAATCAAGAAAAAGATATAATCCTAAAGGAAAATTTTGTTATTACCACTTCAAATTTGGTAAAAGATGTACCCCTTCAAAATGCATCCCACCATGTGAATGGAGATCGGATAACTCCATTCAGCAGCAGAATTAGCGGTAAGCTCTGCTGCTGAACAAGCCATCCATTACCGCAAATCTCGCCTATTTGTCCAGGACAAACAAACGGGATTGCGTTTTTTAGTGGACAGTGGTGCTTGTGTCAGCTTGATACCCGCAAAAAGTGAAGACAAAAAGCAAGTTGAACTCAAGCTCTATGCTGCAAGTGGTACCAAAATTGATACCTATGGTACAAAATTGCTCGAAATTGATTTGGGCCTGCGTAGAGATTTCACATTTCCATTTATAATTGCAAAAATTGATAAGGGAATTTTGGGTGCTGACTTTTTTAAATAAATAATCTACTAATAGATATACATGGAAAAAAAATAATAGATGCAAATACCAAACTAGGCGTAAAAGGACAAATATCTGCCATTTCTGAAGAATTTATAGTTAGTGCGACCAACAACACTGATGCAATAACCAGATTGATTTCTAAATACAAAAACCTTTGTACACCCAATTTGGCACCAGCCAAATTATTGCACAAAGTCGAACATCAAATCACGTCCGGCTCACCAATTGTTCCTGGTTGGTTTGTAATTCCAAACGGAGTCCACCAACAAATTATTTTTCGTAAAATCAACTTTTAATTACATTTATCTAATACAAATTATCAGAAGGGGTTAAATTGTTTTATACATGTTGACGTTCTTTTGTTTATGTCTGTCGTGGTCAAATAACATTTTAATATTATACAATTTTAAAATATATGTGTTTGATATATTATATGTAAATATTTACATTTTACATGATTTATGATTTATATTTAGAATGATATATAATTATTTTATTATACTCTATTATGACAACAAATAATGAGATATTAAAGTTAATTTATATAATTTTAATAAAGTATATTTTATGAGCATTATATATTTATAAGATGAATATTTTAATTTAATATTTGAATTAAATATTTATTAAACAAATTAAAACTTATATTGAAAATATGAAAAGTTAATATTTAGTAGCCGCTACAGAACCAAAATTTTAAAGGAGTAGCTAAATTTCTCAATGAACAATATGCATTGCTTCATGCTTCTGAAATACAAGATTACATAACATATTCAGAGAATAATGGGCATTTTATGCCTCCCCATGCACCCCATTTAAGGGGAATCTGGGAATCAAACATAAAATCTGTAAAAATGATACTCAAGAAAGTTATTGGATCATCATTGTTAACCTTTGAAGAACTCACAACTTTTCTCACCCAGATTGAAGCAACACTAAATCAAAGACCATTAACCCCCTTAAATGAAGATCCTAATGATCTTGAAGCTCTAACTCCAGCACATTTCCTTTCAGGCCCAAGCACAACTAACTTACCAGAAACAGACAACCAGCAAGAAAATTTAAGTATTAACCTATCTTCAAGATGGAAAAATATCCAAGTATTTAAAAAATTATTCACTTTACGTTGGAAAAAAATAATATGTCATAAATCTCCAGAAAAGAGGAAAGTGGAAATCAGCCAAACCAAATGTAAAAATTGGAGATTTAGTCTTGATCATGGAACAAAGCATCAGTTCTCCTACATGGATACTTGGTAGAGTATCAAAAACCTTCCACGGTCCAGATATGCTGGTCAGAACTGTAGAATTGCGTACAGGTAAAGGACTACTTCGTCGTCCAGTGAACAAGGTAGCTGTTTTGCCTGTGCAGAGTGATTTGACCCTAATCACAGGCCCGGCCGGGAGTATGGAAAGGCTAAATTGACCAAATCTAGCTAAGCTCCCCTGGCGGCGCCACCGCCCGTGAGAAGTGGTACGCCTCCGTAGTTGATGACGAAGAATCAGAGGTGGTGCGCATGCGCGGCGGAAAAAGAAGCAGTAGAAAGAACTTTTATCAAGAAGAAAAGCGACGCCATTTAAACGCGCGTCCAACATTTTCATATTTAATCCTTATGTTTTAATTAAAGTACCTAAATTTAATCCAATGTCAATCTTAAATTATCCAAGTTAAGTACACTATTTTGAACATATATTTAAGCAAGTTTTTCTACCAAAATGTTTGTAAATAGTGTTTTTATTTACCGATAAGTTTTATTACATCTAAGTTTGTTTATCTAAAAGTTTGAATACCAACAAGTTTTTTATCTATAAGTTTGATTACCAACAAGTTTTTTTTATCTATAAGTTTTATTATCACTAAGTTTATTATCTTAAAGATTATTCATCAAAAGAAAGATTTTCTACCTATTAATTAAGCACAAGTCAAAGTTATTTTCATCGTTTTTCTACAACACCAAGTCTTATCTTGGTCACCGACTTTAGAGCGAAAATAAAGTTGATAGCACTTTTTGATGAGAGGTGTAAAGTCTCGCCTTTGAACTTTGAAAGTTATTTCTCCAAAAATGTAACAGAAAATATCAGGAATATTAATGCAACGCCTCGGCATATTGACACAGTCTAGTGCAGACGATTTATAAAAGAAAATCGATCGGGAAGAATAAACTGATCACTTAAAATTTACCTGTCACTTCTGATGCAAATCTATTAAAAAATCGTTAGGTTCAATTAAAATATATATAATAAAACTATTATTCAGCAAATGGCATTCCAGAGCTTGCCGTTATTTTTGAGTTGAAAGCAAAACAGATTGCATTATAAAAAAACATATTTAATTAAAAATCAATAATTTGTCATTTAAATTAATAACTTTTCCAAAATCCTTTTCATTAAATTATTGTTTGAATATTTCTATTACTTTATCAATATTATCTTTTTTCCAGTTATTAGTAGATCATCTACATACAACACTACCCATGTATTATCATCTATATATAAACATGAGTCATTTAGAGATCTTGGGAAGTTGTATTTACTAGTTCTTTCATTGAATTTATTGTTCCATGATTTTGGTGATTCTCTTAATCTATATAGAGCTTTAATTTGTTCGAATATTTTCCATTTTCTTGTTTCACTCCTTGTGGTGCTTTGATGTATATGTCTGATTCAATATTTCCATTTAAAAATTTTGTTGGAATGTTCATTTGATACACATCCCAGCTATTTTTGCATGAGAGAGTAACATTCTTATTGTTGACATTCTAGCTACTGGAGCGTACATAATATCAGATGATTCTTCCATTTGGAATCCTTTTGCTACTAAGCGAGCCCTTTTGGTTCCATCCTCTTTGGTTCTGAAATCCATTTTGTATCAATTGGTTTGATATTTGATTTTTCTCCTAATTTTATTGAAGACCATGTTTTCAATTCTTCATGAGATCGAATTTCTTTATCAATAGTTCCTTTCCATTCTTTTTGCCTAATTGCTTGATTGTAAGAATCTGGATCTTCACCATTTGTAAACAAGCAATATACTGAATATAGTTCATAATCCTCTTGATACTTTGGTGGTTTGATTATTCGACCCGATCTTGTAGTTACACTTTCTTCTTTGTCTGATTGTTCCGATGTTTGTAGGGTTTCTTCTTCATTTTAAATTCAAGTATTATTATTTTATGTTCTGTTTGGTCTGAGATGATTTCTTTGTCGAATTTAGTTAATGTTTCATCAAATGTTACATCTGTTGAAATCATTACTTAATCAGTTTCCGGATCCCAGATGCGATATCCGCTTCCACTGTATCCAACCATGATTGTTGATTTTGCTCTAGCATCTAGTTTTCATGGTTAGGTAGAATTAGTCTCCAAGCTCTTGAGCCAAAAATCTTAAGTTTGGATAGGTCATTTCGTTTATACCATATGCCAGCCGGAGGTATTCCTTTGTTCGCACTTGTTGGACTTCTGTTTAATCAGTATGTAGAGCAGTAAATAGCTTCTTCCCAGAGATATTTTGGTAGATTTGTTTGTGCCAACTTTGTTCTCACTTTATGTTCGGTTCATTCTTTCAGAAGTGCCATTTTGTTGTGGTGTGTAAGGTGAGGTATATTCTATTAGAATACCTTTTGTTCTGCAAAACTGCTTAAAGTTTTTATCAACTTGATAAAATCAATTATGTTTTGTTCGGCTTCACTTTTAGATTTGAGAAGTCTCACTACTAAAATGTGTGAGTAGTCATCTATTAGTACCTGAAAATATATTTCTCTAGCATATATTGGTGGATCAATTGGTCCTGATAAGTCTGAATGTATCAGTTCTCCAATTTCCTTAGTTGTTTTCCAGGTTTTCTCAAATGATTTTCTTGTACTTTTTCCTTTGTGATACAGGTTTCACATTTCTCTTGTGAACTTGGTAGCCCTAATTTTTAAAACTGTATCTATTCAGATGTCCCAATCTTCTGTGCCACAATGTGTTATCAGTTTTGACTGTATGAGCTATAACACTTTCAGGGTTACTATCTATTTCTATTTTAAGAGAGTATATATACAAGTTTCTATAATGATTACACATAAATTCATGGTTTCTTGTAATTATTTTTTCTTTAGATTGTTTAAATATCACTTGGTGGCCCTGTTATGTAATTTTTCCTACTGACAATTAGTTCTGTTTAATGTAATCAACTATTAGTCCATGGATTGCTATTGAGATATTATTTATCTTTACATTTAAAGTTCCACTTTTATTAGCTGACATCTTTTCATCATTAGAAATATGAATTTCAACCTTATGTTCTAAAAATTTCACATCTGTCATATATTTTTCTAATTCACTTTTGATCAGGTTCTGTGTTGCTCCTGAGTCTAAAATAAAATTATCATTTTCATTGTTATATATAGCATTCATTGCTACAAATGATAGTTTGTCATCCATCTGATAGGCTTTATGTCTAGGTTGACTCTCTCTTTGTCTTCCACTTCTTTATTTTTGTGTTTGATTATTTTCTCTTTTGAAAAATATCTTTTTACTTCTACATTCTGTAGCTTTGTGACCTTTCTTGCCAAAATTATAACATGTAAATGTGAATGATCCAAATGTCATTTCCTCATTCCTAGGTTCCCCTTGTTTATTTTTCCTTATGCGTTCTTCATCCAGGAATCTTGCCTTAACAAATTCCATTGTTATTTCAGTGTTTATTGTTTCTGTTGCTGTGATTAAATTTTCGTACTCTTTATTCAATGACAATAACAGATGACATATTTTGTCATATTCATCCATTTTGGAACCTATAATATTCAATTCACGAATTATAGAATCAAAATTAAGAAAATGGTCCTCTAATTTTTTATTATGTTTGCCTTTTAAAGTCAACAACTTTCTTTTTAGTGTTAGTTTTGTAAACACGCTTTTTCTTTCAAATATATTTTCGAGCGCTTTCATCATTTCTTTAGCTTTTTTTACGTCTTTAATTATGTCTAGATGTTTACCAGTTAAACATTGAACAAGCGTAGATTTTGTCTATCTAATCTATTATCTAATTGCAAATAACTCGCGTTCTTTTTCTTCGACAAAATCATTAATTTCGTTTTCTAATGTTAGATGCATTTATTTTTTCTTCTAACAATAGTTTAACTCTAAATTTCCAGCTGTTGAAATTTGTATCATATAAAATTGGCAAATTAGAATTATTCACGCTCATTTTAAAATATATTTAAAGTTGTACTTACTAAATGCGTTCTTGATATTTATTTGCTATTATTTAAACTTCAGTCTCATAATCTGTTATTTTGTAGTTTATTTAACATACTACAAATTAAGATAATATCTTATTTTATTATCTTTTCCAAAATTACAAACATTAATTAAAGAATATCAAAACTAACAAAATATGTAAACATTAGGGCTATACACTGCCAGGGTTGCTGAAACACATTTATTTTAGCACTATGGAATATATAAATTGCTTATTTTTATTATTGGTTCTGAAATATTAAATATATTTTTAATTAATGAATTTTTTACTATGGTATCTATATTAGGGAAATTGCTAAAATATGTTTAAATACCAAATTTTCTGATGTGTCTGGTTATGGCTATTGATGCGTGTGAATATGGGATGTAGCAAATTTCTTTATACATTTCTGAGTCTTTGTTGATAGGGTTATAGTTTTCTATGGGTTTATAGAAATTTTTCAAGGCAATCTACTGTAAAATTATATTTACAAACATAAACAGCTTTAATCTTCTCAGTTATGCGGGAAGAATGTTGTTTATTTGTTAAGTGAACTGATCTCCCACGCCTTCTCATTTGACGAATGTGGCCATGTTTGTACATAAAAGAGGGTTGAAACGGGATGCGAGGAGTCGTGGAGTAGTTATCGAGTGGAGACGCTTAAAGCGTTCTCTGTGTGTTTGTCTGGTGATCTCGCATACCTGTGTAACCCCGGTCCGCTCCTTATCAACGCTGCAAATAAAAGATAAGTGCTGTTTTATTTTATTCAACAAATCGTGAGTTTTCTTTATTTATCTCCTTTTTGTTGTTGGTGTTGTACTATTGAGTGTACGTTTTTCTGTGTATTAAGTTACTCTTACGGTAGACCCTAATTTATTGCTTTTTGTGTGATAACTCGTAAAAGTAAACATTTTGTCACCACTTCTTGGAAATTTTCTATGTTATTCTGAGTTTATTCAATTTTTGCATTCTGTTGCGAGTAAAGCGTGTTTTTTTTTTTTTAGTTAATGTTAAAACTGTATATCTATTTTATGATTTAATGGACAATATGATGGAAAAATTATGTAGTTGGGTCTTAAAAACAAATTAGGCATATCCTGACCAATAGTGGAACGGATATCAACTAAACATTAATTTAACTCATTCCTTGATATTTGGCCAACCCATTTCCTTAATAAATCAAGAAAAACCAACCATGAACGCGTTTCGGGAAGACCTTGAGGCAATGGGTGCTGTGATCTACACTTTCAGAGACTGGCTCCAAGATTCAATCGCCGTGTCAAAGCTAAGAATTCCCTTCGAATTGACGATGTCCCTATAGACGATACGACGACAAAGCCTCTCTGTGTCATCCTGAAGTTTGAATTTTCTTATTTTCCACGATGTTTTTTGAAGTTGAATGCCCTTTGCCCTTTTTAGGTCTTTTTAAATCTTTTTATACAAAAATAAGTCACACACAGGTTTTCAAGTTAGGAGAATGAATGTAGACTTTTTTAGAAAGGAATTGTTTGACGGTTTGAGAAACATGAGGGCGAGCTTTGTCGTGATGCGAAAAAAAAAGGTTCTTCGTGCACTAAAAGTTAGGTCTTTTTTTTTCGAAATTTTGTGAACAAACGGTTCAGAACAACTCTGTAATAATAGTGATTAACTATCTGGCCCCCCGAAAAAAAATCTAGTGAACAGTTCACAGAAGATTTGTTTCACTGAAGAATTTTGTTTCTTTTTGTCTCAGACTCATATACTTAAACGCATGTTTCAACTCCTGTCGCAATTCTCTGCATGAAGGTATCATACTCTCGGTGCCTTTGCAGTGCATCGACGCAGCATTGAACCTTTCGTCCGCATTCAGAATTTGCCTTATCTTTCGCGCCGCGCCCTTCTTTTTTCTTCTTCTCATTTTTTAAATGAGGCAAACCATTGGTAAACTGAACTTTATGATAACGAATTGCCTGAACAAACATGGAATAGTATATCGTACGTTTCACCGCAGTTTTCACCAATAAAAAGCAAATATTATGTTGGTTATTTGTTTAGAAAGTTCTTGAGCAATTATTTCATACATTAAATTTTCCTTCTTTTAAATATACACAAATGTTTTTTTCATTAATTGTTTTAATATTTTTGGGTATCAAACGAAAGTTTAGAGTGCAAATATTTAATGATGATATTTAATTTGGTCAAAACCTTTATTTAATATCTTTTTTTAAGACGCACCAGGTATATAAAATGTGCATAATAATTAGCATATGAATTCTATCCTACAGATCTTTAACAATTCAATTGGGGTTTTAAATGTGTGAACAACAAAACACTAAATCAAAGAGAGGTGGTTTCTATATATCGAAGCTTCAATATATGAAAATATTTTTCTAAAACTATCTCTCTGTCGTGATATATAGAGAATATATTTTTAATAGATGAGGCACATCTTGGATCTCTAAGAAACTGTGTATTCCGACGAGCAATGTACTCGTGTTCAACAAGCTGTAGCAAGGTATGCATATATATTAGCTTTGAAGTGAAGGAGAAAATGCAAATATAAAATTTTGTTTGTGTAATTTATTGTTTGTAAGCAAAGAAAATCTCTATACAAATATTTTAGATGATATCCAAAACCTTAACGAAATGAACTATTTCTTAGAGAATTAAAAGATAAATACATTCTAACCATTTATTCTAATTCTATGCTTAGATTTCTGACGCATCGATGTAAACAAAATAAATATATAGAAATTATAGGTCATAGAAAAGTAAATTGCGACTCTTAAATAGAACAAATTTGTGTTTATTTTCAGCCTTTTTTTAAATAAAAACCTATGAGGTATAAGTGAGGAGTTTGAGAGAAGGGATTACTAATAAACAATTCACTGGAAAATGTAGGTCTAGTGACTCAGATAGTGCTAGAAAAATGTACTCTGTACGAAATTGATGATATTTTAACTAATTTTTCTACTTTTGTCTAAGAAAAAAACTAGTAAATTATGAATTATTGTGTGCACAATAAATATATATTAGCTTTTAAGAGATTATTTATAAATATATAATTTTAATTATAAATTAATAGAAATATTCATTCTTAATAATAATTATTGTTTTCTGAACTTAGAGATAATATATTAGAGAGAGAGATAAAAAATATATATGGTAATTTAAACCAACAACCCCATAATATAAAAAGATTTTCATGTTGTATAATAGAAACACATCTGTAAATAATTAAGCGCATGATTGACATGTGTTATTACATCATCATATGTAATGTACTTTGTAAAAACTGAGGATAAATAAATAAAACTCTGTGATAGATTATGAGTTGAGCTAAATCAAGAGATTGAGATTGAAGTCCAACGAGGCCTAGAAGCTATCAGGGCGTTGCCAGTGTACAATGATCTCTTCCGATCCACGCCCTTGTTGCATCCGCTGATACAATACTTCCTCTCGGCAAAGATAAATAAAGCTATCAATTCGCGCAAATATATAGTCACTTCAATATCAGCGGGAGCCCTCGTCATTTAATCTTTTAATGCTCGACCATGCCGTAGATCAGTAATAAAACTTCTCATCTCTCCATCTTTCGCTGCTTAGCTCGACTCCTATCTGTTCACAGAACTTTCCTAGTACAACTGTGTCTCTTCGTTTTTTGTGTGGATATTCCCAATCTTTCCACTCTGCTTCGACCAAGACTGCCTGTACTCTGTGAGAACTGTTAAAGGTCCTCCAAGATGCAGAGAGTTATTGGAAAACTCTCTACGCCCTGCGAGAGACCACAGCGAGAGACCCTCGGTTAACACAGTATAGCGAGAGTCGACAGGACCTCACACCATAGATTAAGTGACAGGATTCCATAAAGACAGGATCCTACAAGAGTCGACAGGATTTGACAAATATACATATGTCATAATATATGCTCTTCCAGGAATAATAAAGTAAACCTACAGTCAATCAGAGAGAGACGTAGATAAAAGGTAGCTAAAGTACGGCCATTTTGGGCGACTGGCCACATTTCGGAGGGAGGGCTTTTCTTGGAACCCTCAGGACTATTTTTGGACAGTTGGGGGGTGGTGTGCGACACGAACGGTCATTCAGCGGACAGCCCCTCGCGCTACCTCTCTCTCGCTGGTTGCCTGGGATTTCTCTTCCAAACTTGTGGTTTCCTTATTTCTCTCTCCCCACATTATTATCATATTGCCACATTGAAAGTCGACAGTATAAGACCTGACCGGGAAACAAATCCCTCATATACCAGAGTATGAAGAAAACAAGAAGCAATGTCACGATGATCGAACAAACCCCCAACCAAGTTCCACAAGACCCAACGACCGACTCTACTGTAGCCACTTCCCTTCGAACTCTCACCCTCTGTCTCGACCAACTTTTAAACCGTGAGCCTGAAGAAGCAATCACCTACGACGGAGATGAACCTGCCGCACACTTCTTCTCTCAACTTGAGTCTCAGCCGAACTTCCACAACTTAGAGCCAGCACGCCAAGCTCGAAAGGCTCTATCATCACTCAGAGGCGAACCTCGCAAAATTGCACAAGACTTAGCTCTACTCAATAAAACTTATGAGGAGGTCAAGGAGTCACTCTGCGCCGTCTATCCCCGACGCCCTAGCTTCACCCTTCAAGAGTTCTATAAGCTTAAATGCACATCGATGGCCGAGATCGAGACCTACTACAAGAACAAGGTCCGAATAGGATTGGCGATCAACCTCCCTAAGAGTGCCATCGTGCAAGCACTATCCAACGGTGTGCCACGTAACTATGGCAACCTTTTAAAGATGGCACAACCCTCGGAACCAGGAGAATGGTTGTGCTTAGCCCAACAGCTGACCTACGAAGGGGATAACACCAGCACTAAAGCTGCCCAACAACGATCACCGCGCCAGAGCAGAGCACCTTCCACCCCCGTGGACAAGACCCCACCATATCCTTGCCGTTACTGTGGCGGACAACACTGGCACGCACAGTGTCAGCAGCGAGGGCCCTACCAGCGGACTTTTCGGACCTTTACACCTGCGGTCCACAACGTCGAGCAACCCCAAAGATCGACTGGGCCTGCAGGTGTCTACGAGACCGCAGCAACGACGAGCTCGGGAGAAACCAAGTAATGCCAACTTCGGCAGCAGAACTCCTCCGAAGCTCAATGAACCTACCTGCACCCTAAACCAGCATACGCCTGTAAGTGCAATTATTTTAACCCCTATCATTCATTCTTTAAAGATGCCATTCCTAGTTGACTCTGGAGCCAATGTTTCCATAATTAGTTTAAACCAATTTGAATATATTTAAAATTTTAATAGTTTCATTTGTTCCACCCCTATTAACAATGATGTTATTATCCGTACTATATCTAGTCATGCCAAACCAGTCGGATTAGTTACGTTACCAATACAATTTAATAATTTTAATTTTAATGAAACATTTTATATTTTAAATTCACCCCTTGAACTTGGTATCATATCTATTCATGTTATGCAATTCTTAAGATTAACAGGAAGATTTCGACGCTCTAAAGGATTTGTTCGTCACTAACCAGCTAAAGAAAAAGGTTCCAAATGTGCTGCGTAATCATCTCATTGACGATTGGACCAAGATAAACAACACAGATGTGTTGGCGGATAAACTGGACGAGTACGAATATTTTCGCGCCGAGATGGGACCTCCGCATTGGAATTCGAAACACACCATACCACCGTCGTTTCAGCAGAAATCTGCGAGATTTCCCAACCGAAGCGAAGTTAAAGAGACTGAACAAGGGACGAATGTTTCGAGTAGAGAGGCTGCAAGGAACGATATCAGTGAAAGGTATCCTAACACCTCGAGGAGAATAGTCAACCGGGCAATCAGAAACGACAAGGGAGAACCGAAGTGCTTCAACTGCAATCAGTTTGGACACATTGCCAGAGACTGCCCAGTACCCAAGGTTACGTTGACATGGCGAGGATGCGGTCAAACGGGGCACAAGGAAAGAAATTGCACAAGACCCAAAGAAGGACTAAAAGTAGCCAACCTGGAAGTCGAAGGACTGAAGTGGGTCCCGCCAGATGTATATTTGAAGGACGCCAAAGCAAGAAGCTTGATCATTGTTATAAATAGGGAAGCACATATCTGGATAACTAATCCGTTTCCTCGACCATTAAAAATAATGAAACCCAAACATTGGTTTTTGGAAGTATTCCAACGAAAATAAATGTGAATCGAGAAAGGGAGGTAAAAGAGAACGAGGAACCTAGATTCCAAATAAACGAAAATATTTTCATCAAAGGAACAGAAGGAGTTGAAACAAGTTTTAGAAAGGTACGGATATATTTTTTCGTCGAGATTAGGCGGAACCAATTTGGCAAAACATCGGATTGACACAGAAGAGGCGAACCAATTAAACACAAGCCCTACAGGGTAAGTGCTAAAGAACGAGATATTATAAAAGAGCAAATTGATAAGATGCTTACAGAAGGCATAATTAGGCCATCTTCTAGTCTCTGGTCTTTCCCAGTAATATTGGTCAAGAAGCGAGATAGTAAATACAGGTTTTGTGTGGGCTACAGAGAACTGAATAATGTGGCAGTAAAATATGTCTATCCTATCCCTAGAATAGACGAAGTTATGGATACTCTCCAAGGATCTACTTACTTCTCAGCAATAGACCTCAGATCTGGATATTGGCAAGTTGAAGTCGAAGAAAGAGACAAAGAGAAAACAGCTTTCACTACAGCGCATGGATTATATGGATTCAACGTGATGCCTTTTGGACTTTGCAACGCGCCTGCTACCTTTGAGAGAAATATGGAAAATATGCTTGGAAATCTTAGATGGCAAATTTGTCTGTGTTAGCTGGGTGATGTTATCATATATATCCCTATATTCCAACGCATCTCAAAAGACTCGAAGCTGTTTTCAGATCTTTTCGTGAATCTAATTTAAGGTTAAACGACAAAAATTGCCAATTTGCTTTTGAAGAATAGGAGATTCTCGGCTATATAACGAGCAAACATGATATAAAACCCGCGGAACATAACATCAAAGCTGTCAGAAATTTTTCTCGGCCCACAAAGGTCAATGAAGTACAATTCTTTTTGGGAATGTGTGTGCTAATATTATAGAAAATATATCAAATATTTCTCAAAATTGCTGTCCTTTTGGTCAACCTTATTTAAAAAGTTTCATTTACCTGGACAGAAAGGCAAGAGGAAGCGTTTAAAACCCTGAAAACAGCACTATTAAGTCCACCAATTTTAGATTACTTCAATCCAAATGCGCCTACTTATATTCATACTGATGCGTCCAACATAAGCATAGGTGCAACACTTGTCCAAGATATCGGTGGCGAAGAAAAGGTGATCTCATATTTGAGTCGTACTCTAAGTAAAGCGGAGCAAAATTATTCAACCACCGAAAAAGAATGTCTGGCTGTTGTCTGGTGAATGTCAAAATTACGGCTCTACCTTTATGGAAGACACTTTAAGATAGTACAGATCATGACGCCTTATTCTCTCTCAAAAACTTGAAGGATCCAACAGGTCGATTTGCAAGATGGAATTGAAAATCCTAGAATGTGACTTCAATATAATACATAAATCAGGAAAGAAGCATCTGGACGCCGATGGCTTATCTAGGGGACCCCTACCAGAAACTGATTGGGATGTGGATTTTAAAAGGCTATTTTTAAATCAAATAACAGACGAAGATGATAAGTTTATCGAAAGTGTTAAGAAAAACCTTAATGGAAGCAGGCGATCAATTGCGCAAAACTTTGAAGAAGAAGATGGATGCCTCTTTAAGAAAAACTCGAACCCTGAAGGCAGGGCTTTGTTGCTTGTGGTCCCAGAGAAGAAAAATAGAGAAATTATGAAAGAATATCACAATCATATGTCGAATGGTCATCTGGGTGTCGCCAGATACATGTACCGAATGAATTACTTACGAAAGAATTGGAATTGACTTTGTTGGTCCATTGCCATCTACGAAAAACAGGAAGAAAAGGATAATTATGCTGACGGACTATTACACTAGATATGCAGAAACAAGTGCAGTCTCAGAAGCAACAGTAAAATAAGTTTCTAAATTTCTAGTAGAGGATATTTTTCTCCGGCACGGAGCCCCACAATATCTTATTAGTGACAGGGGCTCTCAATTTACCAGTAATTTGATGAAAGAGGTGATGAAAATGTGCAAGATAAAACATTGCTTCATAACGATCTATCACCCCAGACTAATGGATTGACAGAGCGGTTAAATAGAGCATTGATCAATATGTATGTATGTGAACACTGATCAGAAAAATTGGGATGAAATACTCCCATTCATCACCCATGCTTACAATACTACACTTCAGGAAACCACAGGATATTCTCAATTTTTTCTGATGTTGGAAGAGAACCCACGTCCCTTTTGGATGACAGGAATATCTCGGTGGACATTGACAAGGATGATTATGATGAATACATAAAACATCACTTAAACTAAATAGACAGAGAACAAGAATATTAGATATTAACAACACAATAAAGACTCAAGAAAGAATGAAAAAGAACTATGACAAAAAAAAAACACATGGAAAGAAGCTACGAACCAGGAGAATTAGTAGCAGTTTATACACCAATTAGGAAAATAGGAAAGTGTGAGAAACTTATGAGAAAATATTTTGGTCCATATAGAATATTAAAGAAGATGTATAGCGTCAATTATCTAATAGAACCGAAAGATAATCCAGGTCAAGACCCTCTGATAGTTCATGTTTCAATACTCAAGCCATATTATGAGAGAATGGATGAGGTCATTCACGAGGACGTGACAACCTCTGGATAGGGGGAAGTGTTGCATCAATTTTAATGCGCCCTAAATTTATTCAAAATATTCCATGATATTCAATATTTATTTAAAACAGAATATTTAGATTATTATCATTCCTTTTTATAGTTTCATTCCTTTTGTAATAAATTATTGTACATATTTCTTGATTGGTTATTGGAGCGAGAGAGGACCTAGAGGGAGACTGCGAATCACGACCTACGAGGAAGGCAACGAATAAATAAACACGATAATTTTAAAAGGTAATTTATTTTTATTTACTTTTCTTTATTTGCTTTGAGTATGGAAACCCGCTCGTGAAATGTGTATAACACCAAGAAGGAGGAAACCAAGGTCGACGACCCTGCAAAGCTGCAACTTGTGGTGCAACAATATATAAAAATATACAAACGATAAATCAATTCTGATTGCAGATATGAAAGACAGAGTGTTTTATTCACCAACTGTATTTTATGATAATAAATTATTTATATATATTTTGCTAGGAGTGATTGTGCATTACTTATTGACCTAACCTTGGATATACAATATACTATATTTTAAGAGCTGTTTCTGTACTGCATTTATACATTATGTTATCAATACTTTATTAAAAAATTATGATTCGTTTTTCAACAAATTTTGAACAGATTTTTAAACTTATTTATTTTCTAAGAAATGACCCTTGATTGAGATGCATAATAAGGTGCCAATATATGGAGCAAAAAAGATATTGTAAGCAAAGTTAATTCTTATAGGAGTGTCATTCCTGAAGTCTTAAGGAAATATTTTGTGTATATGGTTCAAAGAAAACGAAGCTGAAAAATCCTACAATAATTCCCAAGGGGAAATATATTTAAAAAGATTGGTTAGGCGAAAAATATTTCAACTACAAGTGAAATACCTAGCATATGAATAAATTACTATTAACAAACATTTTAATGCCAGTCGTAGGCAAGGTCTCAGAAGTTTGGAAAACGACAAATAAAAATACTACACAGTGTTCATACTGTCATATAACACCACATTTTCAAATATCAAACATGAAGACGTTTAATTATTTGGAGCAGTTTCTCATACAAAGGGGTTTTATTGTTAGTAGAGGTCACTGGTTGAATAACATCAAGGATGTACCAATATATTATTACATACTCTCCCTATTTGAACCTGATGGACCTTATCACGGCCTCATCTCTCAACAAGATCTAGCACCAATACCATTCATCCAAATCAACCAAGGAATAGTAAAATGATGTTGTATTTCAGTTTTGGATTGACACTCGGGAACTCTCACCTTGAATACAATAGAAATATGTGACCAAAGTCAAGAGGTTGAAAATAACCCAATTTATGAAAACTTCAAATTCATTCGAGAATTTTAGAAAATAAAAACGTAAGGAAAGAATGTCCAAAAGGATTCAAGCAGTTATAAGCTCAAAAGATGGTGTCACTATAATTTGAATAAAAGCATACTTATTGATGGAAATATTTCCGGGAAGAAATTGATCTATAAAAGCAAAGGTCGCTTCTCCCGTCAAAATAAACGTCAAAACTAGACGTCATCTATTGACCGTCGCCGCAAACTATGATGGCGTCTAGTTTTGACGTTTTTTTCGACGGCAGAAACGACCTATGCTTTTATAAAAACATATTGTTTATTCAAACCACATATATGTGGTATTCCTTTTTTCGTGGAAATATAAAAAAATTTTGAATTATTTTATGTTCTAAATTTGTATTTTTTAATAATTCCTTTGTTGAAAAAGTCATTAATTTTCCAATAATTCATTTTTTATGAGTTTTTGAACAAGAATTCGCACCTTCATTTTAACGTTATTCAAGTATAACAACAAACCGAGCTGTCCCGCTAAGGAAAATGGTGCCAAAATGTAAAAGCGAGAAAAATATCTATATATGCAAAAATGTAGACAGGAAATTACAGTATACTTAAAGTATATCTTTTTTACAATCAATTATGCTTAGCGCAATTAAGATTATTTAAAAAGTCAGATAAGTATTTACAAAATCTATTGAATTTAATGTAAGAAACTTTACTAGATATATTAGTCCTCTTGGATAAGTGACGATAATACCGTTACCATGTCTATAGTCTTGAAATACTGGGCACTTGAGTAAAAGATGCGTAGAATTCTGAACGTCATATCCACAAGAACAGTTTGGATCCACCACTTCGCGAATTCTTTCCAGAAAACTGCTGAAATTACCATCAATAGTGAAGATTGTGCGTTGTAAAAATTGGGGCGGAAATAATTTGGAATACCGTGGTTGAAAAAAAATTATGTTTCATTTTTATTATCAATAGGAACTAAATTATTGAATTTATATTTATAAGACTTTATTATAAAACGAAAATATGAAAATTATATTTTCCTTATCCTCGAAGGATAAATTATTTGGAAGTCGAATTTATTTTTTATATTCAATATAATCTGTAATTAACGAAATTTTGGCCAAACTTTGTACACAATTTAACAATGTCGTCTTGTAAGCTTGTATACTCTATAATAATATCTGATATTGTGAAAAATAGTACAAAAGTGAATTTGTACTTGGATCAGGTGGATAAATTGAGTAAAAGGGCATTTCCTGATCGTGCAGCTAAAAGTTGCTGATGGCTTGCGCCATCTGTCGAAATGAATATCAACTAATCGTTTGGGTTTTTGTTAATTTTGGTCGTTTAGGTACAGCTTGCACCACGCTGACGAGGGCCAACAGCCCGAAACGCATACATGGTTAGCTTTTCTTGATTAATCAAGAAACAGTATTTGGCCAATTCTGGAATAATTAAAAATCAACGATTAGTTGATATTTATTCCGATAGATGTCGCAAGCCATCAGAAGATTTTAGTTACACGATCAGGGAATGTCCTTTTTTTTTCAATCTGATATTGTGTTGAATTAAATTTTTTGCATAGATTTTTTATTTCAAAATTTAAACCATATTTCTTATCCGTATATTAAAATTGGTTCTAAACAGAGATTTATGAAATGTAATTCTTTATAAAGAGCTCAAACCCCAAAATTTACTGCAAAGTGATAATTAAAAATATACTGCTGGCCACCCAAATTGCAACACCAAGAAACACAAGAGATATCACAACAAAATTTATTTTGTAGATGACATGTTGACCAAGTATCGAATGATTGAATTTATAGACTTATGCGAAGTGTGGTTCCTGCCAGAATCAGTAGCCAGAGCAGCCGCCATTGTTGGAGATCACCGCTGCCACACACCTCGGCATTGATTCAAAGAGCGGCCGGAGAGCGAGCCGGCCAGGGAAGCTATTCAATCTGGCGAATGACGAAGAACCTTTGAACAATGCGTGCCACGTGTGGTCGAGCATTATCCTGTTGAAATATGGCTGTGGGCAAACCCTGAAGGTAAGGAAGGACAACTGGCTCCAACACCTCAGAGATGTAGCGTTGACTGTTTAAATTACCGGCAATGCGTACTAGAGGAGTGTGAGAGTGATATCCAATACCGCCCCATACCATAATACCCGGTGCAGGACCAGTGTGGCGGTGCATAACGCAGCTCTTCAGCATTCCCTCTTCACGGTGTCTCCAGACTCGAATACGGCCATCGTGGTGTTGAAGACAGAAGCCTGACTCGTCAGTAGAGGCAATTTTATTCTATTCTGCCGTCCACATCCTTCTTCCATCGCACCATTGACGGCGGAGTCGTCTGTGGTTCTGCGTCAAGGATAGATGAAGCAATTGACGTCTTGCGGACAGACCACTCTGCTGTAAACGGCGTCGAATGGTAAGCGCAGCCACTGGATGATGCGTTACAGACTGAATGTGCTGTGCTACGGTTCGTGATGTGACTGAGCGATCTATCACTGCCATGCGCACAATTTACTTGTCAGCATGTGAAGTGGTGCACTGAGGTGGATGCAATCGAACACTTTTATCCGTCGTACCTTCCTGCATCCAACGATCACATATGCGCATTACAGTTGTTTGCTTTCGTCCAACACAACTACCGATTTTCCTGAAAGATAATTCATAATCTCGGAAGTCAACTAGCCTTCCTCTGTCGAACTCGGATGCTTGATCAAAATATGATCGCTGTTTTCTACGAGACATAATTGATCGATTATAAAAAAATAACACACACACACACACAAGAAAAATATAACTTGAAATCGTCGAAATCTCCAAGCCTTAAATAGTGTTTTGAAGTGGCGCCACAGGCACGCGTGATGTGCGTCTGCGCTGAAATTCTGAACATTTGCATATCTCACCTCCGCTAATGCATGCTGTAAATTTTATGTTATTTGCATGCTTCTTTCAAGGTGTTGCATTTACGGTGGGCAGCAGTTTATTTTAATTTTTGTGAGGTCTGCTAACTATTTCTTCTCTATGTAAAGCAAATTTCAATTTGTTTTTTCTTCGATGATTTTTAATTTTTATTCCTAATATTTTTACATTATTACTAATGAGAACATTTCTTTTTTTTTAAATTTGACTGGAATATTATTTTTATTATACAAATATAAAATGTTAGTTTTTTTTCAGAATTGATTTCAAACTTATTTTTTAGTATACCATAGTATATTCGATAATATATATATTTAATGCTGTTAGATCTTTATTCCAGCATATTAATGATATAACATCCACATTACAAATCAACTCACAATTAGGTTCGTTAGGGACATAAATATATAGACAAATATGTAGGGACATGTGGAAGTTTATATAGGGACCTGGAGAAGTATATAGAAGCATGGGCGAGAACATGGAGATATAGACAAGTTCGTAGAAATATGGATGAGTAAATAGAGACGTAAGGACCTAGACAAATTGAAAAGAGACAGAAGGCCACCGCGGAAAGCAAGACATATTGTTTTTATGTGTGGTAGGAGAGACTTTTAATTTACTCAATTACTCTTTAATGAGTATACATAATTAACGCCGGTGGTCACGGCACATCTGGGGGATTCGTGTGGTCTATATATGCGATTTTCTTACATAGAATAATAGTCTTCAGGAGAGGAACTGCGATGGTGGATAACACCGTTACTTAAATATCTCGTGATTTGATAACTTGTAGCTTTAACGACTATATAAAAGCACATAATAGTTAATCCAATAATACTAACTACAGAGAGTTACTTTGTATATAGCCATGTAATAACTTTACCTCAGCTTCACACTAAAAACTATTTACATAATTGTATTAAAATATAAATAAATATATTTTTAAATTTTTATTTCTATTTATTTTTATATTTTCGCGTAATTCCAATATTAAAATACAATTGTCGCGACAATAGGAACTTTTTTTGGACCAACCGAACAGTGGCAACACAACACGGCCCGGCTGGCGGCCCCCGCGCATGCGCGAGCAAGAACAAAGACTTAGCCCTAAAAACTTCCGGTAAACAAAGGCTGCTTTTCGACTTAACGTTTGGTTTTGGCGGGCCAGAAAAGGAACTATCCCTTCATAAATTTTAATAATTGCTTTTTGAATAACATTTGTATTGATATTAATTTGTGTGATTTTTAAAATAAATATTTCTATCAATAAGTATTAATTCTTCATCACTGTTTACTAACTTAGGCTTCGTCATCCAACGTTGTGACACTTCTACTGATCCCTGCAACAAAGGTATTGATTTACCAATTTATAATTTTCAAATCAGTTTCCAGCATTACTGTAAAGCTAGGAACGTTCAGTTCAGGTTAAGCCATCGGGACCTTGTATTGTCTTTCCTTTTTTTCAAATCTAAGACAAAGACAACATTTTGGCGCAGCCGACAGGATAAAGATTGAAGAATTACTGATTACACAAAGGTGCAACTGTGAACCAGTGATTACTTCTCAGGATGGCTGACCAACCAGTTAGTAGTGCTGAACTGAAAAAGCTTAGGACGCCAGTGCGTGCAATGTTCACCAAGGCGTTCAATGAGCTCGAGACAGAGATCAAGAAGAAGGAAGTCAAGAAAGCAGATGTAGAGAAAATCCTCCGCCGACTCCAGACCCACCATGAAAGCTTTTAATATTGAACATGAGGATGGAAGAAGCTCTGCTACGAGAATCAGCGTCTGAAGACATTTTCACTGCTGAGTACGAATCCGTTTGTGAGTACGAAGATAATTTCAGTAACATTATGACTGATTACGAGGCTCTTTCGGAAGAGGATGACGTTAGTACTAGTACAATCAGCGGCACAGCAGCAATGAACTATCGACTACCGAAGCTGGAGTTCAAGAAGTTTGGGGGAGAACCAAGAGAATGGATTACATTCTGGAGTCAGTTCAGCACGATTGACCGGGATCCACAGATGCCTCCAGAAACTAAGTTTCAGTATCCCTTTCAAGCCACTGCCGAGAACTCCGAGGCAAGAGAAGCAGTCGAAAGTTTTCCACCGAGTGCCGACAACTACCCTAAAGTCATCGAGTATATCAAATCACGTTTTGGAGAGGATGAAATGCTTGTTGAGATTTATGTACGTGACCTGCTTCAGAATGTGCTTCAGAATGTGAGAGCCGAAGGTAAGATGTCTGTAGTGAAGCTTTACGATAGACTGGAGACACAACTGCGAGCATTAGAAACATTGGGCGTCGCTCGTGACAAGTTTGCGGCTATGCTGTACCCACTCGTCGAATCAGCGCTACCAGAGGACACCCTGAGAGTATGGGAACGAAGTCAATATACGGTGAGCGGAAGAGGAGTACAGGATAAGTTGACACAACTCATGACGTTTTTGAAGACAGAGGTGAAGGGCGAGAGTCGAGTGAATATGGCCAAAGCAGCGTTCAAGATCGACAACAATCAAGATGCGAAGGATGATCGATCAAACAGGAAATCTCTTTCTAAGAAGAATACTGGAAGTAAAATGCCGTCCGCTACTGACCTCGCCAACACCACTCAGATCGCCAACACCACTCGGATGCGAAACAACTGCATCTTTTGTGGGAATGGTCACCCGAGTCAAGAATGCTACAGTGGACAGCGGATGCATCTACCAGAGAAGAAAGATAAGGCTAAAGGGAAGAATGTTTGTTTTTGGTGCCTGCTTCCTGGCCACGCATTCAAGAAATGCCGGATTAAGCCACGTTGTCCTGTCTGCGGAGGGAAGAATTACGCCATTATGTGTCCTACTTTGGAAGCCCAGAAGACTTCTCATCACCAAAAAGCGGAACTAAAGGTTTCAGGGGAAAGTCCTGCAACAGATCAAGAGACCGCCAATCAATTCACGTCAACAACTTTAAACAACGCTACCGTGGGAGGAGTCTATCTACAAACTCTGATAGTCAAGATAAGCGGACCAAAGGGGAAGCATAATGTTCGAGTGTTGCTTGACTGTGGATCCCAGCGGTCCTATATTTCAAAGAGAATGGTGGACGCACTGGGCCTAAAGAGAGTGCAGCAAGTTACACTTACCCACAATTTGTTTGGAGGCGGAGAAATTCGTCAAAAGAAGCACAATGTGTACAAAGTAAATGTTATTCTTGGATCAGGAAGTAATTTGCGGACACATCAGTCAAGTACAGGATCATACTATACAGGATAGCTGGACATACGCCAGTTCCAGTCAATCGCCGAACTACAGAAAATAGATTGCTGACTACAACAAGGAATGTCCAGGGCAAGATGCTGTATGAGAAGTATGATACTATTTTTGAGGAGTGGGAAAAAGAGAAAATCATCGAGGAAGTTGAGGATAAATGGGCGGAGTGCAATTATCTCCCTCATCGCCCAGTGCTCAAGGATAGTCACACCACTCCTATTCGTCCAGTATTCGACGCAAGTTGCAAGAAAAAGGGGGTCCCATCATTAAATCAATGTCTGGAAAAAGGAGACAACCTGATTGAGCTCATTCCTGATTTGCTCTTGCGGTTCAGACTTGGAAAGTATGGCATCATTGCAGACATACGAAAAGCTTTTCTCCAGATTCAGGTTCGAGAAGAAGATCGTGAATTCCTTTGGTTCCTTTGGTGGAAAAAGGACCAGAAGACACTAAAATTTTACAGGCATTGCCGAGTAGTCTTTGGCCTTACCTCAAGTCCTTTTCTACTAGCTGCAACCATTAAGTATCATTTGAGCCTGCCGCAGTTTCAAGATAATAGGTGCGCAGAACTTCTTGCCCGAAGTTTTTACGTCGACAACTGCATTCTTAGTTTGTCATCTACACATGATGTCAAAAAATTTATCAAGGAATCCTCCGACATCATGATGCAAGCCAAATTTGAGTTACGAGACTGGATGTGGAATGAACCTGGAATCACAGATCAAGATCCAGCCTCTATTTTGGGTATGAAAAGGCACCTTCAGACTGACACTATTGCCATTAATGTGCAGTCATTGAAAAATATAGATGAAGAAAAATCAATCACAAAGAGAAGTATCTTGTCAGCCTGCCATCGCATTTTTGATCCGATTCAATTTACCTGTCCAGCTACAATCAAGATTAAGAAGATGGTTCAAGATGCTTGGAAGGAGAATAAATCATGGGATGAACCGCTGAACGAAGACAGACGGGTCGAGTTCATAAAATGGAGGAAGCAAGCTTTAGAATTGGATCAGATCAAGATACCTCGATGGATCTTACCTATCAAAGGAAGAACAACATTGCACGTGTTTTGTGACGCTTCAGCTATAGCGTACGCAACGGTGATCTTCATGCGAATAGAAAATGCGTCAGTCATAGTTGTGCGATTCGTTGAAGCAAGAAATCGACTGGCAACTATTAAGAGGATCACGATTCCACGACTGGAACTATTAGCCTGTTTGATTGGAGCACGACTGTTGGTGCATGTTCTAGAAAATTTAGAAGAAAGTCCGGAGAAGATTCAATGTTGGACAGACTCCAGTCCTGCCCTATACTGGATACAACAACAAGAGAATTGGGCTCAGTTCGTTTCCAACCGTGTCAAGGAGATCACAACACTTACGAAGAATGAAGATTGGAACCATGTCGCAGGGGAACACAATCCAGCAGATCTTCCATCCCGTGGTGAATCCCCATCGAAATTCATAAAATCCGGATGGTGGGAGGGACCAAAATGGCTTCAGGAAAAGAAAGAAGACTGGCCAGTATCAAAAGTACAGTATGATCTGGAAGCCATTGAAGAAGAGAGGAGGAAGACTGTGGTGGCTGGATTTGTAGCCAAAAAGCCCGAGGAGAATCCATGGTATCTGAATATATACGAGGGAAAACGTGAAGTGACTCTAACACAAATACTGAGAGTAAACGCGTGGATGCTACGTTTCAAGCCCTCTGAATACAAAGGAGATGTCATCTCACAAGAGGAGCTAGACAGTGCTGAAAAGTCCCTAGTTAAGATAATACAGAGTGAATCGATCGGTGAGGAAGATCCCAAGATGAAGCAGCTACACGCATTCCAAGATAAAGAAGGATTATGGAGAGTGAAAACGAGGATAGTGAATCGAAATGACGATGAACTGTTCCGATTGCCAATTTTGATCCCAACGAATCATCTGGTCACAGAGCTAATTGTGAAATCAGTCCACGAGAAAATGTACCACTGTGGAGCTCAGACGCTGCGATCAGTACTAAGAGAGAAGTTCTGGATTCCAAAAGCTCGACAACTAGTTCGTCATGTAATTCATAAATGTCCTCGCTGTCGACGATTTGAAACCAAGCGAGTCGACGTACCAGAGGCATCGTTGCCTCAACATCGCGTACGAGATGTTGTGGTTTTTGAGGTGACAGGAATTGACCTCGGAGGACCTTTATATCTGGAAGATGGACAGAAGGTTTGGTTCGTCATCTTCACCTGTGGCGTATACCGTGCGGTCCACCTCGAATTGGTAACTTCCTTATCGACGGAAGCATTGGTGGGAGCAGTAGAGAGGTTCGTAGCAAGACGAGGTTGCCCTGCAGTGATCTACTCAGATAATGGGACGAATCTAGTTGGACTCCGGAATGAGCTTTATCGAGTTAATTTTGGAGTGAAATGGAAGCTAAATCCTCCAGCAGCACCGTGGTGGGGAGGTTGGATCGAGAGAATTGTTGGACTCACCAAAAAACTGCTTCGAAGATTGCTGGGAAAACGTGTTGTCAACTACGAAGAAATGGTGACGATCCTCGAAAACTGTGAACGAGTTATCAACGCGCGACCACTCACCTACATTGTTGAGGACAATGATGACCTTGTACCATTAACCCCAGAGATGTTTCTTCGAGAACCAAGAGCTGAAGGAGAGATTGATCTAAATGAATTCAGGTGTAACTTTGGGAAGAGCTATGAGAAACGCAAACGACTCCTGAAGGATTTCCGTAAGAGGTTCAGAAGCGAGTACCTAGGATTGTTGGTGCATCACGACAATCGCAAGAAACAACGACAGTTAAAAGTTGGAGATATCGTCCTTGTGGAGGTTGAAAACAGGAAGCAAATAAACTGGCCTATGGGAAAGATTACGAAGGTGTTTCCTGGAACTGACAATGTGCGAAGACTTGTGGAAGTTAAGACTAAGTCTGGATTCATGAAGCGTGCAGTTCAACGATTGTTCCCACTGGAAGTACCATCTGAGGACGTAGAGCAAGGCGACGGGGAGCTTAAGCCAGCGGAGGATGAGATCGTCAGGGAGAAAACATCCGGTGTGGAGTCCACGTCAGCGCAAGAGAAAACTACTCCAGTAAAAGTAGGGAAAGTTTACACGCGTTCTGGAAGAGAAGTCAAGTTACCGATTAGGTTTAATTGAAGTTTGAGAGAAAATTTAATTATAAAACATTCTGTTAGATTTGAGATAATTCCTTCTTTGTTTTTTTTTTAATTAGTATTGACCTTATAGCAAAGTTCAAAAGGTCAAGGTGGGAGAGTGTCGCGACAATAGGAACTTTTTTTGGACCAACCGAACAATGGCAACACAACACGGCCCGGCTGGCGGCCCCCGCGCATGCGCGAGCAAGAACAAAGACTTAGCCCTAAAAACTTCCGGTAAACAAAGGCTGCTTTTCGACTTAACGTTTGGTTTTGACGGGCCAGAAAAGGAACTATCCCTTCATAAATTTTAATAATTGCTTTTTGAATAACATTTGTATTGATATTAATTTGTGTGATTTTTTAAATAAATATTTATATCAATAAGTATTAATTCTTCATCACTGTTTACTAACTTAGGCTTCGTCATCCAACGTTGTGACACTTCTACTGATCCCTGCAACAAAGGTATTGATTTACCAATTTATAATTTTCAAATCAGTTTCCAGCATTACTGTAAAGCTAGGAACGTTTAGTTCAGGTTAAGCCATCGGGACCTTGTATTGTCTTTCCTTTTTTTCAAATCTAAGACAAAGACAACAACAATAGTATGATAGAAAATATTTTAAATAAATTCCACGCACATACAAAATGTATTCGCTTTTATAGGCATACTATCTTCCTAAAACGGTTTATACTTTAGAAACACAGTATAATATTGTGGTGGAGACGCCGGGTAACGAGACAGTCACCAGACGAAGTCGTCGATTTCAAGAATTGCAACCAGAGCTATCTACAGTGCTTGCTTTTCCTGCTCGGTAGAAATAGAGAGAGAAGAAAACCGACCATTCTGCCATCGGTGAGGGAGTTCCGTCTTTCTTCTCGGGAGGACGTGGGAAAGATTCACAGCGTTGGCTGAGCGACTTCCAGCGTGTGGCGCGATAAAACAAATGAGAAGAATCCATGTGTCTGGCCAACGTCATCTTCTAACTCACTGGCACAGCAAAGTGCTGGTTCGAAAACTTCGAGGAAATCTTGAATTCGTGGGAGGAATTCAAGATAAAGTTTTGTGAAATATTTGGGAATAAGGAAGACACGGCTAGAAAAACCGAGAACATTCTTCGAACTAGAACGCAGACGATTGGGGAAAACGTCGCGAGAGCTATATACAAGAAGTCCTCCTTCTTTGTAAACAGGGCAACCTCAGAATGTCGGAAGGAGAAAAGGTGAGGCACCTGATTGAAGGCGTAGCGAAGGAAGTGTATCAGGCACTTGTTGGGAAGGACATCAGCACGGTGGACCAATTTGTTGCGTTCTTTCGCCGATTCGAGGCATTCAAGAGGATGCGTGTTGCACTGCCCAGGTTCAACCGACCGCCCAATGTGACCACCATCTCGGCCGCTGAACCCGATAACCTAGAAGCCCTGATTAGAAGAATAGTTAGAGAAGAGGTTCAGAAGTTTATGGTTCCTCCTTCTACATTTGCCGCCCAGGATATCGACATTCCATCCCCCGACCTACGGGATGTCATCCGTTGTGAAGTCCAGCAAACATTGGCTCCTATCTCTGCCCCTCGTCAGCCCGAGAGCTTCCGCCCTCGGCGACAATACCTTCCCCAGAACGATCAAGGTTACCGACGAAGAACCGAAGGGCCATCAAATAACCAAAGGACTCAGTGGCGTACTGAATATGACAGACCGATCTGCTTTCACTGTGGTCGCCCTTGCCACTTTGCACGTCATTGCAGAGACAGACGCCAAGCTTTTGAGAATGCCAGACTTGGAAGAGAAACAGTCGATTTCGGAAGAGCAAGAACGGAAAATTACTCCATGGGCGAATCAGGAAACGAACTATCCCAAGGAAGATATAAAAACCCGTCGCCATACCCCCACCGCGGAAGATTCCAAGCCTCCAGAAGAACCTCGCAGTCCCCTGCTCGCCGTCCCAGCCGCTCACCAAGTCGCCGCAGTGAGGAAAACTAGAAGGCGCGTCCTCTGGAGGTGATGCCGCCACAGACGAAAATCCTCCCTGCCGTATATCCGATAAAATAGAAAAGAACTGGATATCTGTCAACATACAAGGACGAAATGTACAAGCTCTTCAGGACTCCGGCGCTGATTACGCAGTAATTTCCGAAGCTTTCAGACGTTCTATAAAGGCCCCAGTTTTTAAAGAAAATGGACCACTTCTAAAAGCCGCGGAAAGAAGCCTATCGTGGCCCTTGGTAAGTGCTCTTTAGAAGTTCAAATCAAAGGACTTGATATTGTTTTTGATTTTGTAGTAGCCGCTGAATGTAGCCACGATGTTTTACTGGGCTGGGATTTCTTCAGAGCCACAGATGCCATTATAAATTGTGGGAGAAACAAATTGTATTTAAGCGAAGCTGAAAAATCCTACGAATGGAAAGACCTGAAACTTTGTGATGCTATGGACTGTGTCATACCGCCGAAATCTTTTGGCAAGATAGTTGTCACCAACCAGGATGTATTTGGCAGCAGAGATGTAGTCGTTACAGGTTCCAAACGCCTTCAGTTGGAGAAAGGACTTTTTATTCCCTCTTCCCTCGTTAGGTTCTTACATGGCAGAGCGGTGTTGTGCGTGACTAACAGTACTCACTACATACCTTCGGAAATGAAGGTAGGAACAATGCAAAATATAGAAGTAGGGAGCATATCTAATCTTGACGCTCGTTCTGAAATAGCTGGAAGAGGCGAAGTAACTTCCCCAGATGTGAGAGAATGTTTAATTTCAATGATTTCTACTGATTTGGAGGAAGTAAAGGAAAACAGATTACTCACGTGCCTAAATGAGTTTGCTGATATATTCGACTTTGAGAAAAAGAGCTTCCCTGTCTCTGGCGAAATAAAGCATAAAATCGATACGAGTGATTACCCGCCTGTCAGACAACGTCCTTATAGAGTGTCTCCAGCCGAAAGACGCGTCATTCAGAGTGAAATGGAGAAATGATGGAGACTAAAATCATCCGGCCATCATCAAGTCCATCGACTTCCCCCGTTATATTAGTGAGGAAGAAGGACAGCTCATTGAGATTCTGTGTCAACTATCGTCGTCTAAACAAAATTACAAAGAAAAATGTTTACCCTCTCCCTCGTATCGATGACACGCTGGACACCCTCGCTGGATCCAGATCCTTCTCCACCATGGATATGAGATCGGATTACTGGAAAATTGAAGTAAACAATAAGGGCTTGATGATTTTTAATGTAATGCCATTCGGTCTATGCAACGCACCAGCAACTTTCGAGCGAATGATAGACAACGTCCTACGGGGATTAAAATAGGATATGTGTTTATGCCACTTAGACGACATTGTAGTCTATGGATCGACCTTTAAAGAACATTTAACACGTCTATACAAATTTTTGAGATGCATTCAGCAGGCGGGGCTGTGCCTGAATTATAAAATGGGTCGTTTCGCCTCGAGACAAATAACTATCCTCGGGCACGTCGTTAATGAATTTGGAACGCAGCCAGACCCAGAAAAAGTGAAACCCATTGTCCACTTTCCAAAACCTCGTAATATCATTGAGACCAGAAGTTATCTTGTGTTAAGATCGTACTATAGACGCTTCATTAAAAGTTATGCTAACAAGTCTCGACCCTTGAATAGCCTTTTAAAGAAAGATGAAAAATTCATTTGGGGCGAAGAACAAGATGAAACTATCCGTATTCTCAAACAGGAATTGGGATCTACGCCTGTGTTAGGACATTTCGTAGAAGGTGCGGAAACTCATGTCCATACTGATGCAAGCGGTTATGGTTTAGGAACAGTTCTTGTTCAAATCCAGAATGAGGGGGAGAGACCTATAGCCTATGCCTCGCGAACACTAACCAAAGCGGAAAAAAATTATTCCACTACAGAAAAGGAATGCCTCGCAGTTGTTTGGACCCTTGGAAAATTCCGCCCGTACCTATATGGCAGACCCTTTACTGTGGTTACCGACCATCACTCACTATGTTGGTTGGTAGGCTTGAAAGATCCATCCGGCCTCTTAGCCCGTTGGGCCCAAACTACGAGAATACAACACAAACGTCGTTTACAAAAGCGGAGGCAAGCATAAAGACGCTAACTGTTTGTCAAGAAACCCCTTGGCTGACACCGCGGAGATATAAGGACACATTGCTTCCATCCAAGACATTGCAGAAGAAAAAGTAAATAATCCCATTTGGTTGGGATCCATGAAAAACTTGACAATGAAAATTTAAAATGGTATCAGATGATTAGAGGCGTTCTCTATAAGAAAAATTACGACCGACCTTGAAGGCAAACCATGGCTGCTAGTAATCCCAAAACAGATGAGGCACGAAATTTTCAAAGATGTTCACGACACTCCAATGGCCGGTCATTTGGGGTTTGCCAAGACCTATGACCGCTTTAGAAAGATATTTTATTGGCCTGGACTTTATAGGACAGTTTCCCAATACATTGCTCATTGTAAAGAATTGCCAGCGAAGGAATGGCGTACCTCAGAAACCTCCTGGACTACTGGTTCCAATACCGTCAACTACCTCGCCTTTTCAAAAGATCGGAATTGATTATCTGGGAATATTTCCCATATCTCACACGGGAAATAGATGGATAATAGTCGCGACTTACTATCTCACCAGATTTGCGATAACAAAGGCCGCAACAACAGCGGAAGCTACTGAATTAGCAACCTTCCTTATTGAAAACGTCATACTTAAGCACGGCGCTCCTCGGGAAATCATCACGGACAGAGGAAGAAATTTCATGTCTCAGACCATACGAGAAATAAATAATCTAAACGGAACAATTCACAGATTCCCCACGGCATACCACCCTCAAACGAATGGTTTGACAGAAAGACTCAACAAGACCCTGACTGACATGATCTCTATGTATGTTGACATTGATCAGAAAAATTGGGACAGCATCCTACCATATGTGACCTTCGCCTACAATACCGCTCGACAAGAAACAACAGGATACATCCCGTTCTTCCTTGTCCACGGCCGAGAAGTAGAAACACCGCTGGATTTTATACTGCCGTACCAGCCCGTAGGAACTGCAGAAGATTATGTGTGCCATCTGGTGACCAACGCTGAGGACGCCCTGATGTTAGCCCGCCTTAACATCCTGCAGGCTCAGAGCAAAGACAAAGAACACTACGACAAGAAACATCAGGAGGTGACGTACAAGGAAAGTGATTTGGTGTGGGTGTTCACCCCAGTCCGTACAGTTGGCTTGTCGGAGAAGTTATTGAAGAGATATTTCGGACCCTATCGAGTGATCAGAAAATATCGAGTGTAAATTATCAAGTAGAAGGCGTGACGAACACTAGGAGAAGACGAAAAACCCAAGATATCGTTCATATAGTGAGAATGAAGCTCTACCACGACCCCGAAGTCCAAGAACAGATTACCCAGGGTCATGTGGCCGACTAGTAAACAGCGGGACGCTGTTTCTATTGTGGAGGGAGTGATGTCAGTAGGACAGTTTCCTGGTATGCCATCTTATCTGGACTGGACCGACCGGTCGGGTAAAACAGTGGCGCCACGGGAAAAGGAGGAAAATACTCAGTTCTCCCCTCTTGCTCTAACTGCTAGGTCGATTTGGCTCATGTACATAGTAACTCTTATTTTATATTTAAAGTCTCTCATATAACTAATTAAATAAATGTTTAAAGTAATTCGGAAGCCTTGTTAATTATTTTTCCTCGTGACAATATGACTACATTTGTAAACTATGGAAACTAAACGTGTTTAATTCATGTATGTATGTGTTTGTATATATTATTTTATTTTCATTGTTTTTTTACATATACAGAGGGTGTTACATTTTAAAATAACGATTTTAGTGCTTTATTAAAAATAATTTATTTTTGTTTGTACAACTTATTGTTTCTTTTTTCTTAAATAGAGCAATACATACTTAAATCATTTACATAATGAAAAGGCATATATTGGCGAATAAATATATTTTTTTAAATCCAATATATGCCTTTTCATTATTTAATTGTTTTCTATGTGTAAGCCTATGTGTTAGCAACAGCCCTGCATCGATGTTTCCAGTAAATAGGGCCTCGTCTTTGAATATTTTGATTAAGACCATCCAAACAATCATTAATAACTTTCTAGAGACTCTCTAGCGTCTTCGGTTTTTTAGATCTAAGAGCAGTTTTCAGCAAGCCAAGAGCCCAAAAATCCATAGGAGCCAAGTCTGTAGATTTTGCAGGGATGTGCCTAAAAGGAATGTACGAAATGCCGGTTTCGTCCATCTTTTCATCCAGGTATTAACGTGTTGTATCACTCGTGGCTTTATCCTGGTGCAGCCACACGGATCTTGAGTTACTTGGATACAAAAACGGGACCTCAATATCGAATAATGGGTCTAAGACAAGCCTCTGGTAGATTTGAGAATTTATCTTAACATTTGGGTCCACTTTCTTTATTAAAAGCTTTTCATTGTATCAGAAACCTGTAATGAACATTGAGAAACTTTCCTTGCATTGCTTGACCCAGTTCTGAAAGGTGTTCATTTGAGAGTTAGCGTAGTAAATGGCACGGGGTTGGTTCCTATCATTGAGGTAAACCCATGCCTCGTCCAGTGTAACTACATTCTTCCATTTTTCCTACCAGATACCTTTCATAAAGGGCCCTGCTTCAGGTCTTTCGTTCCTCAATATGGTGCGGCTTGAGGACATAAACTTTCGCCTTTTTACGTGCTTAAAGCCGTTTTCCCCTCTTATAATACTGTTAACGGTAGAAAGTGGTACGTTAGTTATTGTAGAATTGTTCCTTCGAGAAGGTGGATTCTTTCTGACAACCATTTCTTTTATTTTTCTTTGAGTTGGAGTTGAAGGTTTCTTCAGGCACCTTTTTTTCAGAGGATTTTTTTGCTTAATTTCATAATTTTAATTATTTGGGTAAACGAGTATTTCTCCTCGGGAAGTCTGGAAACATAACCTTTTACAAAATCACTTACACTTTTAAGCATTTAGAATATTAAGCATTAGTTTATGTTTCATCAAGAGACCCTGACACCGGAGTGACCTACAAGTCGGTGTAGTCCAGCTAGATCTATTAGTGTAGAGCGGAAGGTTTCACAAGAGTGACATCCACGGCCCAAGGATCCTTCTGACGGGGAAGTTGAAGGCAAGTCCCACTCATTTTATTCCTTCTGTTAAGTTAGACATAATAAAGCGCCAACATTAGCTGCATCCCTTCGAACTCACGTGTGTATATTTGTGGGTACTGAGAAGAAAAAAGAACATAAACAACGTCTGGGAACGACGTAATATTATTGGGGGCCTGGATATAGTCTGCCATAACTGTTCAGCCCTGCATGTCCCTGGGGAAACTGTTGGTAGCTCATTAGAGATTAATGAAAAAGTAATGAAGTGCTTACCAAACAGGAATCCTTGAAGCACAAATACTGACAGGGCCCAAAGTTTAACACACTGTTTTGGTGCCAAAAATATCTTGGGCTCCTTCGGAAACCAACCTTCTCTTCATTCTGAAGAGGCGTCAGTTTCCACTAAGGTTGGGTTTTGCTAAAAATATAAATAAGGCTCAAGGCCGAACATTTCCTAGAGTGGGTCTATAGCTTCCAGAGCCTGTGTTTACGCATGGATAGCTCTATGTGGCTTTTCAACAAGTGTGAATTTTGGATTGCATATGGGTAAAGTTGAAACCACATTTATATAAAACAAGAATTGCAATTTTATTTTCTGATTTCTTTTATTTTTTCTTTTTTTTCCACTTCACATATACAGTCACATATACTGTATGTCGAATCCTGTCGACTCAATTTCGAATTGGGGTTGACTTACTGTCGAATTGAGGGGTGGTGTCGACTCACTGTGGGAATGCTGTGGACTCTATGTCGAATCCTGTCAAATTGTGTGATTAGGTGGATATGGGGTGATTTTGGTGATTGGCGCAGTCTTGGTCGGATGGTAAAGATTTTCCACAGGGAAAGAACGAACACACCTGGATGGGGTAGAAAATAGACCCAGGCGAGAGGGATAAGAGTGAGATTGAAGGAGGTTTGGCCTTTCACATGATGGAGCGTACACTACCTTGGTTGGAGCCTATGTTGAGCACACCTAGCTCGTAGCAAGGTCACCTACCCTCTTTTTACTTCCTGTCCGAGATCATCGTCATCAACTCTCTCGACTTCTCATTGGTGGAGATCCTTCCACGTGCTCTCTGATGATTCGCTATCAATTTGTCATGCTTAAATGTGATTGGTTGTTGATTTGTCATGCTTAAATGTGATTGGTTGTTAATTTGTCATGTTTAAAGGTAATTGGCTCAGTACCTCCATTTTCGCCATGATTGCAATCCTCCAGGAAGAAGTAGGCCTTTGAAATTAAGTTTTATGGCGCTCCAGGGCAGTGACCTTTACTTCCTGGATGATGCAACCTTTACTTCGTGGATGATGCAATCCTGTACCTTGTTCTTTCCCATCTCGCGAGGCCTAACTTTTATTAAACCTTTTGACGATACATTATACATAGATTGTGGTGGGGTTACATAATTATATATACAGATTATCACATATATTTATTCCTCCTATAGTTCCTCCCCCGAAATAGCTTACCGAACATAAGTGTTTTTCAGTGTTGACAGTGTCGAATGTGAGAATGTGGGGTAGAAAATAACTACCCTACTGAATTTCTCAATAGCCTAACTCCCAAAGGAATGACTCAACATCGGTTAAACCTTAAGGATGGTGCCATTGTTATGCTTTTAAGAAATTTGAGTCATAAGCAGGGTCTTTGCAATGGAACATGTATGGTGATTCAGCGCATGTTCTCTCATGTCTTTGAAGTACAAATACTGACAGAGATCAAAGTTAGACACATTGTATTGGTGCTAAAAATAACTTTGGCTCGTTCAGATATCAACCTTCCCTTCATTCTGAAGAGGCATCAGTTTCCACCAAGGTTGGCTTTTGCTATGACAATAAATAAGGCTAGGCCAAACCTTTGTTACAAGAGCATGTCTTTACGCATGGAAATCTCCATTTGACTTTTTCACATGTGCGAACTTTGGATAGCATACATGTAAAGTTGAGCCCACGTATATATAAAATGTAGTTTTTAATGAGGACTTTAAAATGAATTCCTTTAATAAGTCGTCCCCTCTGCAATATAGTTTGCAAATTTATTTTTGGCTTTATTTTCCTATCTTTTTTTTTCATATAAAAATATTTTTTTTAACTTTTCATCAATGCCTATAGTTTTTCACCTGAAATAAATTTTTCGTATTATTTATTTGATAATAAAATATTTATTATCGATTATTTTGATTTTTTAGTCTTCTCTTTATTTACTTTTTACCCACTGCTCTATAAATAAATTTTGTACATTTTCAGCGGCCACCTCCCGCCTCTGTAATACCTTTCCAGCAGTATAGTAGTATTTATACAACAATAAACTGTCGAAATTTGAATTTTAAAATTGTCGAATAATCGATAGTGTCGAATTACAGTTTTTTTATATGTTAGGACGTAGGTAAGGACATCAAAACATGGTCGAATTATTGTGTGTCGTATTAATGATGTTATACTGTATATATAAATTATAAATGGAGATTTTAATGAGGTTCTTTAAATGAATTCATTCCTTTTATTTGTTGTCTTATCTGCAATATAGTTGTGTTGTTTGCAATTTTATTTTCTGATTTGTCAATGTATTGGTGGCAAAAATATCTTTGGCTCCTTCGGATACCAACTTTACCTTCTTTCTGAAGAGGCGACAGTTTCCAATAAGGTAGCCTTTTGCTATGACTATAAATAAGGCTCAAGGCAAATCTATGAGTGGGTCTCTTGCTACAAGAACCTTGTTTACGCATGGGCAGCTCTATGTAGCTTTTCCACGTGTGCGACCATTGGATAGTATACATGTAAAGTTGAACCCACGTATAAATAAAATTTAAAATGTAGTTTTTAATGAAGTTCTTTAAATGAATTGCTTCAATAAATCGTCTCCTCTGCAATATATAATTTGCAACTTTTTTTCTGATTTATTTTTCATTTTATGTATTTATTTAAAAAATTCACTAATGCCTATAGTTTTTATCACCTGAAAGGAATTTTTTTTTTGCTAATAAAAAAATTATTTTCAATTATTTTGCCATTTATCTACTTATTTTTCCCACTGTTCTATGCATAAATTTTGTACATTTTCAGTGGAGGCCGCTCGCCTCTGTAATACCTTTTTAGCGGTAGAGTTGTATTTAAACAACAATCAAATGTTTAAAATGTTAAATTTTAAAATGGTCGAATTATCGATAATGTTGAAAAACAGTTTGTTAAATGATAGGCCGTATGTCGAGACATCAAAACAGGGTCGAATTATCCCGTGTCGAATAAATGAGGTTATACGGTATATATAAAACTAGAAATTTAGTTTTGAATGAGGTCATTTAAATGAATTGATTACTTTTATATGTCGTCTTATCTGCAATATAGTTGTGTTGCTTGCAATTTTAATTTCTAATTATGTTAAATTTTTCTTTCTTTTTTTTTTCATTTCAAATATATTTATTTAATCTTTTCAACCAATACCTATAGTTTTCCTTCTGAAATTGCTTACCAAACATGAGTCAATGTTTTCTCAGTATTGACACTGTGGAGGAGCAAAATAACTACCCTATTGAATTTCTCAATAGCCTTACTTCCAGAATAATGCCTCCACACCGTTAAACCTTAAGGCTAAGGCTATTGTTATGCTTCTTAGAAATTTGAATCCTGAACAGTGTCATTGCAATCGCACATGTATGGTGATCCAGAGCATGAGCTCACATATCCTTGAAGCACAATAACTGATAGGGAACAAAGTTGGACACTGTATTTATGTTAAAAATATCTTTGGCTCCTTCAAATATCAACTTTCCCTTCATTCTGAAAAGGCATAAGGTTGGCTTTTGCTATGACTGTGAAAAGGGTTAAGGCCAAACCTTTTCTTGAGTGGGTCTCTTGCTACAAGAGCCTGTTTTTACGAATGGACAGCTCTATGTAACTTTTTCACGTGTGCGAACTTTGGATAGCATGCATGTAAAATTGAATTTACATATATATGAAACTAGAAATGTGGTTTTTATGAGATCCTTTGAATGAATTCCTTTAATAAGTCGTCTCCTCTGCCATATAATTTACAACTATATTTTCTGTTTTATTTTATTATTATTTTTTTTATCTTGAATATCTTTATTCAAATTTTTAACCAATGTTAACCAATAGTATCTCACATGAAAATATATTTTGTATTATTTGTTTGATAATAAACTATTTATTATCAAATATTCTGATATTTACAGGGTGATCCAAAAGTCTTGCACAACTTTAAAAATTAATTACTCCGGTTATATTTGTGCTAGAGCAATGCTGTGAACACCATTATTTTTAGAATACAATGGGATCTTTTATGGCAAATAATTAATATTTCGAAATTGATTTTAGTTACAATTTTATTCGCTAGATGGCGCTCTACCAGAATCAGAGATTCAGAGACCAAATTGTTTGATAAATTGAAAAATATAACTGATCGACACGTATTTTTCCTTTTTGAATACCAGGAAAGAACCGTAATAATATCAAATGATAAATTAATAAAACACCATTTCGCCAAAAGAAGAAGAATTGGTTGACGATTTTTAAATACAATCTGATTTATGTAAAATAGGTATATGCAAATTAAAACATGTAGCAAAAAAATATTTATATTATAGATGGAGTTTTGTGAAATAGATTGAATGTTTGAAAAACGCTACTGATATCAATACACGATTTTTTGAAATGTTAATATAGTACCAAAAATTATGATGGCACTACTAATAGGATTTCTTGCTATAAGGAATGTGTAGTTTCTTGACTAATTGGCGAAACTTGACTATTTAACTGGATATTTGTCATGTTCCAACAAATGAAATATAGAGGGGAGTGACAAATTATTATTTTTCGTACTTTATTCCATATATCCTATGGGCTTGTCAAATGTTATGATTGCTTATTATACTGTACACAATTTTAAAAATGTGTCCCCTCAAATAAAAATCATTTTTAGATAGACCTCTTGGGTTGAATAACGTGGTAGTAAAATCATTTTGTAATATTTTTTCGCGCAAAATATCTAAATTTGGGGTGTACAAAGAATATTTCTTATGCCATTTCTTCTAATGAGCGAAAAGCGATAAACTAAACATATGGGATAAAATTGTGTGTACCATACCAATGTTATTTGAGAAGTTATAACACTTTGGTCTGCACGACATAATATAAGATGTGAGCAGATGGCAAACAAAAAAATTACTATTAACAAAAAAAAATGATCAAGATATGAGGAGAGCACATTTATCATCCCCATAACCCAACACAAAGAGTTTCAAAATATTGGTAAACAATATAATATATGGCAGCTTATTCGAGGGGTGTCTCATTTGTACGTGGCCCGACCATGAGAACGAAATATTAGAAACTAATAAATTTTACCATATATACCTTAAATCCTTGTAAAGATATGTAAATTTTCAAGTTTCTACAACTAACCATTTTTTCTTATAGGTTCTTAAAGAGGACAAGAAACAGGAATCATCTAAAATGGAGACAAACGAGATTCGTGCTGTAAATAAACTATCTTTGAAAGAAAGGAATTTCGCCAAAGGAAATTATGAGGATATGATGTATACATTGAGGGAAGATGCTCCTTCCTTAGCAGAGTAAAAAAATGGGTAGCAGTGTTTGAATTAGGGAGGATCAGCACCGAAGACCAACATCGACCAGGAAGACCTGTTGAGTCAGTGACTCAAGAAAACATCGACAAGATACTTGATTTGGTTATGTTGGACAGAAGAATGACAGTTCTTCAGATGGAAGAGACCTTGTGTATTCCAAAAACAACAGTGGATCGAATCATGAGAGAACACTTGGTCCTCAGGAATCTTTCTGTCTGTCGCGGAGGTAAACTCCGATATGGCTGTACCACGGAGAAGAGAAAAATTTTCCTGTAATGCTTCAAGAAGTTGAAGACTCCAGAAATAACTTTGAACAAGTTTTAAAAGACTTGTAAAAGAGACATGTTTATTGTAACAGCTAGTAGCGCGCTCTCCTCTAGCCACGTTCTCTACTGCCCGCACAGGCAGCATCTCCTTTTATAAAGGCAAAAGTACAAACAAAAGAAAATAAACAAAAATATACATTTACATATAGAGGAGAAATCAAAGTATGTTTTTTACATATAGGAGAAATATTCTCCAACACTGCCGATTGGCACCCGATCAAAAGGCTGTAAGGAGAAAGTTATCTTCGGACAATCTTGCGTTATTTGAAGCCAATCCAGAGGAATTTGTTAATATATTTGTTACCATGAATGAGACTTGGGCCCATCACTTTACACCAGAGTCCAAGCAACAATCCATGCAATGGAGACACTCCGGTTCCCCTCCCCCCAAGAAAGCCAAGACAGTTCCATCAGCAGGGAAGGTTATGGTGTCTGTTTTTGGGATTCCGAGGGTGTAATTCTTCTAGACTTTCTGAATAAGGGTCAAACCATCACTGGCAATTGTTATTCAAATCTTGTAAAGCAACTACGAGAAGCTATTAAAGAAAAGAGAAGAGGAAAGTTGTCCAGGAAGATTGTTTACCATCAAGACAATGCTCAGAGTCATCGGTCGCTGCAAACCATAGCTGCTATTCATCATTCTGACTTTGAACATTTACCACATGCACCCTATCACCAGATCTAGCTCTGTCTGACTTCCACCTATTTCCTCATTTGAAAAGAATCACTTTCTGGCATTCATTTTAGGTCAGGTAAAGGGGTCATTTATGCTGTAACCTCATTTTTTGAGTCACTTGAAACATTGTTTTTTTGGAAGGCATAAAAGCATTCGAACATTATGTTGGAAAATAAATCATAAAAATAATTAAAAAATAAAAATTAGTCATTTTCTTTATATGTCGGGCCACCGACTTATGGGACACCCCTCGTATAACACATGAGGTAACTGCCTTCTCTCTTGTATTAGGTCACAATCCTTGCTCCTTGTGACGCCCTTTATTCTCAAACACCGCCTGCAGACGATAGATGACAGAATGGACAGTATTAAATTACAAATCTGTTGAAATTGATGAAAGGTGCCGTCTGATAGAGGCCTTCAACATGGCCAATGTGGTAGGCCAGCATCGATAAACACGCGACTTAATGTACCCCCATAATCAAAAATCGTAAGGCGTCAAGTCTGGTGATCTTGGAGGCCACTGGTGTATAAAGTGGCGACTTATCACACGATCTTCACCGAACGTATCTTTCAGCAATTGTTCGGCACCGCAGGAGATATGAGGAGGTCCTCCATCTTGCATGGATGTTATTTCGCTTAGTGCTTGTCTGTCCTACAATATGGGAATAACATTTTCTCTCATAAATTGAACATAACGTTCACCAGTTACAGAAACGGCTTTAAAAGTTCTTCCATTGATTTTTCAAAGAAAAATGGCCCAATAATAAAATAAAATTTGAACCCACACAAAACTGTAACTCTGGGCTAATAAAGTGGCATTTCTGTAAAATTCCTAGGGTTTTCTGTTGCCCAAATGCTGCTGTTTTGAGTGTTAACTTCTCCTTTTAGAGAAAAATGAGCTTCATCTGTCCACAGAACATTAGACAGCCAGTTTTCATCAATATCAATTTGCCGGAAAACCCATGCAGCGAATTCTTGTCGCTTCTCAAAATCGCCGACTTTCAGTTCGTGAAATCTTTGAATTTTGTATGGGAATTCTTAATGTGTGTGCTCTTCAAACTGTTCCATACGAAATCCCCGTTTTCGAGAAACTTGTCGAGAACTTACTTCTCCATACGTGGATAACGTTTCAATAGCTTCAACATTCTGCGAAACAGTAACAGCCACTGACTTGAATGTCGATGGTTTTTCATAACAAGGTTTTGCTTCCAGAGAGATCCAGTCTTCTTAGAATTTTGAATCATTCGCCTTAGAGAGTAGCAACTCATGGATCCTTTACCGCTTCGAATACCTTTAAAGGTACGAAACGCTCGTAAAGCTTCAAAGGCAGATTCTGAATGGCAATAAAAAAATTTCACCAAGAGTGCTTTATCCTGTAGTGACGGCATTCCAGAGTAAAATAATTTATCAGAGATAAATATTTTTCAAATGAATTAAAATAAATATAATCGATACTGAGAGAGAGTTGAATTAAAAAAAAAAGAAATTTATTATCTTCGAAATTTAAATAGCTGAGAGGATTCCAGGAAACCGCATCTAAAATATCAATTTTTTTTTGCTACATGTTTTAATTTGTATATACCTATATTTTACATATCTCAGATTGTATTTAAAAATTGTCAACCAATTCTTATACTTTTGGCGAAATAGTGTTTGATTAATTTATAATTTGATATTATTAGGGTTCCTTCCTTGTATTCAAAAGGAAAAATACGTGTCGATTAGTTATATTTTTTAGATTATCAAACAATTTGGCTGCTGAATCTCTGATTCTGGTAGAGCGCCTTCTAGCAAATAAAATTGTAACTAAAATCAACTTCGAATTTTTCACTATTTGTCATAAAAAATCCCATTTCATCCAGAACACAATGGTATTTATCGCATTGCTCTAGCACAAATATTCGCTGAGTTATTAATTTTTAAAGTTGTGCAAGACTTTTTGATCACCCTGTATTTTTCCAACTGCTCTCTCTATACATAAATTTTGTACATTTTCAGCGGAGGCCGCTTGCCTCTGTGATACCTTTTCAGCGGTGAACTTGTATCTAAACAACAATCAAATTTCGAAATTTGAATTTAAAAATGGTCGAAAATATCGGAAGAGTCGAATTATCGATAGTGTAATATGATGGGCCATAGGTCGGGACATCAAAACAGGGTCGAATTATCATTTCGAATTAACGAGGTTATACTGTATATATAAAACTAGAAATGTAGTTTTTAATGAGGTCCTTTAAATAAATTTATTCCTTTTATATGTCGTCTTATCTGCATTATAGTTGTATTGATTGCAATTTTTTTTCTTATTTGGTATTTTTTCCCTTTTTTTCACTTTAAATATATTTATTTAAAACTTTCATCCATTCCTCAAGTTGTGCGACAGGTAGCAGAACTAATCAAAATAAACCAGCCGTCAATCAAAGATTAATCTACTTTAATTGTGGCTTTAAATGATGGTGTACCTAATTCTGATGCACTTCAAAAAATTTCTAATAATATAAAAAATGTCAGAGAAAATGGTAAAGACATTCAGATTAATAGAATTATAAACGCTAAAAAGTCTGTAATTATAAAGGTTCCAAACCAAACTGAAAATAAAATACTACTGGATGAATTAAACAAATCAGAAGATTTGAAATTGATTAGTAAAATTCACATACCGACACTAAGAGATACAACTATAGTAGTCAAAAACGTATCCAAAATTACAGATACGGCGAACTTCGTTCAAACCATATGCAAAATGAATTCTGATCTAGAAAATGTGGAAAATGAAATAAAAGTTCTATTTACAATGAGATCCACCTCTTCATATCACAATATACTTGTAGTATTAAGAGTAACTCCTAAAATTTACCAAATTTTAAGAAAAATGGGCATTGAGATATACACTGATTTTGAGCGATATTCTACACAAGACAGAATATTTGTAAGACAATGCCAAAATTGTTTTAAATTTAATCCGAATCACAAAATAAAAGACTGCCAAAACATTAAAAAAGTGGAGTGATTCGATTCCACCTTCTGGACGTCTTATTTTGGGCTAAAAAATCATAGACTTTGGTTAGTAGCCCGTAAAACCATACGCTCTCTCTCGTTGAGGTAAACACAACTGTACTGAAGCACCAAATTGTCACAATTGCTCTAAGCACCCTAAATTTAGAAACCTTTCTACAAACCATAAATCAAATTCAAGTGAATGCCCGATTTACAAATCACAAATATACATAATTATTCAAAGGACACAATATTCACAAATATACGAGGGAAATGATGTATCAAATACAATTTAAAGCTTAATCTTAAATATATTAATATTATATATGATTGAAAATGCGAGATGTATTCAACAAAATGTAAGAAAAAGTTTTACTGCGATAAGTGAACTACAGGTCAACACTAGAGATGACCCACCTCACATTCTTTTGATTCAAGAACCATATGTTTTGCATAAACTACTAAATTTCATTGGAACGCATTTATTTAGAAATTAACTCTTTTTAATATTGTTTTAATTGAACAATTCTCTAATATCTAGTATATTTTTATTATAAAATATTCCTTAAAACTTTTTTTCAATCTGTAAATTGTTTTTCTCGAATAAATACAATACTTTACAATTTGATTTCATTTAACTAAATTTACATACCAACCCTTTGTACATATATCAATTGTGTTGATATATATTTTTATCTTTTCTTCTAACAAATTGCATACTTATTCTGCACATATTTAAAATATCTTTCTTTCTTTTATTTTTCAAAATTTTTGTTTATTTTTAACGTGAAAGTGTCCCTAGGGGGACATAGCGCTCTAAGTCGAAATAAAGAGTTCCTATAGTTTTTCACCTCAAAAGGATTTTTTTGGATCAATTATTTTGATTTTCGGACTTCTTTTTATTCACTCATTTTACTACTGCTCTATTTATTAATTTGCTACATTTTGCATTATGCTGTTCAATATGTTGTTATTATAAGGTTTGTTGTGGATAATATGATTCCATTCTAATTTTGATATGAAAATATATAAGATCTGCCCGAATGTATATACTTTACCTAGAAAGTATTTTTACACACCCTTATACTTGAAATGTTGCTTCTAGAAAATCAGATTATACCCATTGCAATTTTTAAGCCACTGATATAAGAGATATTTTACTTACTTTATATTCACCATATATATCGTAGTATGCATTTCTCAGCTTTTGTTCTAGATATGCTGTGAGAACAGCATTCACGCGCAAATCCTTATAATTTCAACAAAATTATATAACGTGAATGGGAAATTGAAGGAAAATGACCATATACGGTAAAATTTTAGTGCATAACGTGCTATATTCAAGTATCATATCCTGGAGGAATGTGAAGTTACAGCCACTGCTCCAAGCTTAAAAATCCCGCAGGAAGTTGCGATCACGGATGAAGAGACGTCAACAACCTGAAGCCACTTCCTCCACCGAACTGAGATGTCTACCGGGAAATGTCAAGGATATCTCGACACATATTACTGTGACTTGGATCAGTACCGTTGGAAAGTGCGCTTAAGTTGATGTCATCAAATCTTGTCATTCATGACAAATAATGAAATATAAAAACGAACTCTAGTGTATGCTTGCACGGAGATTATATATGCGTACTTTATCGAAAGTTGTATGCGCCCGGGATGAGATTTCTTTAGACGCCCCTATCCCATCCAAAAACATGCCTCCTCTCCAGACTACCATTTCCCCTCCAAAAATTATAACTAATACACACCCGTGGAAAAAAATTAAGAAAGTGGAAAGTCATTGATGTTGCCGAAGGTCTGTTTTTATTTTTAAAGGAGACAGAGGCAATTTTGTTCACATTTGTGTACCTCGAGTGTTTTCAATAAATATCATTGACTGGACAATTGTACTGGAATCAAGCGGTTAAATTATGAAAAAGGCATCTCCTGATCGTGTAACTAAAAGTTGCTAATAGCTTGCGCCATCTGTCGGAATTAATATCGACTAATCGTTGATTTTTAAATATTCCGGAATTGGTCAAATACCATTCTTGATTAATCAATAAAAGCTAACCACGTACGCGTTTCGGGCTGTTGGCCCTCATCAGCGTGGCGCAAACTGTACTTCAACGACCAAATTTTCATTCTAACAGATGGCGCAAGCTATCATCAACCTCTAGTTGCACGATAAGGAGATGTCTTTTCGTTAAATTATCCACTTGATCCCAGTACAATGTCAATTTTGTACCTTTGTACACAGCTCGAAACGCGTACGTGGTTAGCTTTTCTTAATTAATCAAGAATGGGTAATTGCTAATTCTGGAATAATTAAAAATCAACGGTTAGTTTATATTTATTCCGACAGATGGCGCAAGCCATCAGAAACTTTTAGTTTCACGATCAGGTGATGTATTTTTCTTAAAGGCCACTGTGTATAAAATATATTTCAGAGTTATTGTCTGAATACCGTTATGAATGCTGGAAGGTACAACTTAAATTTTGTCCATGAGTATATTTTAATGTAATGACTCAGCATTTAAAATAACATAATAGAGTGTTTAATATTTTGGGTAAGCAAGCACTCGGGGATCTATACAGCCGACGACACGTCAAGCAAGCAGTGGTCCACCATATATCTCGAGACCCTATACCAGCACCCCGAGGTTTCAACTCAGGTCTTCTCACGGTGCAACCAGCCTGCTAGCTTCACCATTTCCGTACTACGGTCAGAACCATTGCAACAGTCAATGTCGGAAAAGGTCATTCGGAGCCGACAATGTACTCCTCCGCCAGGCATAGACCTATGGGAAGAAGTCGTCTCTCTGGATACGAAAATCTATCACATGGAGCAAGCAGCCACCAGACCAACAGCGACGCCCCAAACCTTCCACGTCACGCCACCCCAAGTCCTAATTGCCCAGACTTCCCAAGATCCCCCAATACACTTAATGCACATGAGCTGACCATGAAGTGAATCTGGCACACCGGACAAGCAAGACAGCTCGAGCCCCAGTCTCAGTGAGGAGGAGCGCTACGACAGCTTTGGTGACTGCGAGCCAACCCATCTCGACAGTAGTAATGTCAAACCCCACTGGAACAAATTCTTCTAACAACGCATTTCCCGCCACGAGCGGACCAAGCCGCCCACGTTCCGAGAACTCGTCTACACGCCATGTCCTGTAAACAAATTCCCCTTCGGGAATTCCCGTATTTACTTCATTTTATCCCACTATATCCCTAATATTGGGTAACATTTTAAAGTTACACCTTTTTTAATAATTCTATTTTTCGATTAATGTGTCACCTCAATCAAAATAAAACACATAGAAATAATTATATTTTCCCGATAAAAAAAAAAAAAAAAACATTATAAAAATTCATTTTTTATCAATTCCTTATTTACTACCAAATAATTCTCAGTTTTATTGAAATATATTTTATTTAGTAATATACCTCAACTATTATCATATAACACGCCCATAGACGTAGGCAAATAAAATCACCATCAAAAATTATAAAAACATCCAAATTACCAGCACAACATAAAGATACAAAAAATCAACACAGTAAATATGTTGGCTATGGTACTTTAGTTTAAAAATTGCTCTCAAAACCAGAACGTTATGTGTGACAATATCACATCGATTCATGGTATACCATGAACTTTTTTTTTCATCAACCGAACGAACTACACCGTTTATTCACCTGTAACCAACTTTTTTTTTTTTCATCTTAAAATCGTATCCACACTGCAACACCATTTGTAGCATTTCTACCTAAAACTATTATAGACAATATATTTATGGGGTTAAATACATATTTTAAAACCTTTTCTTTCGCCAACATGACAAACCACTACAAACCCTTTTTTAAAACATATTCTTGAGGTGTCAAACCCTCTCGGATATTCCCGTGTCAATTTATATTGACAAACATAAGCAGTTTTTTCTCATCTCAATTTTTAGTGGGAAGAATGTTGTTTTAGTTTGTTAAGTGAACCGATCTATCACGCCTTCTCATTGGACGAATGTGGCCATTTTGTATATAAGAGGGAGCTAATGGAATGCGAGAGACCAGTGTGGTTGATTATTGTGTGGAGACGCTTAAAATATTCTCTGCGTACTTTCCCGTGTCTGGTGATCTCCTCGCATATCTGCGTGACCCTGATCCGATCCCTACCAACGCTACAATAAAATATAAGTACTGTTTTTTTTTTATGTATATAACAAATCGTGAGTTATTTACCTCCCTTTTATTGTTGTTGTTGTATTCTTGAGTGTACACTTTTCTGTGTGTTACTTTTACTTTAGGCGCTAGTAAATTGCACCTTGTGTGTTATCCCATAAAATTTAACTTTTTCACCTGTCGTAAATAACCTTACCCTGCCCGCTTCAACATGTTGTTAGAAATACCAACGACAAACGCCCTCTCCTCGACAGTCAGAAATCTTACCCTAATTTCCTTCAATAATGTCTCTCTTCAAAAACCACCTCTTATTCACGCCGGGGATGCTTCTAATAAATAAAATATACGTATTTTAAAACAATTTTTATGCTATTCAATATTCTAAATAATAAGCATTGCTTTTAATTTCTCATTAAATTTTCAACTTAAAAAAATTCGTAATTAGAACATATTATCATTTATTTCAATTTAAATTGATTTTAGAACGTTATATTTTATTCATTTTAACAATATTTAAATTCACTTTATATATATACTACTATGCATATTAATTAAATTTAATTTTAATTTTCCTGTTACATTTGTTTCAACATATTAAATAATAAGACTAGTCTCTTTCTCTCTCCTGGCCGTGCTGCCACGCGGTGCGCGAGCTCCGAGAACATTAAAGTGTTCTCTTTGTCCGTGTCTAGTGATCTCGCCTACCGGTGTAATCCCGGTCCGCTCCCTATCAACGCTGCAATAAAATATAATTACTGTTATATATATTTATATATGTTAAATTGAAATATTTTATTTAGAATTGTTATATTAAAATATTATTTTATTTAAAATTATATTTCATAGATACATATACTGTTAAATCGACCGCAAGAGATCATGCTTCCCGTATAAAAACTCGTTGTTGTTGTTCCCCGATGGCCAGCTAAAACCTTTGTACATTATGTAAATAATCTTTTGTTTTCCTTATTCTACTCGCCTTAAGCCAGGCAGTGCTTTTACCGAATTATGTTTATTATATAATCCTAAAGCTTAATTAAAACAATCTCTTATCAAAACCATTTTTATTTTCAGACTTTCAAAATTGTTATTTCAACCACGACTGCATTGCCATAGTTTAAACTTAAAGATGATCAAAATACAACAGGAAATCTCATTTGTTTTTATATAATATTAAGCACCACCATAGCTTAATTCTCAAGATAACCAAAATCAAGATAATCGCAACAATTCCAAAATCAAACAGAAAAATCCATTTTTTTCTATTATAACATATATCCTTATATCTATAAAAATGAAATTCAAAATCGATGTTTGTTATCGCATAGCGCAAAATCTACTGAATCAATCATTATGAAATTTCGCATGTAGGTAGCTGAAGATTTCGTTTAACATATAGGCTATTAAAAAAACTAAAAAAGTTAATGTGCTTTTTTTTTAAATAAAAAACCAACAAGCGATAGTTCCAGCCTTTTACCGCTTGAGGGCAGCACTGGTCGCGACGATAAATGAATTTGATTGGTTAATAATTAACACGTGGTTTGTTTACACGTTGAATGTTAGTTTGTTCACACGATGAATGTTTTTAAAAGGTAAGATTATCCAATCGCCGTGAAACTTTAGGAAGTTATTTAGTATTCTACTGGAAAGATTTCTAGTTTGAATTCGATTTGAAATAAATATTCTTTGCAATTTCATTTGCAAATTTTCTACTTTCACTCGCAAGCAGCGCCTCTCGCGGTATCTGGTGAAATTACATTTATAAATTGTAAGAATGCTAAAATGTTTTCCAAGTATAATAAATTTAATTAGAAATATGGTAATATAATATTCAAAAGACGCGTTGTAAAAAAACTTGGCATTTCAATATTAATATATATTTAAAGGAAAATATGTAACGTTTTTGTGTTAAATGTTAAAATGTTGTGATGTTAAAATATATATTTACATTGTTAATTTAATTTGCTGTTGTTTTATAATAACGAAGATGCAAATTTAATTGTTGTTGTTTTTATCGTTTGTTTATATAAAAAATTACATTGTATGTGATGATGATAACAAAAATGAATTTTTAAATTAATATTCATAATTTATTGAGAAAAAAAAAGAAATAATTAATTATAAAATCCACAAACGCGTGACAATATCTTATTTAAAAATTAATGAATGTTTTTTTAAAAAAATTATGTTTCAAAAATATATTCAAACGCATATAACAATATTTATATACGTTTATAAATATATATATAGGTGGATTGGATGTTTTCTAGAATCGTTTTAGCAAATGTTCGTTAGGCAAACTTTTACTCGGGTAAAAACCGGGCGAAGCCGGGTACATTCGCTGAATACAGTTATTTACAAATGTTCGTTTGTGGCAAGATACTATTCCTTCAACTTCAAATTACTGAGTGGACCAATTAATATTGATTTTATTCAACTTATCGAGTATTTTTAAGAGGACCTGGAAAAAAATTAAAATTATCGAGAGTATAGACAAGTGTAGATTCAATATAGGGATTGGATGTTTGCTAGAATCGTTTTAACAAGTGTTCGTTAGACAAACCTTTACTAAGATAAAACCGGCGAAGCCGGGAACATATATATATATATATATATATGTTTTGTCGGCTATGCACGCCCTCAATATGAAACTAAACTCGCTGATATTTGAACAGGACAGAGAGTTAAATCTGGAAGAGTTTTTGTCGCGCTTTAACCAAGAAAAATTATAAATAACCAGGTACTGAGCAACAATATTTTTTTAGTCAGAAATGATTATGACAATATTGCTGTATCATGCTTGATTGACATAAACAAAATTCTTTAGGGGAATATTCACTAAAACAGACCAGGAGGGAACCCAGATAATAATTTTCAGTAGGCAGGAACAAAATTCTACCTGCGAAGCATTCACTCGAGCAGAAGACACACACGAAGCCAGGTCATCTCAATATATAAAATATCGTTTCACGGCCTTTTGGCTAATATCGTGTAGTTTATCTCTAGATATTATTTTTTATATATATATTTTTAAAAATATATTCAGTAGAGAGAGTGGATATGTTTGCTCGAAAAATATATTTTATATATTATATAAATATATAATGCAACGAATATTATTATCATTATTATCATAATATTCTGTGTGTTCCGGAATATTATTATCAATAATAATTTCATCAATAATATTCGTTAGGCAAACTTTCACTCGGATAAAACCCGGGCGAAGCCGGGTACACATCCGCTAGTATATAATAAAAATGGCATATCCTGACCAGGAGCACATGTGCTTTACAGAAGGCAGAGCGCCATCTGGTGGAACAGAAATCAACTAAACATTGATTTAGCCTGTTCCCTGATATTTGGCCAACCCAATTTCTTGATAAATCAAGAAAAGCCATCCACGAACGCGTTTCGCGCTTTTGGCGCTCGTCAGCGTGGAGTAGGCTGAACCACTGCGACCAAAAAATATTTTTTGGTCCCAATGGCTTCCTGAAAAACCAAGAAATGGGTATTTGAGGCCAAACTTGCGTAAATACGCTTAGCACATTAAAAAACGAAAGAAAAAAATAAAAGATAAAAAGATCAGGTGTTGAAATCAATATTAAAAATGGCATATCCTGACCAGGAGCACATGTGCTTTACAGAAAGCAGAGCGCCATCTGGTGGAACAGAAATCAACTAACATTTAGCCTGTTCCCTGATATTTGACCAACCCATTTATCAAGAAATTGGGTTGACCAAATATCAGGGAACAGGCTAAATCAATGTTAGTTGATTTCTGTTCCACCAGATGGCGCTCTGCCTTCTGTAAAGCACATGTGCTCCTGGTCAGGATATGCCATTTTTAATATTGATTTCAACACCTGATCTTTTTATCTTTTATTTTTTCTTTCGTTTTTTTTAATGTGATAAGCATATTTACGCAAGTTTGGCCTTAAATACCCATTTTTTGGTTTGTCAGGAAGCCATTGGGACCAAAAAATATTTTTTGGTCTCAGTGGTTCAGCCTACTCCACGCTGACGAGCGCCAAAAGCGCGAAACGCGTTCGTGGATGGCTTTTCTTGATTTATCAAGAAATTGGGTTGGCCAAATATCAGGGAACAGGCTAAATCAATGTTTAGTTGATTTCTGTTCCACCAGATGGCGCTCTGCCTTCTGTAAAGCACATGTGCTCCTGGTCAGGATATGCCATTTTTAATATTGATTTCAACACCTGATCTTTTTATCTTTTATGTTTTTCTTTCGTTTTTTAATATATATATAACAAATCGTGAGTTTTTATTTACGTTCTTTTTTTCTGGAAGTTGTAAACCACGTCTATTTGACATACGGCATCAATACTTCTTATGCTACAAGCAGGGGCACAAGCGTGCCAACTGACCCCGGAAGACTGACGAACAAGAGTCTCGCCTGATTTCTACCAGTGGATTCCCCTGCTGGTTCAAATAACGCCGGAAGAAAGAAGCCCTCCTCTTCGAACACCATGCCGGCTATAGTTTTAATTCCAGCCACAGCTTCAACATCGACTGCAACACCAACTCGAGCTGCACCACCAGCCCCACCTGCAACGCCTTTACATGCTGAACATACACTACCTACTGCTGCTTTAGATCCAGCCCCACCTCCATCAAGGATATCCAATGGCGCTCAGCAGGAGACCGTGACCCCTAATCCAATCCCTACAACTAGTGGTCTAAATATTCTGGAGTCGAAAGCATCAAAGAAAAGAATTGATCCGCCCCAGAGAAGTCCATCTAGCCAGAATTCCTCGCTAAATTTATCTCCCAAAACCACTTCCAAAACCCTCGAGCAGCTGGAGCCTTTCCTCGGGCAACTTTCTGCCCTTCTTTTCGATGAGTCCATCAAGCTTGGACTAGGCAAAGAAAATTGTGATGACCATAACCTCCTTTCCTTCCCTCAGAGACTTTCTAGAGAAGCTGAACGAAAAAAAAAAGCCAGCCTGCACAAAATAGCCAGTTAGTTGATAGAGGGATTGAAAACATCTAATTGTACCCTCTATAAAAGACTGACCGACATCCGTAAAAAGACCAAATGCACGCAATTGAAGCTTCCGCATTGAGTGTATGAATGTGCGAGGACTGGCCGCTCGTAATAAGAGCATTGAGCTGTGTTGTTTGTTTTTTAAAACAACACTTGATTGATGTCTCTTTCATTCAGAAGACTTACACCTCGGCTCTGGATGGAGTTAATGCCCTTTGCTACAGCGCCGTCGTCATTCCACCAGTTGCTGCCAGGGGATCCGGCCTTTCCTATCTCTTTGCGCCGGGCGTATTCTTTCTCTGCCAAAGCGTCCTGTGACCGAGCAACATAGCCATAGTCAAAATCAGGCGTCACAACCAAACGGAAACGTTTATCAATTGCCATCTTGCTCATGCTCCTAGCGAGCGTCTCCAGCAGCTGCAGACCATCGTAGTCGCCGCCGTTCATCAAGATGCGTGCATCCTCGGCGACCTCAACATCTCCGATTGAGGTCCTCACAGAACTTCTAGACCAAGCCTACCTCGTTGACGCCGCCACCCTGATCGAAGCCGCGCACATTCCTACGAAGGTCGTCAGTTGCGGAGGTCGTGTAGACGCCGGTCGTCTGGATAAGCTTCTTATACCTAAAAGACTCTCCGTCCATGTCAAACGCTACTGGACCCTTCACTACAGACTCTCAGACCACCGCGCCGTGCTTCTTCATATGGAAAAATCACTTGATCCCCGTCCACCTTGTATCTCTACCATGCTACGATCGGGGCTCGTCGTTGATCATGTGGCAGCCCTCATTGAACTAACTTCAAGGACCAACGCGGACATGGCCCCCAGAGAACTATGGAGAAGCTGGTCCCGCATCAAAGCGGATATTAAGTCCTTAGACGCTCCTCGTGTCACTGATAATGACTACGCCGACTATCCTTTACTACAAGATTTCAGGCGAGTGCTTCGCGTTCGACGTTTCAAGCTGTCGAACATCTATGATGGGAGTGGCAACATCATCGAAGACAAAGAGGTGCGCCGCATGGCTTTTCCACCTTTCGGGAACGCTTCTCCCGCTTGTCCTGTGACCCAGGTGACACCACAAGCTTCCTATGAGGTACGGCAGCCATCATCGACCCAAAAGACAGCGATCCTTTACACCACTTCGTGATCCGCTTGGAAATTTCCAATGCAAAATAACACCTGCCGCTCGAGAGGGCGTTCGGGTAGGATGAACTACCATGCGAACTAATGGTTGTCTTCGAGGAATTCTTCACTGGGGCACTCCAGCGCGTCTTCGTGACGTCTCAGTTCTGTGGGGCCTTGCCAACTTCTACACAAAGATCCACCATCTGCTTCCTCCCAAAGGACCACGTTGGTCACGGTGGAATGATTATCGGTCTATCTACCTTCCAACATCTGACAACAGGGTTGTCTCAGGGTCGCCTTGTACCGAAAGGCCAGACATACGCGGTTCCGGGACGATCTTTCTCCTTCAACATTGCGTGTGTATCCGACAAGCTACCCCTGGCCTCGAAGAATCGTTCACCCCTATCTCTCATTTCTACCGACCTAGAATCAGCCTTTGGCACCTTGGACCATGCTTTCTGATGTCCCTGATGATCTCCATCCAGATGCCGCCGGCCTTCATAGGGTGGTTTCTTCTTCTCTACGCAGGGACCGACGCAATAGACCGAATCAATTGCTTTTACACTCGCACCTTCCATCTTCTCAATGGTGTCAAGCAAGGCTGCCCGCCAGCCTCGCATTCTTTAGCCTTGCCACGGGTCCCCTCCTCCATCGCCTGGAGCAGCCTTAGGGCCCCGGAAATGTCCTGGCCTACGCCGATGACATCGTCTAGCTTATCTGCAAGGATGAACAATTTGAACTCGTCAAATTCATCTTCGACGAGTTCCGGGGTGCTTCGGGGATCCACGTATACTTCGGCAAGAGCAAAGGCCTATGGTGCGGCGCGTGACAAAATCGCACCGACACTTCGCTCGGTATCTGCTAAATATCTACCAATCTGAAGGTTCTCGGGTGCCTCGCAACAACAGGAGCAGTAACTTCAGCCCAGGAGAACCACCTTAATGAGTTCATCGAGACAGACATGGCGAAGTATTCTCCCTTTGTTTGCGACTTCACTCTAGTCGGGCGGACGAGAGCGGCCAACTCACTGGTGATATTCGCCGTGGTGCATCGGCACAATCATCGCAGCTTTCCTCCCTGCTACGCATATGATTAGGCTAAGGTGGATTCCAGCCCATCCACTCACATCCAGGAGCTTCTTCTATACCAAGAGAGGCGGACCTTATCCCAGAAACAAATGGATGTTCTCTTGAAGAACGAAAGGGCATCTGCGGCCTTCATCAGCGTCTAAAAGTTGGGGTTAGAGAGAGAACAACTCTTTCAAGCCTCCACGAACAATGGTGTAATAGAAAAACTTCTAGTCGAATCGAAGGTTCAGCAAAGACAGGCCATTGACACCTTGGCCTCGGCGCTTATGAATCTGACAAGGATGCAAGCAACATCTTGTATAAGAAGCTATCGTGCGCCAGAAACTCTGATCGACATCTTAAATAAACTTCCGTCGGGAAACCCTAAACATACGCGGCATCGATGCTCTTCACCGGAGAATCTAGCTCTGCTGTTTTCTCAAGGAGCATGAGATGATGAATGTCATGTCCCTGGAAGAAGTAGGAGACCTCTGCCACGGTTTCAGCGCCGTTGTTGCACCCGCAACAACCAACGTGGGATCAGTCCTCGCCTGCGTATTCGTGGCCGGCGTCGTTGTTTATCGGTCACAGAACCTATGGCCTGGTAAGATAGCTGTCATCGACCTCACGAGGAATCTCCATGGCGTGCGTAAACGTCCACATCTCCCAAGCTCCTGAAAAGCGCTGCCGCCAGATCATCGCAACTTTGGCGCGTGAAAAAGGTGCGTGGATCCTCGGTGACCTGAACATCTCCGAGGAGTCGGCGAAGGACCTGACATCCAGTTCATCAGAAGCCCTCGCTGAGCTCCTGGACCAAGCCTACCTCGTCGACGTCGCCACCTTCTTCGATGCTGCAATGGAGCATACCAGTGTTGCCACGTGTCCGGACAGAATTCTACTTCCATCAGGCTTCTGCGAACGCGTCACTCAATACCAACCTATTTACTGTGCCTACACGGACCATCGTGCCGTCCTGATCCAAGTGGAGGACCCAGCTCCTACAAGAATTCCCTGCATCGGCAAGCTGCTAGAGTCAGACCTGTTTTTTTCGATCGAATGGAAACGTTCATCGATGAAATATCGTAAAACTTAGAAAATACTTCATTCCCGATGTTATGGGAACACTGGACCAGGATCAAGGCAGATTCGGTCGAGGAGATACAATCATTTGTGCCTGCCGTCGCCAAGTCCGGCGGTGGATACATCGAGAGAGCAAGCCGCTTCCTGAGGCGGAGACCGTAGGACGATACTTCCCGCTCCGACTATCCTTCCTTGTCGAACCTCGGGCGTTCCCCACCGAGCCAGACGTCGCTTTCCTTCCACCTTCACCGACAACGACGGCAACGCCATCTCTGGGGGGCCAGCTTAGACGCTTCCTTCTCGAGCGCTTAGGCAGTCGCTTCGCCCAGGCTCCAAGTTCAGCAGAAGCGATAGCCGACTTCCTAGCTGAAGTGACTCCTCGGGAGTTCGACGAGTGGGACCATCTCTTTCTCGCCGATATCTCCTGCGACCAGTTAGTGGCAGCCATCCACCGCCTGCCAAACGACCGTGCCACGAGATGGGACGGTTTACCCTGCGAGTTTGTCAAAGCATCTGAATATTTCTTACCTCAAGTTTTTTGGAAAATCTTCGAGACTTCTCTACTCCGTGGAGTCTTGCCTCCATCTTCAAGGCGCAGCCTGTGAAAATTGTACAAACACAAACTATAGATAGCAAGCCTGAAAAAAAAATTGAAACCAAGGAATTTCGCAACGTTGTTGAGTTCAATTACACACAAATCTATTTTTAAAATATTTACGAAATATTTTTATTCACATTCTGTACAGAAGTTGTTGTTTGGATTCCAACAACATGGAATTAATTCACTCGATGTCTGCGGGAAAAAATATTGTAAATCAAAAAGATGTCGATACCTGGCTTCGGGATTTTTTGCCGGAATACCAAACCTATTTTCCCTGCAACGTTTTTGACCTCGATGAAGCTGGTGTTTTTTAATAACTTGTTGCCCGACCGTACACTAGATTTCAAAGGACAAAAATGTCACGTCGGTGCCCGAACAAAGATTGACGTTCGTGTTTTTTTTTTTGCAGTGTAAATAGGTCAGAGAAACTCAAGCACTGATTAATCGGCCAATCTGAAAATTCAAGGTGCTTCAAAAGCATCGATAAACTTCTACCTTGAATTTATACCCACAAGAAATCCGGGTTAACTCTCAAGCCTTTTCTGAGTGGATTATTAAGTTTAACCGACATATGGCTTCCGAAAAATTGACCACATATTAAATCGTTAGCTTTAGCATTAACATTTATAGAAAACTAGACGAATGACCCGGCTTCGTCCGAGAATACCCCCGAGTGCAATTTCCTTCATATTGAAAGTACATCAATAATAAATAATAGAAGTGCCATAAAATAGCAATACAGAAGTAAAACATAAACCACAGGCAAAAAGGGTGTGATGGCAAAAATTGTATTATATTAATGTTTAGGTATTTGATTAAATTATATTTTGCAATCCATTTAGTTTTTTCAAAATCAATATAGTTTAAATAGATGGCAGCTTTTCCACCCAACCCCCCAAGGTACCCGCCCCAGCGCAAACTTTAAATTGCCTGAGTTGAGTGAGTTACTGCGATGTCCATCTTCTAAGTAAGAATAAGAAATAAAGTTTATAAAAAAATTATCCAAAATACTGGCATGTAAATATTTTTCTGTAAAAAATAAAAGAGCACATGAGCACAAGGCAAACATATGTGTTTGCTAATGACTGCGACTGCATTTTAAACGATTTTTTTATAAGTAAGTATTCATTATAATTTAAAGTATTATTATTTTTAAAAAAGCATAGAAACAGCAAAAAGACAAAATGCATATCAAGCTGGCAATAATACAAATGCAAGCAAATTTTGTTGTAAGAATTGTAGACTTGGTCATAAAAAATTTCAATGTCCAACATTTGGTCAAATTCGCAACAATTGCAAAAAACTCAATCATTTCTCAAGCTATTGCTTTTATAAAAAAGTTAGAGAAGTACAGGAAGGAAATAGATGTAATCACATCTTGCAAAAAAAGGATTAGATGAATAAAATTGAAATTGAAAATTTTGATATAGAGTGCAAGATTGATACAGGATCTCAATGTAATGCCTATTGAAGTTTTTAAATCTCTAAATATAAAACGAGTTTAAAACTGACAGCCTATACAGGTCATTCAATAAAAGTACATAGAAAAATTGAATTATCAGTTGTATATAGACTCAAATGTTTTGTTTTGGAATTTGTAGTGGTAGATGGATATAATATCCTACTGGAATTGAATGCAGCTCAGGAAATAATTCTATTTAAACCTTTTGAGTCTATAAATCAATCAAATAAAAATAAAGATGTTCTTGATGGAATGGGTGAACTGCCATGTTTGCATAAAATTAGCATATATGCTAATGCAATCTTTAAAGTTAAAGAAATTAGAAAAGTGTCATTTGCATTACATGAAATGTTTGAGAAAGAACTTCAAAAAATGAAAAGAATGGGAATAATTCAAGAAGTAGATGGACCTACAGAATGGGTAAATTCTTTCACTTTGGTGAAGAAACCAAATGGTCAACTTCGAATTTGTTTGGTTCCAACTGAACTTAATTAAGCTATAAACAGAGAACATTATCAGCTTCCAACATTATATCAAATACTTCCTAAGCTTAAAAATGTAAAATATTTTTCGGTTTCGGATGCTAGAAATGGCTTTTGGCAAATTAAGTTACATCCGGATAGCACAGATTTGACCACTTTCTTAACTCCATTTTCTTTTGGTTTATCTTCTGCCCCAGAAGTATTTCAGAAGAGAATTGAGGAATATTTTGAAGATATTGAGGGTACAGAAATGTATTTTGATGATTTATTGGTATTTGGAGCCAGTTTAGTAGAACATAATAATAACTTGGAAAAAGTTCTGAAACGAGCAAGAGATATTAACTTAAAATTCAACAAAGAAAAAAGAGATTTTTTTAAAACTGAAATAAAATATCTTGGTCATATATTGACTTCTAATGAATATAAACTAAGTAAGAAAAAGTTAGGGCCATCAAGGAAATGTCAGTGCCGAAAAATAAACAAGATTTAGAAAGAATGTTAGGCGTGATCACTTATCTTGGAAGGTTCATTCCTAATCTATCTCAACCTTAACTGCAGATTTGAGAAATTTACTAAAAAAAAAAAGCGTTTCGGAATTGGAATGATTAGCAAAATAAGGTTTTCATAGAATTGAAAGAAGTGATTTCTCAAAGTCCTACTTTAAATTATTATGATGTTAAAAAACTCGTTACAATATCTGTAGATGCTTCTAAAGAAGGCTTCGGAGCTGTACTACTTAAAAAATACAAACCAATAGCTTTCGCATCAAAAGCAATAAATAAAACGGAAAAATATTAAACGTAAAAAGAAAAAGAGGCCTTGGCAATTGTATTTGGATGTGATAAATTCTATCAATTCATAATTGGGGAAAAGACCGTAGTTGAAACATACCATAAGCCACTAGAAACAATCTTTGAAAAGCCATTATATCAAACTACACCAAAAATACAAAGATTTATGCTTAGACTTCAAAAGGTTGATATTGAAATTAAGTATAAGCCAGGTAAAGAACTTGTGATTTTAGATTGCCTTTCTAGAGCATTTTTGCAGGAGGAAGAGTAAATTGATCAGAAGTTAGAAGCACAAATATGTCTCGTTCAGGAAACTTTTTCAGTCTCACCACAAAGACTAAAATAAATGAAAGAAGCAACAGAGCAGGATAAATCTTTCACAGAGCTGAAAAAATTATTAATTAATGGATGGCCAAAAAAATGATATTTCATATGATTGTGTTCCATACTGGAATTATAAAGCAGAACTATATATTATGAATGAATTAGTCATGAAAGGTTGCACAGTTGTGGTACCTTCAAGCTTGAGGAAAGCCATGTTGCATATAATTACATGAAGGTCATCTAGGTATGGATAAATGCAAGATAAGAGGCAGATAATCAATTTTTTGTCCAAGAATAAAAAATAAGCAAATAGAATATTTGATTTCAAAATGTAACATGTATTGGAAACAAAAGAGCACAAGAAAAAGAGCCTATCATTCCTCCTCCAGTTGAAGATCTTCCTTGGAAAAAAGTGAGAATTGATTTATTTGAACTCTATGGGGAGAATTATCATAGTGGATTACTTTTCTAAATTTCCAGAGATTGCACGTCTAACAGATACTAAAAAAGAATCTGTGATAAGAAAATTAAAATCTGTATTTGCAAGATATGGCATACCTCAGATAATAATGTCTGATAATGGACCTCAATTTAACAACTATATGTTCAAAAAGTTTGAGAAAGATTGGGATTTCAAGCATATAACATCGGGTCCATTGCATTCGAAATCTAATTGTCTGGTAGAAAGAAATGTCCAAACAAATGAAAATTTTATTAAAAAGGCAAGGCAAGCTGATGAAAACCCCTTTTTGGCACTTCTCAACTTTAGATCAACAAAGATTGATGGAGTGGAGTCCCCCGCAGCACTACCTTTTGGAAGAGATATCAGAAATAAATTACCCTATACAAATAGTTATCTTAAGCCAAGGAACACTAAGAAAGTTCAGAAATAGGTGGAGAGAAGGACAAATTGTTCAAAAGGGATATCATGATAGAGGATCTAAAGAGCATTGTAAACTTCAAAAAGATGATTTAGTTTATTTGAACACCGGAAGGAATGGTTGGATACCAACAACAATCAGAGATGTTGCGAATACACCGAGTTCATATTTTGTTGAATAGCCGCATGGAGAAGTAATAAGGAAAATTCAAAAGATCTTTACTCGCGTAAAACTGTTCAGTTTCAGCCAGAAGCATTATATTTATTGATTTACAAGAGAGAAAACAACATATAAAATAGGAACTCATTTTAAACAAAATAACTTTTTTAAATTTCGATTTGCGCCTATATACCTGTGATCTTACACACATACTCTGTGGGAAAAATAATCAATTTAAATATATATATTAAAAATAAAAAGGCATATCCTGACCAGAAGCTCATGTGCTTTTTACACACACATATATATATATATATATATATACAAAGGGGGATCAATAAATAAGGTGAATTATCTTATTTCTTAAAAATTAAAAAAGCAAAACTAATTTAAACCACAAAATATTGAAATATAACATCGAGAGACTATTTAAGGTGTTCTGTTCTTTTTTCCCACGCGCGGCGCGAGACTTATAAATAAACTAAAATGTAAGCTCCCTTGAAGGATTGCACCACGCTTGAACAACGTGCAGTTATTCGTTTCTTGAATGCAGAGGTATTCAAACATCTCAAATATGCCAAATAATGAAAAATATCTATGGTGAGTCTTGTTGGGTTAACGAGTTCAAAAATGGACGAATTACATGTTCCTCAGGTCTCAACGTTCGGCCGGTAAAGTTTTGTTAGCAATTTTTTGGGATGTTGATGGAGCAATCAGTCTTGATTTTTTATCCTCAAGGCAACGTATGAACAGCTAAAGCTCGGTATAAGAAGCAAAAGAAGAGGGAAGCTTAGTAAAGGTGTTCTCTTCCTTCATGATAATGCAAGGCCGCATACATCATGTAAAACTGTATCTACAATCATTAAATTAGGTTTTGAAGTTTTAGAACATCCTGCATATAGTCCAGACCTAGCCCCCTCTGACTATTTCCTTTTTGGACTACTAAAGAAGGAGTTAAAGGGAAAGCGATTTGACTCGAATGAAGATGTCCAGAAAGTGGTGCAAGATTTTTTTCACACACCTTCTAAGAGTGCCTATAAAAAGGGTATTTACAAGTTGCCAGAACGATGGAGACGATGTATATATAGAAAGCCAAGGTGATTATTTTGAATAAATCAAGTCCTAATTTTTAATATCGTTCTTATTTTTTAAAATAAATTATAATTGACCTTATTTATTGATCCCACCTTGTATATATGGGAAATTTGCCGGGAGGAAATTAATCCATAGAAGCAATGGGCACTTCTCCCGTCAAAATAAACGTCAGAATATGACGCCATCTATTGACCGTCGCAGCTACTAGCGGCCTCGGGTCGGTGACAAAGCCACAACACCAACTTTGGAAAACTGATAAGCGTCCACCTAGAGACCATGGTTTCGGGCTAATGGCCCTCGTCAGTCTAGGGCGGACTTTTTTCCAGGGCCATTAGCCCGAAACCATGGTCTCTAGGTGGACGCTTATCAGTTTTCCAAAGTTGGTGTTGTGGCTTTGTCACCGACCCGAGGCCGCTAGTTGCGGCGACGGTCAATGTATGGCGTCAGATTCTGACGTTTATTTTGACGGGAGAAGCGCCCATTGCTTCTATACATATATATTGCCACCTGGAAAATTAGGGAGGACAAAAACTTCAGGATGAGACAATAATTTATTTCAGGGAAGAACAAACTATGAAAATGTAAACAAAAGATAAGCCACGAGGGAAATTTATAGAGTCGCAAAAAATTTAAACATAAAAATGACCACTCTGTTAATTAATAAAAAATAATAAAATAAATATATATATATACATATAAGATAAAAGTTGATATTTTTTGTGTTTAAGTTAGATCATTAAATAGTTGTTTATATGTGTTTTATATTTATATCTTATTAGAGGAGAGAAAAATGAAATAAAAGTAATTATTGGTTAGAATAATATGTTTTTATTTTAAATATAGAAAAAAATGAAATTTTGAAAATAAAAATAAAATTTAACAAGAAAAAAAAATGTAACAACGTAACTTCTTTTATTATCGGCTTTTACCTGTAATTTAGACATACTCTATTAGACATATATGAATAAAGGAAGAGATTTATAATGATTATATATTTATTTTTCAGTAAAAGAGAGGAAAGAGATTAAGAAAGAACCATACACTTTCATTTCAAACAAGGTAGAAGAATTGAAAGGGTGTTAGTATTTTATAGTTAATTTTAGAGTTTTTGTAATTTTTTTATATGATTTTTTTTTATAGAGTTAGAATAATATAATATAATGTTTTGCCTAGTTGAGGAAAGATAAACCAATTTTAAATCTTTGCCAATCAGAAATTATTTTTTGGAACCCTAATGGTAGACCAAGACAATACAAAAAAGGAGATTGGAAAATCTATTGGAAAGAGAAATCTGTGGTATCAGGGCTCTTTAGATGAAAACACCACACCATTTCACCCTTACTTCATTATGCTTAGATTTATTTTCGACCATTATAGTGCATAATTAAGTTAATATTAGATAACATAGAATGAGGTTGTCTACTTACCTATTTAAAGTGACGCCTGTTGTTCTCTAGAGACAGTGCACATGTGTGGACATGTAACATGTGGTTGTTTGGGGCTTGTCAACTTTGTTCTAGAAGTAACCTTCCTTCTTCTAGGAAATTTTATTTTTAAAGTTGTTTAAAGTTAGAAAAGCTGTCAGAAAAGAATCATTAGAAATTTTAAAGATTGTGAAAATATGTATTAATTTCTTGTTTCCATTGATTTATGTCAAAATTATATTTAAAATTATAAATTAACTGAATAATAAAACATTTATTATGCTCAAATTCATTTAAATTTGGTTTCCAGTTCCCTCCCTCAGTAACTTGAGATCAAATTGAATGAATTTAATGCTTTATAATTGTTATCATATAATTAATTTATTTAAAGTCATAATAGAAAATGTATTCAGTTATTCTATCATTTGTTTTATCATAAGAGTAGAATATAAGTTGTTAGTTATAGATTAATTGAAGAAGTTTGAAGTTTCAAATTTATAATTATATTTATTATTGTTTAGGTATTTGTGTATTGATAGTTTATTGTAAAACTTTACTGTTTTGTATTTAAAACCGTTGTTTGAATACTCTTAATTAATATTTTTAATGTCATTAATAAATTAGTTTTAATGGTGTTGATTCTATAAAATCTTAAAAATTGACCAAAATATATACCTTTGCAGCAATTTGATAATATGTTGGTATTAACATTACAGAATTTAATAATTTTAAAATTATAACAATTTCTTTTGTCATATGTTCCAACTGATTTGTTTGCAAGGTTAATATTTAAGTCTAAAAAGTTAACTTTTTTGTTATTTGTTATCTTTTCATTATTTTTAAGTTTCAAATATTTAGGGTATATTTTGTAAATTATATTATTGAATTGTGGGTTATTCAAGATAATAATGTCATCTACATAGTGGAATATATGCCAATTTACATCATTCTGTAGAAAGAATTCTCTTTCATACCAAAAAAGTAATAAGTTGGCTAGTAAGGGACTGGATAAAGTTCCCATAGGAACACCTTTAGACTGAATATATATTTTGTTTTTAAAATTAATATAATTGAAATTTAATAAGGTTTAAAGTAATGTTTTTGCTGTATTGTTATCTAACTTAAATGTTTTGTATTTGTTGTGAATAATTTGGATATGAAATGTTTTATTATTAATGAATTCGTTTATTAAGTAGTGAATTTTATTATTAAGGTCTTCTAAACGTATGTTAGAGTAAAGATCTTCAAAATCAAATGTATGAATTGTTTTGATCTTTGGTGGATTGTTCGTTAGGAAGTTAATTATTTTTTTATTAGAACCTATGAATTTATAATCATATTTGTTAGTTATTTTATTCATTATGAATTGAAGTGTTGAAGCTAGTCTCAAATCTATGATTTTTTATGACTGAGTTTATTCCTGATGTGATTGTTCTGAATGAGATTGGTGTTTTGTGTAATTTAGGAAAAATATAAAAATTTCGGTATGTTTGTGTTTTTGTTGTAATTTATAATTTTTAGTGAGTTTTCTACATTTTAAATATATATATTTTTTATTTTAGTTTCAGTTGTTCTTATGAAAGTGTATTTACTATTGTTATTAATTTTATTTTTTAGAAGGTCATGATATAAGCTTTTACATATGATAGATAAATTATTTGAACATTTATCAATTGGACATATGATAAAATATTTTTGTAAGCCTTCAAAAGTGTCTTTTAAGGAAGTAATTTCCGATTCATTAGGTTTTGTGTATTTTAGTGTGTTGTTATAATAGTTTTTAATTTCTCTACTTAATTTATATTTCCATTCTAGGAAAGTAAATTTAGGAATTTTGTGTTTTAAACTAGTTTTATTAATGAATATATCGATGTCTTTTAATATAGATTTAATTGTATTATTGAAATTGTGTTTGATCTGAGGTATATATTTATACTAGCCGAATGACCCGGGCAATGCCCGTGTTTACCCGATTGAATGTTTTTATTAAATACTATTTGTTACAATTATAAATTGGCGCCTTAAATAAATACATATATTAGTTAATAACTATAGCCTATGTGCTTTATCTGTCTATGTACTGTTGGCTTCCGTAGGCGTCTCTTACTGGGAAAAAGAAAGAGAGGATTCCATATAGTTATTAACTAATATATGCATTTATTTAAGGAGCGACCCGCTCCAACACAATAGTTACAAAAACCAAAAGCGAGTGGGGGGGGCATGATTGGGGGGGGGGCAAAGGTGGCGTGATCGTAGCCAACCAATAGGAGAGCGCCATTCCAGAAAAAAGGCAAACGGTGACAGAGATGAACAATTAAGAACGCATGACGCTCGTAACTGTATATAGAATCCTCTATTTAAAATGTTTTGGAGTTTGGTTCCAAAAAAGAATAATCGCTAGTTAAAATATGTCCTGTAAATTTATATTTATCTAGAACATTGTGGCAATTACATTTAGATTTTTTAAAATTTGTGAGATTATTAATAAACGGGTTATAATTGCATAATATGCTGCCTATATTTTTTTATATTTCCAGATAGTTTTAAAATTTAAACACTCATAGGAAATAAACTGTTAATAGATTTGTCATTAAATATATTATTGAATTTGATATGATCAAATAATTTGTTATTGAATTTAATAATAATATTAATTTGGTTAGTTTTTTGTTTAATTTTTCTGTATATCATCAAATTGTTGCAAAGGCATATATTTTGGTCAATTTTAAAGATTTTATAGAATCAACAACATTTAAACAAATTTCATTAATGACATTAAAAATCTTAATGAAGAGTATTTAAACAACGGTTTCAAATACAAAACAGTAAAGTTTTACAATAAACTATCAATACACAAATACCTAAGCAATAATAAATATAATTATATATTTGAAACTTCAAACTTCTTCAATTAATCTAACTAACAACTTATATTCTACTCTAATAATAAAACAAATGATAGAATAACTGAATATATTTTCTATGACTTTAAATAAATTAATTATAAGATAACAATTATAAAGCATTAAATTCATTCAATTTGATCTCCATTTACTGTGGGAGGGAACTGGAAACCAAATATAAATGAATTTGAAGCATGATAAATGTTTTATAATTCAATTAATTTATAATTTTAAATATAATTTTGACTTAAATCAATGGAAACAAGAAATTAATACATATTTTCACAATTTTTTAAATTTCTAATGATTCTTTTCTGACAGCTTTTCTAACTTCAAACAACTTTAAAAATAATATTTCTCAGAAAAAGTAAGGTTACTTTTAGAACAAAGTTGACAAGTCCCAAACAACCACATGTTACATGTCCACACATGTGCACTGTCTCTAGAGAACAACAGGCGTCACTTTGAATAGGTAAGTAGACAACCTCATTCTATGTTATCTAATATTAACTTAATTATACACTATAATGGTCGAAAAGAAATCTAAGAATAATGAAGTAAGGGTGAAATGGTGTGGTATTTTCATCTGAAGAGCCCTGATACCACAGATTTCTCTTTCCAATAGATTTCCCAATCTCCTTTTTTGTATTGTCCTGGTCTACCATTAGGGTTCCAAAAAATAATTTCTAATTGGCAAAGATTTGAAATATGTTTACCTTTCTTTAACTAGGCAAAACATTATATTATATTATTCTAACTCTATGAAAAATTAAAAATTATATATGGAAAAAATTATATTAAAAAATTACAAAAACTCTATTAATTAACTATAAAATATTAACACCCTTTCAATTCTTCTACCTTGTTTGAAATAAAAGGGTATGGTATCTCTTTCCTCTCTTTTACTGAAAAATAAATTTTTAATCATTATAAATCTCTTCCTTTATTCATATATATCTAATAGAGTATGTCTAAATGACGGGTAAAAGCCGATAATAAAAGAAGTTACGTTGTTACATTTTTTTCTTGTTAAATTTTCTTTTTATTTTCAAAATTTCTTTTTTTTTTTCTATTTAAAATAAAAACATATTATTCTAACTATAATTACTTTTATTATATTTTCTCTCCTTTAATAAGATATAACTATAAAACATATAAACAACTATTTAATCATCTAACTTAAACACAAAAAAGATCAACTTTTATCTTATATATTTAATTTAGATTTAGCTTGTTAATCTAATAGAATCCCTATTTATATATAAAATATTACTATTATTACAAGTTTTAAATATAGTTCTGTCATTTTCTATATATATATTGTAACATCAATTTTAATGCGCCTTACATTTATTCAAAATATTCTATATTTAATATTTATTTAAAACAGAATATTTAGATTATCATCGTTCCTTTTTTTAGTTTCTTTCCTTTTGTAATATTTATTGTACATATATCTTGATTGGTATTTGGAGCGAGATAGGACCGAATGAGAGACTGCGGATCACGACCTACGAGGAAGACCACGAATAAATAAACACAATAACTTTGAAAGGTATTTTTTTTAAATTTTATTTATATACTTTTACTTTTATTTATTTGCTTTGAATATGGAAACCCGCTCGGGAAACGTGTATAACACAAAGAAGGAAGAAACCAAGGTCGACGACCCTGCAAAGCTGCAACTTGGTGCAACAATATACGAGGTGTGTTCAAAAAGTATCGCGGGTTTGAATTTCGATCTTTTTATGGCTTTATGTTGGTATTCATGTCTCTCACTTATACCGACAAGCACGGCCATTTTGAATGTTCACTTAATTGTTGACAGCTGCTTTGCTTGCAGGTGTTTTGGATCGTCTTCGATTTTTACCTATTAAAAAAAATGGATCAAAGAACCTGTATCAAATTTTGTGTGAAAAACGAAATTAAGAGCGCGGATGCATTCCAAATGTTGACTGTGGCATGGGAGAAGCTACCTAGGACCGAAGCAACGTTTATCGGTGGTACAAAATGTTCTCAGAAGGCCGAGAAGATGTGAACGACGAAAAGCGTGCCGGACGCCCGAGCACTTCAACAACAGACGAAAAAATTAATGAAGTAGAGAAAATGATATTGGCCAATCGTCGAATCACCGTTAGAGAAGTTGCTGAGGACCTAAACATATCGATTGGCTCGTGCCATTTGATTTTTATCAATGATTTGGGCATGAGACGGGTCGCCGCGAAATTCGTACCAAAATTGCTCAATTGCGACCAAAAACAGCATCAAATGAACATTGATAATGAGATGTTGGACTCTGTCCGCGACGACCCAAATTTGCTCTAGAGGGTCATAACTGGTGACGAAGCGTGGGTTTATGGTTATGACGTGGAAACCAAAGCTCAATCATCTCAATGGAAGCTGCCGCACGAACCAAGACCGAAAAAAGCGCACCAAGTTCGGTCGAATGTGAAGGTTTTGTTGACAGTTTTCTTCGATTGCAGGGGCGTGGTGCATCATGAGTTCTTGCGACAGGGTAGAACGCTCAATAAGGAATATTACCTGCAAGTTATGCGCAATTTGCCGAAGCAATCCGCCAGAAACGCCCGGATTTGTGGATGAACAAAAATTGGCTTTTGCACCACGATAACGCCCCTGCTCACTCATCGTTGCTTGTGCGCGACCTTTTGGCCAAAAACAATACACTAATGATGCCGCAGCCACCGTATTCCCCAGATCTGGCCCCCTGTGACTTTTTCTTGTTCCCTATACTGAAGAGGCCCATGAAAGGACGACGTTACGCTACGCTTGACGAGATAAAGACGGCATCGAAGGAGGAGCTGAAAAAGATTTTAAAAAATGATTTTTTGAAGTGCTTCGAAGATTGGAAAACCCGTTGGCACAAGTGTATAATATCTCATGGGGGTTACTTTGAAGGAGACAAATAGGTATTCATGAAAAAATGATTAATTTTTGAAAAAACACAAAAGTCGCGATTTGTTTGTTGTTAGACAAAGGATCGATAAGATAAAGAGTTGAGGTGCAGTCGTTATAAAAAAAAAGATAATTATTTAACATCAAGAAGCATTTATTTTCAATTACTTGAGGGAATATTTCACATTAGTTATTCTCATATTATATAGAATTTATAAAGTTAATCCTTTATTAGTGATTCAAAAAGATAGATATGTTAACTATGCATATTCACAACAAAACTATAAAACTAAACTGAAAGTCTTTCTGAAAACGATGATAACCAAAAGTAAAAATATCAATGAATAAAAATAAAATATATATTTTTAAAAATATAAAAATATTTGAGTTTTTATATTATATACTAGCGGATGTGTACCCGGCTTCGCCCGGGTTTTATCTGAGTGAAAGTTTGCCTAACGAATATTATTGATAATAATCGTTAGGCAAACTTTCACTCAGATAAATTATTATTGATAATAATATTCGGGAACACACAGAATATTATGATAATAATGATAATTATATTCGTTACGTCATATATTTATATAATATAGCGGATGTACCCGGCTTCGCCCAGGTTTTTCTCGAGGGAATGTTTGTAGTCTAGTAATAAGAAAATATACTACACCTAAAAACTATCAGAGAAAAGAGAAACCACGGAAGGTGAACAGAAAAATGATTACAATGGATGTATATGTTTACGATATCAAGTTAAATAAAAACAAAGATAAAATTTGCATATGTTGGTCACTATAAATTTGTATATTTGTTAGGCGAAATTAGAAACATGATAAAACAATATGAATATTTTTTATATTGAGATTATTAGCTAGTATGTAAAAAAATTAACTCTGTTGAAATTTAATTTTGTATTTATATATAAATAAAATTAACTCTGTTGATTTTTTTTATTTAATCGATAACAGCGAAGTTACGCATGTTAAAGTTAGGAAAAATATTTTGATGTTAAGCAAAACCTGCTCCATCTCGTTTTACATAAATGTTGAAAATTTGGTCGAAATTGATGCATTTTAACGAAAGTTTTTAGCGAACACCACTTATGAAATTTGCATTTTATTAATATAGATATATATATGGTGAGTTACTGTTGACTCTTGTAGAATCTTGTCGACTAAAACTGTGGTGAAGTATCCAGTCGACTTAATCTATGGTGTGAGTCCCTGTCAACTCTCGCTATACTGTGTTAACCGAGAGGAACAGTCAGGATGGGGAGTTTCCCAGTACTTCTCTGCACCTTGTAAGACCTTTAAAAGTCCTCACAGAGTACAGGCAGTCGTGGTCGAGGCAGAGTGGAAAGCTTGGATGTCCATACACAAAAAAACGAAGACACAGTTGCACTAAGAAAGTTCTGTGAACAGATAAAAGTTGAGCTAGGAGCGAAAGATGGAGAGATAGAAGATTTCTTACTGGTCTACATGATGGATGAGATGGACCTGGGGTACAACCGACGTGGGTCGCGCAGATGGTGAACTAACTGTATTTTCAGCTAGGACGGGGGCTTTATATACCGTTTCTGAGAAAGGGGGTTTTGCATGTCATCAGATGTGAAGAGTGTGGGTCGTCTGGTGACATTCTACTGGCGCCGTCCTGACAGCTTCCAATCTATCTTCAGATGTTGCTTTGTGGCTTCCATCTATCTCGAATTTAGACGTGTTTGACTTCTATCTCTCTAGCTCAACTCTTAATCTATTACAGAGTTTTATTTATTATCCTCAGTTTGTACAAATTACATTACATATGATGATGTAATGACACATGTCAATCATGCATATAACAATTTACAGATGTGTTTCTACTATACGACATTAAAATCTTGTTATAAGTTATATACAATATGGGGTTGTTGGTTTAAATTACCATAGATTGGCCCCGGGAGTGAAAGGGTTTATCCGAGTTTAAGCGGGTAAAGCCTCTCTAACACAGGTAAGTAATTAAAATTTCTTTTAATTAATTTAAACTGTGAGGGTCAAAAAGGGATATTACAAGATGATTTGTTTGGGTATATAAAAGTGAAATAAAAATGACATTTTTGTTTGATTTAAAAATAAAATGATGATTAAAATAAAATGATGAACTTGAGCGTTTTCCTAGGCAATGTTTCACTTGCGATCCTATATAAGGGTTACAGTGTTTTGTTACAATTTTAGGGTTATTGGGTTGAAAAGTTGTTGAAGAAAAGAATTAATATGATTGAAAGGGGTGGTAGAGCCATGCGATAAGTAGAATTGTAGCGACAGTAAGTGATCTGACTTGACTCGAAATCAAAGGTTGATTGTGGTCCGCTAGAGGTGAAAAAAAAAATGAAAGTTGAAAAAAAGTGAACGCTTTGTGCATGCGTTGGTGATGTGCTCTGCGGATGAGATGAAATAAACTCTTGAAGCGTGTTCAGGCCAGAAGTTGGGATTTTTAAATCTGGGGAACTGTGTTCAAAGAGTTTGTTGAAATATGAAATAAAAAAAAAATTGCTAAGCAGTGCTGTCGTTTGTCTACAATGAATTGAAGCAATGACTGAAAAGATAGTGATGATAAAGTTTAGGGATGTGTGGTTAAAGAATATGATTGTTGAAAACAATTGTTGTAGATGCCCGATAGTTGATGATAACAATTGTCATATAATGAAGCTATTTAAACAGATGTAAAATATAGTGAATAAAAAGATAGAAATATGATTGCGGATAAAAAAAAGTGTAAGTGGACAGAATCAAGCATGTAATATATAAAAGATATAATAATTAAGAAAAAAAAAGATTTTTGAAACAATTAAATGTTTTGCAATACTAAAATAATATCATGAAAAATAAAAGTAAATTTGATTGAAGTTTTTTTTTTTGTTTAAATAATGTTGGACTAAAAATTTGATTATATAATTGAAAGATAAAATAAAACTAATTATTCAAGATTTTATATAAAATTCAGAATTTAATTAAAGATCATTATTGATTGGATAAATGTTGGATAGTGGAAAATTGAACAAAAAGTATTTCTCTTGAAAATAAGTTACAATTGTTGTGTGTAGATCACATCCCATTGGTAAACATCGGTGTTTCTATGACTCTCTGAAACTGGGGATATGTGAAATGACATTTTCATTTGTCCAAAATGGTGATATGTAGAAAATCATTTCTCTTTCGCGTTATATGGTCTATATTAGACTTAACCAAGTTGTTTTAATTGGTGATATCAATTATCATGTAAAATATTTAATGTATGTTGTGTTGTGATTAAGGCGTTGGTGAGATGTGTAAGAAAACCTAAATGGTTAGTGTAAAACATGTGTTTAAAAAAATGGCGATCATGAATGAAAATAGCGGTCATTTACATCTGCCTTGAGGGGAGAAGGACGTTGGACGGGGATATGTAACTGAAATAGATTCGGGAGAGTGACGTCATAAAGGGCGTCCACTTCTCGGTATTGTCGTGGGTGGTCAATCATGGGGGATGTTTGTTATTTTTATCGTTTACTCAAAACTGATTTTCTTTCTTTTCTGTTGAGGTTTGAAATTTTCTGTTATAATTGAAAGATATGATTTTCTCGGTGTTCGTAGTTGTTATGTTTCGAAGGTAGTTTATACTTAGTAAAAATGTTATTCGATGTTTTCAGATTAGAAGTGTGGTGAAAGGGCGACTTTCGACGTGGACACGCTTTGGGGTGAGATGTCATGGGCATGAAGGCGTCTTTGACCTGAAAAGTGAAAAGGTTTTGTGTTGTAGCGCTATGACACGAAGTGAAAAATTGTGAATGAAAATGTGTCCCGTGAAGTCGTTGTTTGGTACAAAATCTAAGCTGTTTCACCATGAATAACAAATTTACTAATGTCATGGGTGGTGGTTGTATGAAACACATCGATAATTTTTATATTGTTAGTGGATATGGCACGTTTAATATGAAATATTTGAGTGTTTAGTGGGGCGACGTTATGGAGCTTGTGTGGCTCGAAATTGATTTGTTGCTAAGTCGCGCGCTATTAATTGTTGCCAATTGGAGAGAGTGATGTGTGAGGGTGTTGTAAGGTTTGTTGAAAGAAATGTGTTGATGACCAACCATGCATGTAAAAGGAAAAGACGAGGTAGTGTGACTATGTTGGATTTTTAACTTGTTTTGGGAAAGATAGTTGTTTTTCCTAGTGGTGCTTTTGAAGATATTGTATCTTTCGATTTTTGCAATTATAAAAATGCGTATCACCTATGTTAATTTATATTTAAAATTTGAATGTATTTTTCAAATTGTTGATTATGGCAGTTAAAATGATTCTTATAAAAGGGCAATGTCGTGATAGTGACAAGAATATTTTGAATTGGGGCATTTAGTTTATATGGTAAATATGACAATGATTTTTTCAAAATGTTAAGTATTTGATTATGAGAAATTGGTATATTTTGGTATGAAAATAACTAATAAGAAAAACAAAAATAAGTTTAGTATTATAATGAAAGAGATTTTAAGAAATAATAATAATGATTTTTTAAAAAGTAAAATTGAAAGTAATAACTTGAAATTTATAATCTTATTAAAATTTAGAGTAAATTTGATAAATGAGAATGTGAGAGTTTTAAAAATTGAATAAAAAATGATATAAAAAAAGTAAAAATAGATTTTAAATGCTTAAAGTGAAAATATAAAAACAAAATTTATGTTGAATATAGTTGTGAACGTGAGGATAAAGATAAAGTAGTTTTTTTTTTAACTTACAATTGTGTGATGATTGTTCAGTCAGGAGACTTAGTCTTTGGTGGTCGTCCGGTTGTCGTGGAAGTCGCTCCATATAAAGCTTGTAGCTTTGATCATTGTCTCGACGATGTCAAGTCGAAGGTGGAGAACTTGTCACCGGGTTTGGGTCATTCTGCTCCTCGATTTCCATGACTTGCGGGAATTTCGACTGTGTCGTTGGGGTGGTCAGACAGCTTGCTCCCGGCGTTGGCGATCTAATAGCGGGTCTGCGGAGGTCCCTTGGGGCGGCGATGTTTCCTCCTTAAATATAGTTCTCTTGTTGGGGAAAGATTGCTTGGTCGTTTCGTTGAATTGGCCGGTTTGTTCCTCCATCTTTGCACTTTCTCGTTTCTATCTGGACAGTCTTCTTACCTTCTTCGTTGTGTCAATCTTCGTTTTGGTCATCCTGTCGACTAGAAATATGATGTGGTGAGTTACTGTTGACTCTTGTAGAATCTTGACGACTAAAACTGTGGTGAAGTATCCAGTCGACTCAATCTATGGTGTGAGTCCCTGTCAACTCTCGCTATACTGTGTTAACCGAGAGGAACAGTCAGGATGGGGAGTTTTCCAGTACCTCTCTGCACCTTGTAAGACCTTTAAAAGTCCTCACAGAGTACAGGCAGTCGTGGTCGAGGCAGAGTGGAAAGCTTGGACGTCCATACACAAAAAACGAAGACACAGTTGCACTAAGAAAGTTCTGTGAACAGATAAAAGTTGAGCTAGGAGCGAAAGATAGAGAGATAGAAGATTTCTTACTGGTCTACATGATGGATGAGATGGACCTGGAGTACAACCGACGTGGGTTGCGCAGATGGTGAACTAACTTTATTTTTAGTTAGGACGGGGGCTTTATATACCGTTTCTGAGAAAGGGGGTTTTGCATGTCACCAGATGTGAAGAGTGTGGGTCGTCTGGTGACATTCTACTGGCGCCGTCCTGACAGCTTCCAATCTATCTTTAGATGTTGCTTTGTGGCTTCCATCTATCTCGAATTTAGACGTGTTTGACTTCTATCTCTCTAGCTCAACTCTTAATCTATTACAGAGTTTTATTTATTATCCTCAGTTTGTACAAATTACATTACATATGATGATGTAATGACACATGTCAATCATGAATATAACCATTTACAGATGTGTTTCTACTATAAACATTAAAATCTTGTTATAAGTCATATACAATTTGTGGTTGTTGGTTTAAATTACCATATATATGTGGTAATTTAGGAATCATAAACACCTGTGTAAGTACTCACCACCTCTTCTTACACCCCCTACTCTAATATGGACTTTTAATCATTGTACCCAATCCTCCTTTAATCAATTAACTTTGTATGTATCGTTTTTGGGTGTTCAATTAAATACAGAGGTACATCTAGAGAGAACGTAGAAACCAAAATTAACTTACCCGCGGCCAATGAGGTCAATCGCCCCGACACCGCGGCACCAGACGTCCGATGATGTAACAGGGCTTACCCGTAGCCAATGAGGTCAATCGCCCCGACACCGCGGCGCCAGACGTCCGATGACGTAACGCTTGAGCATATGAAAGGGCTTGCCCCGCAGCCAATAGTAGTCAGTTCAGCAGATGCAAGATAGCAGACAGCAGCAGCAGACAGATCGTTAGTAAGTGGTCCGCCGGCCGCAACTTGGTCTCTGCGTTCTCCCTCTCTCTGATGCCTCGGGTTCCCCTTTGAGTCGTCTCTGTGTGCTTTATCACTCACCACCATCACGACTGCGCAATCATCATCTTTCCCCACGACTCAATACAACAAACCAGAACACCGAAATACCACAGCAAAGAAGAAAGTCGACAAGATGAACAAAGACGAAAAATAAACCCGGGAGCAGGAGATCGGAGAGTTACCCAACAACGACCACGGACCGACAACACCACCACCCCATTTTGGCACCATCATCCCACAGTTGGCAACCATCCTAAAAATACTGTAACCCCTTCATCCCCGAGACCTGGATCTTACCGCTTTGATGGTATGTACAACGCTTCCTGTTTCTTTAGGAACTTTAACTTACAAACTCAGAACTTGACCCCTCAACAAAAACTGCAAAAGCTTCCCAAATACCTTTTTAAGCAGTCCCTAGATCTTTTTAGACAACTCCGACTTGATACTAAGCCGTATGAAGAAGCGCAGAGAACCCTAGAAGACTTATTCCCAGATAAGACCTACACAACCAATTTTTTTTTCGCGAAAAAAACGAAATTTTTCGCTACAAAATCCCAACATTACAACTATCTTGAAGAGTACTTTAGGACCAAGGCAACGTTAGGGATACAATTGAACTTGCCAAGACCTATAATCATAGAGGCCTTGACCGAAGGACTGCCCACTGGGGATCAGCGCCTTGTTTGAGTTGTGCCTCCCAAATTACTTTCCGAGTGGTATGAACTAACCTCAAGGGTACGAGGAAACTTCTCCCCACAACCACCACGTGGCGCAGACAACCCTCCACGGATGGAAGGACCCTACCACAATACCCCACGACCACCATCACGGGCACAAAACTACGCAGCAATACCACCTTCCCCCTTCAAGTTCTGCCAAGGACAACACTGGCACTCCCAGTGCCAGCAACGACCTTGTTCTAACACTAGCACGGCCAAACCTACCACGCCAGCCACAACCGCCAAAACACCTTCAACCAAACCAACAATGGCCGCCAGACGACACCGTCTACTGCGCCAGCCGCCCCGACAACAAGCAACACTAGCCCCAAACAAGTAGAGGATTACCCTAATTTTCGTTAATAACCTTATTTTAAAAGTCCTCCTCAATCACAAACATTTTCTTCCTTTTCTAGCTGATACTGGCTCAACCGTAAATATTATACCATTAAATACCTTTAACTTCTTAAAAAAGGTCTTAACACAAAAAAATAGAATTAACTAACGAGCACATTCAAATTGGTTTTATCTCACAAAGTATTACCACCTCAGGCTATGTTTATCTTCCGCTAACCCTAGGCAAAATAACAGAAAAGATCAGAATTTATGTCATAGATTCTAAGCTTCCATTTGGTATACTTTCAATAGATACGCTTAAAAAATTTAAACTGCAAATTAATTTTCACGAATTCTTTATACTTCAAAATAACTCACCCTTAGCTAAAAATGTGTATAATTTTTCCCTTGTTCCACGTGCATGTGCCTATTGGGAATGCCAGCGACATTTCAAGGCATCCCAAACCTCTCTGCCCTCACGTTGCAACCAATCAGCACATGCACTAACCGCCAATAATTATTTCTTTTCAGAAAAATGTCCATGTTATTTTTTATCTCCCACAACCCTTGTTAACCCTAATTGCCAGCTAACTGATGCACGAACTGAATTGTCTTACCCTAATTTTCTGACCCAATTTAATCTCCTATTGCATAACTATCAACACATATTTTCTGAAAACAAATTTGATGTCCCCACTTTAAATATTCCCCCCGTCAAAATTAACACTACTTCTGACAAAATAATTACACTACGACCATACAGAGTTCCTTATTGCCACTTAAAGGAAATTCAAAATCAAGTCGCCGAAATGTTAAAACACAATATCATAGAAAAATCCTACTCTCCGTTCGCAAGTCCTGTAACGTTAGTAACAAAGTGCGATAAAACAAAACGCTTCTGCATAGAGTATAGAAAACTAAACGACATAATTCAGCCAGATATTCACCCCCTCCCCTTGATTGATTCCGTGCTGGATAAACTCTCGCGCGCCAAAGTCTTTTCCTCCGCCGACAACGCCTCTGCATACTGGCAAGTAGAGATCGCACCAGAATTTAGACCACTTCTTGCTTTTGTTACACCTGATGGACAATATCAATGGACCCGCCTTCCTTTTGGCCTGAAGAATTCACCACAAATTTACGAACGCGCAATCAGTCAGATCATACAAAAACATAATTTACAATACATAGAACATTATTTTGACGACTTTATTATATTCTCAGAGTCCACAGAAGAACACATACAACACCTTACAAATTTTTCGAAGTTTTCCAAGCAGAAAACATGAGACTAAATTATAAGAAGTGTGAATATTTCAAAACATCCATAGAGTTTCTCGGATACACCATATCCGCAGGCACATATACACCCCAGCTTAGAAACCTCGATACAATTAATGCCATCAAACCCCCTTATAATCAAAAATCACTACAATCTTTCCTTGGTGTAATTAACGTATATAATAAATTTATTACAAATTATGCTCGTCTCCGAACACCCCTTAACAACTTACTTAAAAAGAACGTAAAATGGCACTGGAGCGATGCGTGTCAACAAGCTTTTGAAACCTTTAAAAAAGTCTCACTACACAACCCGTCTTACATTTGTTCCAAGAAGGTCTACCCTGCCAACTCTACTGCGACGCTTCAACACTATCGCAGGCATTTTAAAACAGGTCTACCCCAACAACCGAATACATCCTGTACAATATTATAGCCGAGCTTTACGCCCGCATGAACAAAATTACAACATATCGGAGTTAGAATGCCTAGCCATAATTGAAAGCGTAGAAAAAATCCGCATTTACCTTACAGGCACAAAATTAACCATCTTCTCTGATCACCACGCTCTACAATGACTAAAATCTATCAAAAACCCCGCAGGACGTCTATTCAGATGGAGCTTAAGACTATCTGCTTATGACTACGAAATTCTCTACATTAAAGGTACCCAGCAATACAAAGCTGACCTTCTCTCACGCATCCCTTCTGCGGATTCCTAGACGCTGACCACATCAAGATACACCAAAACAATACACCTACACATCCACACATCACACAAGACACAAACGGATTACACACCATCACACGCAAAGGAGTAACCAAAATTCTGATTCAAGAGAAACTTCGTAGCACCCTTCTAAACAAAGTACATTTAGAATACAATCACCCTGGTATATCTCAAATGAGTCGCCTTATCTCCGGCCAATACAATTGAAGTGGCATGTCAAGAGACATTAAAAATCATGTAGATTCTTAAACCACATGTCAGTTAACCAAACATCTATAAGGACCCACGTATGGAGAGCTTGGACAAACCCCATCTGCTACCAAACCATTCGACCTCCTCTCAATAGACACAGTATCAGGCTTCGCTAAATACGGCAATTCAAAAACCCACTTACATGTAATTGTTGACCATATGACCAGATACGCGTGGGCATTTCCTTCAAAATCTACCAGTACCTTAACCTACATACAAGCAATTAAAAAGTGTTAGTATACGGCTATCCAAAACGCTTATTCTCGGATCGAGCACCTTCGTTCACCTCAGAGAAGTTCCGAAGATTCCTAATAGCCCATGGCTTACAACCCTTATACACAACTAGTAATAACTTTCAAGCAAATGGTCTTTGCGAACGTCTAAACTCTACAATTACAGGCAAACTCAGACTACTACATCTCGAAAACCCAAAAACCTCATAGACAAAGCTCGTTAACAAGGTTACAAAAGTTTATAATAACACCCCTCACTCAGTGACAGGCTTTCCCCCAACCTATTTACCTATCGGCATTATCTCCACAGAACTTTCTAACCACATTAACTCTTACCTCCCTATTGACATTGCCAGACAACAAGCCTACCATCGCACACAACTGAAACACGACAAAGATAAACAAAAATTTGTTCTTAATCACAAAACACCTAACTTTGAAATTGGAGACCTCGTTCTTGTCAAAATGTACCACCATCCTAACACTGGAAAGCTTACCCCTTATTTCACAGGTCCCTACATAATTTTAGAAATTATTTATCCCAATGTGGTAAATATTAATAGACCAAATCAACCGCTCAATAAGGAACACGACACAATACATGTCAACAAACTCGGACCCTACACAGAAAGCGTCCCTCATATAGCACCCACCCCCCTCCCACCACGCAAGCCCATTATGTTCAACCCAAAGACAATGACTTATTTCCGTTCCGACATCTCTCACCAGACTTGTTCCAAGAATACCAACTCCCGATCAAACCATCCAGCAGTCCACCTCTTCTACCTATAATCCCAAATATTTTTACCCTAATCCAAGTAGAACCGACTTCAAGTAAAAATGCTTCCCTAGTTCCCCAGTTACAAATCAATCATGAATCAACCCGGTCCCAAATCAAGTCATCAACCCTCCAACATAAATGGCTCAGCCCACAACTAATCTCTCTCATAAAAAATATAGGATACAATATGAAAACATTTTTGATTTTCCACTTAATTCTCCTAATTTACACGCTAACAATGCCCTTCTCCACCGTCCCGCTAATCACGCTTATCTACATAGGAATATACGCACAAGAAACTGATAGACTTTTTCAATTACAAGAAGCCATTTTCCAACTACTTACCATCATCTGGATCTTGATAGGAGAAACCGTTCAACGTCTATTTAGAACTCCCCCACCACCTACGTCCTGACAACTATATCCCTTACATTACAGATAGCTTATCCCAACCTTATTTTCTTTGTACTCCACGTGTTGTACCACACTACCCCGCAACTATCTCCCTTAAAATCAATGTCTTGTCGCAATGCTGCACATTGATTCGCTTGTCAACCTATGTACCCACACATTTTTTTCTAACCCTATGTTACACTGCAACATCTTTTCAAGCGATCTTTAAAACCTAAAGTGGACTTGTTCACAAATTTTAATCAATGTTTTTCCATTGTCACACTTTTGTAAATATCGTTATATTTTTATTTTGTTTCACCATTTTTCTTTTCACACCTCTCATCTTCTGCAATTGTTTTCTCTCAACAACCACGAAATTACCTTGCCTTTCACCAAACCTTACCATCTTAGCGGATCTTTTCACCACCAGCGCGACCCAAGTCTTTGTCAGTTTTTTTTAATGTGATTTTTTTCTTTATGTTTTTTTATATTCATTTTTTTTACACTTGCAGAAATTCCCTTGATGTAGTTTGTCCATACATCAAGCTTAAATACTCTGCAGGCAATTTGTTTTTTTTTTCACTCAATCACCATCGCGCTATGTTCATTATTTTTTTGTTTCCACCAAAGACCGCTAAGTGGAGAACAATAGTTTTTTTTTTATCCCTTGTTAACTAGTTCCAAGAGGTCCTAGAAAAACGCCCTGCAAACCCATCTTCTCAAGCTGATCCTACTGTCCACCAATTTAATCACCATATTGTCATTCTTTTAACAGTTCCTACTTTATCTTTCTTTCCATTCTGTCACCTTGTCGACCGCAACTTCTTACCACCCTGTAAATAGCTTTGTTTGTTTCCCAATTAATTTTTCCCCAAATATTACTTCCCATCTACCAGAATTTAACTCAGGCTGCCCCTTTTTAAATTATTCAACGCAGGGGGCCCATCTGTGGTAATTTGAGAATCATAAACACCTGTGTAAATACTCTCCACCTCTTCTTACACCCCCTACCCTAATATGTACTTTTAATCATTGTATCCAATCCTTCTTCAATAAATTAACTTTGTATGTATCGTTTTTGTGTGTTCAATTAAATACAGAGGTACATCTAGAGAGAACGTAGAAACCAAAATTAACTTACCCGCGGCCAATGAGGTCAATCGCCCCGACACCGCGGCACCAGACGTCCGATGACGTAACAGGGCTTACCTGTAGCCAATGAGGTCAATCGCCCCGACACCGCGGCGCCAGACGTCCGATGACGTAACGTTTGAGCATATAAAGGGCTTGCCCCGCAGCCAATAGTAGTCAGTTCAGCAGATGCAAGATAGCAGGCAGCAGCAGCAGAAAGATCGTTAGTAAGTGGTCCGCCGGCCGCAACTTGGTCTCTGCGTTCTCCCTCTCTCTGATGCCTCGGGTTCCCCTTTGAGTCGTCTCTGTGTGCTTTAACGCTTACCACCATCACGACTGCGCAATCATCATCTTTCCCCGCGATTCAATACAACAAACCAGATCACCGAAATACCACCTATTATATATATATATGGTGAGGTCCTGTTGACTCTTGTATAATCCTGTCGACTAAATCTGTGATGAGGGTATCCAGTCGACTTCTTCTATGATGTAAGTCCCTGTCAACTCTCGCTATACTGTGTTGACCGAGAGGAACAGTCAGGATGGGGAGTTTTCCAGTACTTCTCTGCACCTTGTAAGACCGTATAATAACTTAATAGTTCTCACAGAGTACAGGCAGTCGTGATCGAGGCAGAGTGGAAAGCTTGGGAATGTCCACACAAAAACGAAGACACAGTTGCACTAAAAAGTTCCGTGAACAGATAAAAGTTGAGCTAGGAGCGAAAGATGGAGATAGAAGAGTTCTTACTGACTACATGGTGGATGAGGTGGACCTGGGGTACAACCGACGAGGGCTCACGCAGATGGTGAAGTGACTGTCAAGTAACTGTATTTATAGGTTAAGGACGGGGGCCTTATGCGACATGGGCGTGGATCGTCTGGTGAAATTTCAGTTTCCATTTTAGACCTTGTTGTGGGAATTCTAAATCTATCTCGATTTTAGACGTTATGACTTCTATCTCTTGCTTCAGCTAAACTCTTAATCTATTACAGAGTTTTATTTATTTATCTTCAGTTTGTACAAAGTACATTACATATGATTATGTAATGACATGTCAATAATGCGTATAATCATTTATAGATGTGTTTCAATTATACAACATAAAAATCTTGTTATAAGTTATATACAATATGGGGTTGTTGGCTTAAATACCATAGATGGGCCCCGGGAGTGAAAGGGTTTATCTGGGTTTAAGCGGGTAAAGCCTCTCTAACACAGGTAAGTAATTAAAATTTATTTCAATTAATTTAAACTGTGAAGGTTAAAAAGGGCTATAACAAGATTATTTGTTTGGATAATATAAAAGTAAAATAAAAATTACATTTTTGTTTGATAAAAAAAAAGACGATTAAAATAAAATGATGACATAAAAATTCACATTCTAAGAGAATATTGGCGGGCGTTGGAAAGGGTTAGTAGTTGAAGAATATGCAATTGTAAGCATTACACATGCAACCAAATAATCAAATCCAGGTGCAAAGCGAGGATATAGACTTGAGAGTCTTCCTTGGCAATGTTTCACTTGCGATCCTATATAAGGGTTACAGTGCTTTGTCACAATTTTAGGATTATTGGGTTAAAAGTTGTTGAAAAAAAGTTACTTAATAATATGATTGGAAGGGGTGGTAGAGCCATGCGATAAGTAGAATTGTAGCGACAGTAGGTGATCTGACTTGACTCGAAATCAAAGGTTGATTGTGGTCCGCTAGAGCTGAAAAAAATTGAAAGTTGAAAAAAGTGAACGCTTTGTGCATGCGTTGGTGATTGCTCTGCGGATGATTTAATTGAACTCTTGAAGCGTGTTCATACCAGAAGTTGGAAATTTTAAATCTGGGCAACTGTGTTCAAATAGTTTGTTGAAATACGAAATAAAAAAATTGTCAAGCAGTGCTGTCGTTTTTCTACAATGAAGTGAAGCAATGGCTGAAAAGATAGTGATGAAAAATATAGGGAATTGATTAAAGAATATGATTGTTGAAACGATTGTTGTAGATGCCCGATAGTTGATGATAACAATTGTCATATAATAAAGCTATTTGAACAAATATAAAATATAGTGAATGAAAAGATATAAATATAATTGTGGGTAAAAAAAGTGTAAGTGGACAAAATCAAGCATGTAATATATAAAATATATAATAATTAAGAAAATAAAAATGATTTTTGAAAACAATTAAATGTTTTGCAATGCTAAATAATATCATGAAAAAAAAAAATTTTGATTAGTGTTTTTTTTTTTTTAGAAAATCATGTTGAATTAAAATTTTTATTTATATAATTGAAAGGTAAAAAATAAATAATTAAAATCTAAAGATTATATACAAAAATTTGAATGTAATTAAAGGTTATTAATGATTGGATAAATGATGGGGGGTGGAAAATTGAACAATATTCTCGTTTATCCAAAAGATGATATGTAGAGAATGAATTCTTTATTCGTTATAAAGTCTAGATTAGACTTAACCAAGTTGTTTTATTTAGTGATAATTCGTAAAGTTTTTATAAATAATGAGGTCACGTTGGTGATCGCATAATTGCGACATACAACTGTTCGGCAGCTGTACATTTTTTCTAGAGATTGAATAATAGAAATTGTTTAGACGCTGGCTTTTTAAGAAGCACAGTGAAATATGAATGTAAAATTAATTGTATTGAACCAATAATAAATTGTGATGCGCTGTGTCAGTTGTATAAATAGAAATTTCAGAAGCGCAATTTATTGGTTGGATTGGTTATTAATATGTTATGTATTGTGATCTCCATTAACATGTAAAATGTTTGATATGTGTGGTGTGGTTAAGGAGTTTGTGAGATTCTCGAGGAAATCTAAATGGTTGGTTTGAAACATTTGTTCAAAAAAAAAATGGCGATCATGAAGATAGCGGTCATTTACATCTGCCTTGAGCGGGGACATGTAACCGAAATAGATTCGGGGATACTCTTACTGGGAGTCACACGTGCGGGGTGTTTATTTTTTGTCCTTTACTTGAAACTTTCTTCTTTTGTTGAAGTTGGCAATTTTCTTGCCTATTTGAAAATATAGTTTTCTCAATGTTCGTAGTTGTTGTGTTTGACGTTGTTGCGGACTTAATAAAATGTTATTCGGTGATGTCAGATTAGATGTGTTGTGAAAGTGCGACTTTCGACGTGGACACGCTTTGGGGGTGAGATGTGTCACAGGCGTGAAGGCGTCTTTGGCCTGAAAAGAGAAAAGGTTTTGTGGTGTAGCACTGTGACACGAAGTGAGAAATTGTGAATGAAAAGGTGTCACGTGAAGTCGTTGTTTGGTACAAAATCTAACCTGTTTCACCACGAATAACACATTTACAAGTCATGGGTGGTGGTTGTACGAACATATATACGAACATGTGAAATATTTTTAGTGTTTAGTGGGGTGACGTTATGGAGCTTGTGTGGCTCGAAATTGGATTTGTTTGCGAAGTCGCGCATTAATAATTGTTGCCAATTGGAGAAAGTGATGTGAGGGTGTTGTAAAGTTTGTTGAGAGAGATGTATGCTTGATTAATTATGCATGTAAAAGGAAGGGAGTAGAAGATGAGGGAGTGTAACTATGTTGGATTTTTAACTTGCTTTGGGAAAGGACAGTTATTTCTCTAATTGTGATTTTGAAGATATTGTATCTTTCGACTTTTTTCAATTAAAAAAAAAATGCGTTTCACCTATGTTAATTTATATTTAAAATTTGAATATATTTTTTAAATCGTTAATTATAGAAGCGTGAAAATGATCCTTGTAAAAGGGCTATGTCGTGTTAGTGAGGAGAATAGTTTGAATTGGGGCGTTTACTTAAAATAGTGAATATGACAATTATTTTTGAAATTTTTAAGTATTTGATTAGGAAATGTGTTTTGGTATGAAGATAACTAATAGGAAAAACTAAATAAGTTTAGAATTATGATGAATGAGAGATTTTTAAAATATAAAAATAATGATTTTTTAAAAAGTAATATTAATAATTATTTTTTTTTTCAAGTTGTAGATTTTGATAATGCCATTTTAGGTGAATTTAGGAAAGGCGTGTAAGATTGGTAAATTGATAAAAATGTGTGATTGGCAAACATTTTTTAAAAAGTAAAATTGAGAGTAATAACTTGAAATTTATAATCTGATTAAAATTAAAGTAAATTTGATAAATGAGAGTGTAAAAGTTTTAAAAATTGAATAAAAAATGATATTAAAAATGTAAAAATTGATATCAAAATGCTTAAAAATAAAATATAAATACAAAATTTATGGGGAATCAAGTTGTGAACTTGAGGATAAAGTTAAGGTAGGTTTTAAAAACTTACAATTGTGTGATGATTGTTCAGTCAGGAAACTTGGTCTCTGGTTGTTGTTACGTAGCGGTTGTGGTTTTCTATTAATTATATTTTATTAATTAATTACCACCTTTTAATTGTAATATATTTTATTTACTACAAGCATGGCTGCGCTTGTTCTACGCTATATTTCTATATATATCACAACATTAATAAACATGGTCAAAAGTCAATAAAAATAACAATAATATTTTTATGTAACATGTATTTTTTTTTCTTTTTTCTTTTTCTCCTTTTCTTCCCTTTTTCCTTAAAGATTCAACCTCACTGGGGGTTTAACTAGTCTTCCGCATCTGGCTCTAGTTGTGGCTGAAGTCTCCTCGCTCTGGGAAGATGTAGATGGTTGAGGGTCAAGTTGTTCTTGCTTTTCTGGAGGACTTTCTTTTTCCGTAGGTCCTGATAAGGTACCAGCTGGACGTAGATCTCGTCGATTTCTTCTAAGAACTGATCCTTTGGTGTCCTCTAGAAGATAAGATCGGGGGTGAACTCCAGGGGCTATAACTTTAGCTGGGGACCATTGCTTCTCTTGTCTAACCAACACAGACTGGCCGTTCTCCAATGAAGGGAGATCCCTTGCGTGTCGATTAAATAAAACTTAATTCTGCTTTTGGTTAGCTTCATGCTGTTTTCTGATGGAATCTTCGCAAATTCTGCTCTCGTTCATCAGTGTTGTCTTCATAGGCAAAAATAGTCTCTGCTTTCTCCCATACAACATGATTGCTCGAGATGGCAATGAGTTATGCTCAGTGTTTCTTAGAAGTAGTAGTGCCTGATATATATCCGTTTACTTTGTTGACATTTGATGATGGTACTCTTTAAAGTCTGGATAGTTCGTTCGATCATGCCATTGGACTGTGGGAATCTTGGGCTCGATGTTGTGTGAGTCACATTCCATTCTTTGGCGAACTCCATCATCTCTGTGGATTGGAAGGGCGGTCCATTGTCAGTCATCATGATCTCGGGGACTCCACATCTGGCGAAAACCTCTTTGAGCTTCTCTATAACCATTTCTGCTTTTGTTGACCTGAGTTCAAAACACTTCCGGGTACTTGGTGTAATAATCTACAATTCCTAAGTATTTCCTTCCCTCTATTTCAAATAAATCAACTTCGATTTTTTGAAATGGATAATTGCCGGTTTCATGAGGTATAAGAGGTTCTTTAGTGTTATTCCGGGAATATTTTTAACATATTGGACATTTTTTAAAAAAAGCTTCCACTTCTTGGCACATTCTGGCCTACTTCTTGCCAATGATAATGTCGAGTTAATTCCTCTATGAGCCTTGTGGAGTAGGCTCAAAATGTGATTTCTCCTCTTTTTGGGATTACTAATTTGACGCCTCTGCACAATAGACCTTTCCACTCAAATAGTTCTTCTTTTATATCCCAAAATGGCTTGACGAGGGGATTCATAGTTTTCTTATGGATTGGCCATCCATTTTCAATATAATTTTAAACCTCTTGCAGTACAGGGTCGTTATTAGTTGCTTCAACAAGATCTTGGTGACGATTATTAGAATAAGTAACCATAAGAACTTGGTTATTTTGAGATATTTCTATTTCTGGGGTTGTGAATAAATCATTAGCTAAGTAATCCCTTGATAGCGCATCAGCTGTACATAATTTTTTTCCAGGTATATATTTAAGATCAAAGTCATAATGCTGTAGTTGCAATATTAAGCGTTGTAGTCTTGGTGACAAATCTACCATTGGTTTTTTCATTATAGTAAGCAGTGGTTTGTGATCGGTAAAAGCCGTAAATTTTCTACCATAAAGGTACAAATATTTTCTTTTACATCCAAAGTAGACTGCTAAGAGTTATTTCTCTATTTGAGAGTATTTCTTTTGTGCGGCAGACAGGGCAGTAGATGAATTAGTTATAGGGACACCCTGTGGCTGTAAAACTGCACCTAACCCGTTTGAACTCGCATCTGTTGAAATTTCTATGTCTAGTTTGGGATCAAAGTGTCTTAAGCATGGTGCACTCGTTAATTGTAGTTTGAGATCTCTGTTATCCCTATCTCTTAGGTCATTCCATACCCAAGGTTCATTTTTACGCAGCAACAGTCTCATATTTGCTGTCTTATCCGAAAGGTTTGGCAAAAATTTAGCCAAATACGTGACCATGCCAAGGAATCTTTGAGGGCTTTCTTGTCTTGTGGTCTAGGCATATCCAGTATAGCTTTTACCTTAGACTCCAAGGGTCGTATTCCTTCCGTTGAAACTATGTGTCCCAGGTATCTCACAGATGGTTGCCTTAGCTGCGTTTTGGTCTTATCAAATTTCAGTCCCATTTTCTCTGGCAATCTCCAATACCTGTCCTAGTATTTTTAGATGCTCCAGTCTCACTGTCACTATATATGAGTACATCGTCCATATAGGTAACAACATTTGACACACCCAAATATATTTTGATGTATTATTCTTTGAAAAATTTCAGGAGCGGAACTCAATCCATACGGCATCCTTGTGTAACAATATCTCCCATATGGTGTAGACATTGTGGTTAATAGTGATGCTTCATCAGTTAAGGGTATCTGCCAAAATGCGTATTTTGCATCAAGGACAGTATATATGTTTGCCTTTTGAATCAAAGCTAGAACTTCCTCTGGGGAAGGCATCATGTATCTCTCTCTTTTGATCCAATAATTGAGTTTTCTTGGATCAATGCATATCCGTACATCTCCATTAGGTTTTTTAACTACTACCATAGGATGACTCCATTCGGTAGGTTTATTTATTTATTTTCTTTATGACACCTAATTTACTCATTTTTTCAAGTTCCTCTCTAACTGGCTCTCATGGCCAAGGGATTTCTTCTTGCTGTATATACCTGGGGAATGGCATCCTCCTTAATAAGGATAGATTGTTTATTTTTGAGAAGTCCAACTCCTTCAAAAACATCTTTGTATTTATTTAAAATAACCTCAGACGAGATATTATTTATGCATTGATGGAGGGAATTAACTTTTTCGATTAATCCAAATCTAGAACAATCTGTAGCGGCTCCCATATATTAACATTAATATCATATTAATTGTTGTTATATCAATATAATAAAATAATTATACATCATTATAAATATAAAACATAAATCATATAAAATGTAAATATTATCTATAATATATCAAACACATATATCTAACATCATATAATCTAGAAATGATTTTTGACCACACACATATAAACAAAAATAACTTCAACATGTAATATACACCAATTTAACCCTATTGATAATTTGTATAAATAAATGTAATTAAAAGTTGATTTTACAATAAATAATTTGTTAATGACTCCGCTTATAAATCTATGCCGCCCACATAAATTTAAATACGCGGTATTTAAAATATAAACTTTAACGAACATTTGCCAGCAATCAAACAAGAATTTCAATTTGATCAAAAGTGAAAAATAAAATTGCTCATAATATCAAATTATAAATATTTAAGAAATACATATTAAATATTTATATTTAAAACAAAAAAAATATAACATATTCGAAATATTTTAAAATAACGAAAACGTACATCGTTTGGTATTTAATTCAAGGCAAATTTTCAACTTATAACAAAATCGCTATCAAATATAATTTTAAGTAATTATTTATGTGGTTTGTTTAACCACCACAAATCTTTTAATCCCAAAATTGGTACAGTCTGACATTTAACCACAAAAAAATTTCGAGTTACTCTTTTTACTTTGGAATGGCATTCAAGTTCTACCTCACCCACTATTGGTATTCTTTCTTTAGTGTAGGTAAATATATTTTTATTGGTTGGTGTGATCACATATTTTCCTTGCAGAAATTTTAGTGATGCTAATGGTAGAGCATTGCTCGAAGCAAATATTTGAATGTAATTCTACTGTCCTATAAGCTTATGTCCATAGTTTACTTGAAAACCATTTATAAGATTCCATCCTTCAGTGTAGCATATAAAAGCAGAATGATCCATACAATATTAGAGCTCTGAGAAGCGGTCTGGTGGATTAAATTGGCGAAAACCGCTGGGAGGGTTCACCACTGATAGCCCAAGCCCTCCCAATATATTTTTTCATCGCAGTAAGGACAGTAGAAGTTCGTTTTATGTATAAAAGAAACATTCGCGTTTTTAAATCCATTTATTTTATATGTATAGATGCGCGCGTTATTGCTTTGTGTTATATATATATATATATATTAAGAAAACGGCAACTTCTTATCGTGCAACTGAAAGTTGCTGATGGCTTGCGCCATCTATCGGAATAAATATCAACTATTCTCGTTGATTTTTAATTATTCCAGAATTGGCCAATTACCCATTCTTGATTAATCAAGAAAAGCTAACCACGGACGCGTTTCGGGCTGTTGGCCCTCATCAGCGTGGTGCAAGCTGTACCTCAACGACCAAAAAATATTGGTCATTAAGGCATCCTGAAAAATCATGAAACGGGTAGTTAAGGCCAGAATTGCGTGAGGGCGCTACACAATGTGAAAAAATAGTACAAATGTAATATTGTACTGGGATAAGGTGCATAAATTAAGAAAAAGGCATCTTCTTATCGTGCAACTGGCCTTAACTACCCGTTCATGATTTTTCAGGATGCCCTAATGACCAATATTTTTTGGTCGTTGAGGTACAGCTAGCACCACGCTGATGAGGGCCAACAGCCCGAAACGCGTCCGTGGTTAGCTTTTCTTGATTAATCAAGAATGGGTAATTGGCCCAATTCTGGAATAATTAAAAATCAACGAGAATAGTTGATATTTAATCCGATAGATGGCGCAAGCCATCAGCAACTTTCAGTTGCACGATAAGAAGATGCCTTTTTCTTAATTTATGCACCTTATACCAGTACAATATTACATTTGTACTATTTTTTTCACATATATATTATAGATTAGAATTTTTTGGGTGTTTGATTGTTGAAAAGAGGTGCAGTCGTGGAAAAGTAAAGATAATTATTTACCTTTCAAGCAGATTTTTATTTTGAATCTCTTGAAGTAAAAATATTCATATAAAATTATTTATATCACAGGAATATAGAATTTATATAATGAATTCTATAATCGTGAATAAAAGATAGGTAGGGTTAAATATACATATTTACAACAAAAAAAAATAATAATAAAAATGGTATGTTTTGAATATATAGTCAAAAATGCAGAACAGTCAATGAATGAAAAAATGAAATATATGTTTTAAAAATATATATATTTGTATTTTATATTATATAATATATATATATATATATATAGTGTAAAGACTATATAATAAAAATATAATAGTGATTCTATATTTAAAATTTAAAGAGTAAACTGATAAGATGATAATTTATATCAAGTAGATTTGATTAGATTAGCAAGCTAAATCTGATTTAATTATAAAAATAAATAGTTTTTTAGTTTTATAGTTTAGTTTTGTATTAAAATTATCTTTATTACTTTGATTATTTAAATTCAAATTATAAAATTTGTAAATTGTTATTATTTAATAGAGCGAGAGAGAAAAAAAAATTACTTCTTACAAATCATCCATATATATTTATAATTAATAACAATAAAATTTAACAACGTAACGTCTTTTGCAATCGGCTGTTACACGTCATTTAGACATACTCTAATTTGTATATATAATAATAGAAGTGAGATATATTTAATAGTATAAATTTTAGTAGTTATATATAGAGAGAGAAAAGATAGAAAGACAGAACCATGCACTTTTATTCAAACTAATAATAAGAAAAAAAAGTTTTGTAAAGAAGGTAGATAAGATTGTTAGTATATATGTGATATCTTGGGACCTCTGGGACCAGTGTTACCTGATGCTAGACGAACCTCGATGTCAACTCTACCGTGCAGTCGTGGTGGAAGGCGACACAGCTGGGCCAAAGGTGAAATAAACAAACAGAGATTTCCACTAAGAAGCGTCTGAGCGTCAAGAAGGAATGGGATGAGTGGAGAGAGAGATCTTTAGAGCAAGTGTTACCTTCGGGATCCAAGCGCCGACTAACAATTCTAGGTCCTCGATTTAACACCACGACCTTGCTTCTTTCTAATTGGCTGACCTATTTAGGTGATTCTTTCCCAATTGGCGGGACCATGCCACGTGGCCTTTTTTCTATTGGTTGACCTATTTAGGTGATGTCTTCTGATTGGCCTTGCGGCTTTCTTTGATGGAAAATACGTCCGGTCTTGGCCAGGAAGTACGGGGCGTTACTCGACTTTTATAACTTCTGCGTTATCAGATACCTCCTGTCTTGTCAGGAAATATTGGCTTAAACTTAGCTCGCAGGGTTTTCCGGGGTCAGAAGGTTAACTGTGACTTTATTAATAGTCGGGCTCTCTTCTAGGCCTACTTCTTAGGTTTGACTTCTACGATCCTCTAAGCCTGATTTGTTTTAACCTTAACTTTCTCCTGTCTCTCTCCATTCCTTCAATCTGTGCAGTTGCAATACTTTATTAGATTCTTACGCGGTACAGATTGATGTTAGTTGAGGCTTTCTATGTGCAAGTACATAAGAAGTTATATACAGTCATGGGGTGGAAATGTGGTAGTAGATATCTAGACTATTACAACAATTCCATGGTCTTAAAACATCACATATATATATATACTATCCAGGGTAGCCGAGTGGACAAGGCACCTGCCCGGTAGCAGAAGGGTGTGGGTTCGATTCCCTCCCCTGGACACTTTTTATTTTTCCGTTCGCCATTACTCTTCATGTTTCACCTTTCCATACTTCATCCTCAAAGTTAGAAATGTCGCTATTTCTCTTTGAAAATAAATTTCGATTTTTATAAAAGAAACATTCGCGGTATAATTTCAATTTTCGTTTTACAATCATCAGCCGCGTTATATTGTATTTTAAATGTTACTTTAAGTGTTAGTTACGAACGGAAAAATACGTCCAGGGTAGCCGAGGTGGACAAGGCACCTGCCCGGTAAGCAGAAGGGTGTGAGTTCGATTCCCGCCCCTGGACACTTTTTATTTTTCCGTTCGCCATTACTCTTCATATTATAAAACTATTTTAGAGGCGTATTATTCTTTTTAAAATGAAACATTTTCTACTGTCCTTACTGCGATGTAAAAAATTAAAGGGAGGGCCTGGCTCATCAGTGGTGAACCCTCCCAGCGGTTTTCGCCAGTTTAATCTACCATACCGCTGTTATATTGCATTTTTGGAACTTCTTTTTATAGGTGACTGTTGTTAAACTCTTGGAATGGGTATTTTAGAAGAACTATGGACATAAGCTTTTAGGACAGCAGAATTAAATATAATTATAAATATATAATATGCTTCGAGCAATCGCTCTTCCGCAAATATCAAATTGTGTCTTTTATTAGAACAATAATGTTACGATGTACTAGAGCGCCATCTGTTATCAAATTATAAAATTATAAAAACTATTTTATGTTTTATTTTAAAAAGAATAATACGCCTCTAAAATAGTTTTATAATATGATAACAGATGGCGCTCTAGTACATCGTAACATTATTACTCTTCATGTTTCACCTTTCCATACCTCATCCTCAAAGTTAGAAATCTCGCTATTTCTCTTTGAAAATAAATTTCGATTTTTATAAAAGAAACATTCGCGGTATAATTTCAATTTTCGTGATATATATATATATTTTTATAATTTTATATTTTATCCTATTTTTTTTTTGAATGATTTTTAAAATTTTTTTATTTAAAATATGAATATATCTAGTTGTATTTAGTAATATATCTATAATATGGATTAATTTTTGTTATAAGTTTGGTTATTATGTTTTGAAACCCTAATGGTAGACCAGACATGTACAAAAAATTAATTGAAATAATTAGTGGAAAAAGAGATCTGCTGGACCGGGGATTTTCAAATAGAAATCCAGCTGACATTTCACCCCTGCTCTATTATGCCATATATCTCTTTTCAACCGGATTTTATGTGTTAATATTAAGTTGTTTTAGTGAAACATTTATATAAAGATTTAACAACTACAAGTGTTAAGAAATTCTAACTGTAACCTACCTCTTCTGTGACGCCTTCCTCTGTAAACAGCTATTTCTGGTTAACATCTGTTGCGGGGCGGGGCACATGTTCCTCCATTCCATATTAGAATGCTTGATGATTTATAAAGTTATTAATTTTGAAAATTCATTATCATTTAATTTCCATTTTCCTCCCCAGAAATTGGAGATTAAACAAAATGAATTCTATACAATATTATTTTAAAAATCTTGTGTGAAAAAATTTTCCAATTAGTTATATAATTTAAGTTTAATTAACTGTTAAAGATTATAAATTTGTATTAGTTATTATTGAGAGAAATTATAGAAAGTTGATTTAATAAATGGATACTTCCATTTTTTTTAAAAGTATTTTATAATTGATATACTGTTGAAATATTTTACTTGTTTAATACTAAATTTGTTTTTAATAAATACCAAGTTTAAATTTTTAACATCTTCTATGAAATTTTTTAATATATTATTTATTCTATAAAATCTTAGAAACTGACCAAAATATATACCTTTGCAGCAATTTAATGATATATTAGAATTTATATTACAGTATTTTATAATATTGAAATTATAATTACTTTTTTATTATAAATTTTAATAGCATTATCTGTAAGGTTTATATTTAGGTCTAAAAAGTTAACTTTTTTGTTTCTATTAATTTTTCATTGTTCTTAAGTTTCAAGTATTTAGGATATATTTCAGGTATTATGTTTTTAAATTGTGGATTATTAAATATAATGATGTCATCTACAAAAGGAACATTTGCCAATTAACATTATTTTGTAGAAAGTATTCTCTTTCGTACCAGAATAGTATTAGATTGGCTAATAAAGGACTTGATGAAGTTCCCATGGGAACGCCTTCTGATTGTATATATATTTTATTTTTAAATTCAATATAATTAAAATTTAAAAATGTTTCCAGTAGAGTTTTTGCTGTTTTAAGATCTAATTTAATTGTTTTATATCTGTTATGAATAATTTTTAATGTAGAAAGTTTTGTCATTAATGAATTCGTTAAATAAATTGGTTATTTTATTATTTTAGATCTCTTAAATTTATTTTAGAATATAGGTCCTCAAAGTCAAATGTGTGTACTGTATCAATGTTTGTCCAATTGTTCATTAAATAGTTAATGATTTTTTATTTGAGTCGAATAAATTTATAATTATATTTATTAGTTAATTTATTTATAATAAATTGTAGGTGTTGAAGCAAATTGTATATCAATGTTTTTTATAACTGAATTTATACCTGATGTGATTGTTCTGAAAGAAATAGGTTTTTTGTGTAGTTTAGGAATTATATAGAACTTTGGTATACTTGGATTTTTGTTGTAATTATAAATCTTTAGAGAATTTTCCACGTTTTTGATGTCTTTTTTGATTTTTGTGGCTGTAGTTCTAGCAAAAGTGTATTTATTATTATTATCAATTTCCTTTTTTAGCATATCGTGGTATAGATTTTTACAAATTATAGATAAATTATTGGAACATTTATCTATAGGAGTGATAATAAAGTCCTTCTGTAATTTAATTATATTTTCTTTAAAAGAAGGAATATCTGAATTAGGTTTTGTGTATTTAAGTGTATTATTATAATAATTTATAATTTCCTTTTTAATATCATGTTTCCATTCCAGAAAAGTAAATTCTGGAATACTATATTTTATACTAGTTTTATTTATGAAAATGTCTATATCTTTTAATATAGATTTAATTGTATTATTATAATTGTGTTTAATTTGAGGTATATATTTATACCTTTTATTTAAAATATCCTGATATTCTGGATTTAAAAAAGAAAAATTGCTAGTTAATATATGACCTGAGAGTTTATATCTATCTATATAGTTGTTGCAATTACATTTAATTTCTTTAAAATTTGCCAAATTATTAATAAATTGGTTATAATTGCAAACTAAACTACCTATATTTTTGTTGTATCTCCAGATTGTTTTAAAATTTAAATTTTTTATAGGGAATAGATTATTGGTGTTTTGGTTATTAAAAATATCATTAAATTTAATATGATTAAATAAATTGTTTTTAAATTTAATGATAATATTAATGTTATTAGTAGATTGTTTAATTTTTCTGTATTCATAGATGTCGTGTGTGATATCTATTAATCTGTTAGTCAGATTATGAATTTTTATATATTCTATAAGTTTGATAAATTTATTATTATTTAGTTTAAATAATGTTTTAATAAATTTATCGACGAAGTTGTTAGTATACATTTGTTTTGGGTCCAGTAATTCTTCAAATTTAATGTAACCTAATTTATTGGTAGTTTTACCTCTAGTTTTATTAGGTTTAGTTTTAAATTCATTTTTTTTGTATTTGCAGCTGATTTTATAAGTTGAAATTTCTTCTGTTTGTGGTTTGTATGTGTAGTTTAATTCGTCATTAAGTCCATAAGGGAATAATGTGTTGTGTTTATAAATGTAGTTGTTTTCTAATAATAGTCGTTGTTTTTTGTTTTGACATATGTCTAGTATTTCTATCTTAAAGTTGTTAAAAGTATGTAATTGATTGTGTTCTTCCATATATATATTACCAATTGATTTTTTAGCGTGGTTTCTATGTAGGTTTATTCGTATATTTAATGGATTACACGTTTGTCCTATATATGATAGTTGACAAATTGGCATGTTAATTTATAAATAGTATTTACTAATTTACGACTAGTCGTTTGAAATGTGTCATGGTTCTTAAGAGAGGGACAAGTTTGACAATTCTTTCTTAGGCAATTTTTAGCGAGTTTTAATTAACATAAAAGAGGTGCTAACCCTAATATGTTTGTAGGTTTTTTTTAGTTTTTAAGTTTGTTATTCTTATGAATTTTTTTTTTGAATATATTTTTCTTAATTGTTTTTGTGGTGATTAAATTTGTAATAAAATGAATAATTAATCTATAAAAATATAGATATTACTGTTTGTTATCTGTTATTTTTTAAGAATAGCTAATAAAAAACATCTTTAAACTAACAAAACATTGAAAAAAACAAAAGTTCTGAAGTTATTTTTTCTAAAATTACTTTTATAATTTACTTTTTCATATTCAAATAATATAAGATAATTAAAATCTGTATGGATTTTTATTTATTTTAGAATTTCTAATATAATTTAATTTGTATATTATATTATATATAATAATATATCATAGAGCAAGCTCATATGAATTAATATAGTGTAAAAACTATATAATAAAAATATAATAGTGATTCTATATTTAAAATTTAAAGAGTAAACTGATAAGAATGATAATTTATATCAAGTTGATTTGATTAGATTAGCAAGCTAAATCTAAATTAATTATAAAAATAAATAGTTGTTTAGTTTTATAGTTTAGTTTTGTATTAAAATTATCTTTATTACTTTGATTATTTAAATTCAAATTATAAAATTTGTAAATTGTTATTATTTAATAGAGCGAGAGAAGAAAAAAGTATTTACTTCTTACACATCATTCATATATATTTATAATTAATAACAATAAATTTAACAACGTAACGGCTTTTGCAATCGGCTGTTACACGTCATTTAGACAAACTCTAATTTGTATATAGAATAATAGAAGTGAGAATATATTTAATAGTATAAATTTTAGTAGTTTTAGAGAAAAGAGAGAAAGACAGAACCATGCACTTTTATTCAAACTAATAATAAGAAAAAAAAATTGTAAAGAAGGTAGATAAGATTGTTAGTATATATATATATTTTTATAATTTTATATTTTATCATTTTTTTTCTAATGATTTTTATTTTTTTTTTATTTTATAATATGAATATATCTAGTTGTATTTAGTAATATATCTATAATATGAATTAACTTTTGTTATAAGTTTGGTTATTATGTTTTGAAACCCTAATGGTAGACCAGACATATACAAAAAAATTTAAAATGAAATAATTAGTGGAGAAAGAGATCTGCTGGACCGGAGATTTTCAAATAGAAACCCAGCGACATTTCACTCCTGCTCTATTATGCCATAGATCTCTCTTCGACCGGATTCTATGTGTTAATATTAAGTTGTTTTAGTGAAACATTTTTATACACAGATTTAACAATTACAAGTGTTAAGAAATTCTAACTGTAACCTACCTCTTCTGTGACGCTTTCCTCTGTAAACAGCTATTTCTGGTTAACATCTGTTGCGGGGGGGGGGGACACATGTTCGTCCCTTCAAAATTAGACTGCTTTCTCAGAAATTTCAGATTAATAAGACAACTGAAGTAGAAAGAAAATAGTTGAGGGAAGAAAGCCAATCTTTATTTTTTACAGTTAGTTATATTAATATAACTGATTCAATTTTTATTTATCTTTTAATTTTCCTTTAAAAAGGTAAATTATTAGATGATTAATAAAGCTATTAATTTTGAAAATTCATTATTATTTAATTTCCATTTTCCTCCCCAGAAATTGGAGATTAAATAAAATGAATTCTATACAATATTACTTTAAAAATCTTGTGAAAAATTTTCAAATTAGTTATATAATTTAAGTTTAATCAACTTTTAAAGATTATAAATTTGTATTAGTTATTATTGAGAGAAATTATAAAAAGTTGATTTAATAAATGGATACTTCCATTTATTTATTTTTTAATATTTTATAATTGATATACTGTTGAAATATTTTACTTGTTTAATACTAAATTTGTTTTTAATAAATTCCATGTTTAAATTTTTAACATCTTCTATGAAATTTTTTAATATATTTTTTATTCTATAAAATCTTAGAAACTGATCAAAATATATACCTTTGCAGAAATTTAATGATATATTAGAATTTATATTACAGTATTTTATAATATTGAAATTATAATTACTTTTTTTATTATAAATTTTAATAGCATTATCTGTAAGGTTTATATTTAGGTCTAAAAAGTTAACTTTTTTGTTTCTATTAATTTTTTCATTGTTCTTAATTTCAAGTATTTAGGATATATTTCAGGTATTATGTTTTTAAATTGTGGGTTATTAAATATAATGATGTCATCTACAAAACGGAACATTTGCCAATTAACATTATTTTGTAGAAAGTATTCTCTTTCGTACCAGAATAGTATTAGGTTGGCTAATAAAGGACTTGATGAAGTTCCCGTGGGAACGCCTTCTTGTTGATGATATTAATCTGTGATTTTAAATGTTTCTTTTTGACCACTACCTTTTTTTTTGCCTTTTCCTAAAATGTTTCTTTCTTCTTCTTAATTATTATTTGTTCTATATGTAAAGCTTTGTTTTTTGATACTTGAATAAACAAATTCAAGTTTATTATATTTTTTGTGTGCTTTTAAAGTTAAAACACAACAGGTTATGGACCCAACCACGCATTCACTGCGAAATATAACAAAGCAACGGTAAGCCTAAAAAGAATTCTATTCTGTTTATCACGTTAAAATTTATATTAGTAATGGCTGGAATGGATAATATTAAAATGGGTATGAATATTCCCAAATTGGAAGGATTAATAAACTGGCCAGAATATAAGAAAAATATAAAATTGCTTTCAACAATAAACAAAGTAATAGGCGTTGTTGATGGAACATATAGAAAGCCAATAAAACAAGAAACAAATGAAGAAAAAGAGGCATATGTAAAATGGGAAAGTGAAGATGCAATATCCCAATTGTTATTTACAACAAGTATGATGCCTGATGTAAGTCAACTAATCATTACCTGCTCAAGTGCTAAAGATATGTGGGACAAATTGTTAAGTGTCTATGAGCAAAGCTCTGGTCAGAGATTAGACATGCTCTATAATCAATTCTTTAATTTTAAGAAGGATCCTACAGATGATATTTCAAAGCACATTTCAAAATTAGAAAATTTATGGAATGATATGCAAAATGAACTTACTAAACAAGAAAATTTGAAATTGCCAGAATCCATGCTGATGTGCAGAATCATAAACACCTTGCCTGATGAATATTTTGATTTTAAAAGTGTTTGGGAATCAGTGTCTAAAGAAGAACGTTCTGTAGACAATCTCACACAAAGGCTTCGGTTACTCGAAATAAGAATTCAAAAGCGAGATGAATGCAGCGCATCAAGTTCGACAGCACTAATGGCAAATGCATATGAAAATAAGCCAAATATGAAAGGAAAAGTTACCAAAAGTAATGAAAATTTCAGAAAGCAAGAGAAACAAGAGAATGTTACTTTTGTCATAGAAAAGGACACTTGGCCAAAGATTGTAGGTATGCAAAACAGAAGAAACTAAAGGAAAAAGAAAAGGATGAAACTAAATTAAAACTTAATTCAAAATTAAGTGAAAGTTTAATCAGTGAAAGATTCAATGAACAAGATGAAGACATTTGGATTGGTGACTCAGGAGCTACTAACCACATTACAAGAAATGCAAGTTTTTATACTTCTTATAAGGATTTTCCTACCCAACAGACTGTTAAAGTTGGAAGTAATGAAAAATTGATAGCTTATGGAAGTGGAACTATAACAATTGAAACTTGTGTAAAAGGTAAATGGCAAACTCACTACCTAACTGATGTATGGTATGTTCCCAATTTCAGTCGTAATGTGATGTCATTACAGTCCACATTGGATAAAGGGTTTGAAATGAAATGGATAAAAAAGATTGTAAACTTTTTAAGACAACAACTGGAGAAGTTATTGTAGAAGGGAAAAGACTACCAGGAGGCTTGTATGGTATGTTAATAACAAGTATCAAACCTGAAAATGCTGCAGAAGTCAATTTAGCCAAAACCCAAAATGTCAATATGCTACAACTATGGCATGAAATATTTGGACATCAAAATAAAAGGCATGTTCAAAAATGGCTTAAAGAACAAGGAATAGATGCAGTCATGGACAATGAACCTTGCGAGGCATGCATTTATGGCAAACAACATAGACTGAGTTTTGGATCAAGAGAACAATATGCTTCTACTCAACCTGGAAACTTAATTCATGTAGATGTATGTGGCCCTATGCAGGAGGTTTCGAAAGGAGGGATGAGATACTTTGTGTGTTTCAAAGATGATTTTACAAAATACCGATCAGTGTATTTCCTAAAAGAAAAGTCACAAGTCATTGAAAAGCTAGAACAATTTCTCTTGGAAACAAAGACTACTGGACATATAGTGAAAGAAATTCTCACAGATGGAGGAAAGGAGTTTGTAAATAAAGAAACCTCAAAAATTACAAACAAGTATGGTATTAATCATAGGATCACAATGCCATATACTCCACAACAGAATGGTTCAGCGGAAAGGGAAAACAGGACTTTAATAGAAGCAGCTCGTTCAATGATACATGCCAAAAATATGAGCCTAAAGCTTTGGGCAGAGGCAGTTAATACTGCTACATATGTTTTGAATAGAACAGGACCAACACAAATTGAGGGAAAGACACCTTATGAACTATGGTTTGATAAAAAACCAGCAGTTGATCATCTTCGAATATTTGGAACTGAATGTTTTGTTCATGTGCCTGATGAAAAGAGAAGAAAGTTAGATGCCAAAAGCGAAAAAGGTATTTTAGTTGGTTATTGCAGTAACAAGGATGGGTATCGAATCTGGATGCCGAACTCAAACAAAGTTGTCACAAGTAGGGATGTAATATTCAAGGAAACTATACCAACATTTAGCCTTGATATTGAAAAGAGAAATAAGGAACTTTCAAGTAATCAGATTGATGAACAAAATGATACTCAAGATATTGAGAAAATTGAAAGCAATGTTCAAACATCAGACGTATACAATCTAAGAGATCGATCAAATATATCAAAACCTCAAAGGTATATTGATGCTGAAATAAATATTGCAGAAGGTCTTGAACCCAAGACATACAAAGAAGCAATGGATTCTCCAAATGCACAATTTTGGAAAGAAGCAATGAATGAAGAAATGAATTTTTTAACGGAAAATGATGTATACGAATGCACAACATTACCACCTGGCCAAAAACCAATTGATTGTAAATGGGTATTAAAGACCAAATTGAATTCTAAAGGAGAGATTACAAGATATAAGGCAAGACTGGTGGCAAAAGGGTTTGCACAAAAGAAGGGTATAGATTATGAAGAAACATTTAGTCCTGTGGCAAGACATGACACCATAAGAACTCTTTTAGCAATTGCTGCTAATGAAGACTTAAATTGGTACAGTTTGACATAAAGACAGCCTTTCTCTATGGAGACTTACAAGATCAAATTTATATCAAACAACCTGAAGGATTCAACAATGGAACAGATCTTGTATGGAAATTGAAGAAAAGTCTCTATGGACTTAAACAGTCACCAAGATGCTGGAATCAGAAAATAGTCAACTTCATGAAAGAAAGATGTCTGAAGGAAAGTACAGCTGACCCCTGTTTATTCTTCATAAAAACAAATGATCATCTACTCATTATTGCCATATATGTTGATGATGGAATCATTGCTGGTACAAATGAACAGGAAATCAAAGAATTTCTTGATGAACTAATGTTTTCATTTAAGATCACAAGTGAACCATTAAATTACTTTTTGGGTATTGAGATAGAGCGGCAACCGGATGGGTCAATCTTCATAAATCAAAAGGCATATATAAAAATAATTCTTGAGAAATTCAATATGTCTCAAGCGAATAAAGTGGGAACACCAACTGATAATTCTACTGTTCCTGGGGAAGCAGAGATTCTAGAAAATGTTCCCTTTCGTGAAGCGATTGGTAGTCTGGTGCATCTGAGCTGCTTAACAAGACCCGATATCACTTTTGCACTGAATAAAGTTTCTCAAAAACTTGCAGCACCAACAAAATATGACTGGGAAGCAGTTAAACGAATCTTCAAATATCTTGTAGGAACAACTGAATATGGAATTATGTACCAAAAGGGTCATAAAGTAGGAGTTTTGGAATCTTTCAGTGATGCTGATTTTGCTGGAGACCCAGAAATTAGAAGATCTACCAGTGGAGTTGTGTGTAAACTGGCTGGTGGTGCTATTTCTTGGCTTAGCCAAAAACAAAGATCAGTATCTTTGTCAACAACTGAGGCCGAACTCGTGGCAGCAAGCAATACAGCAAAGGAAGTCATTTGGTTAAATAGACTTTTCAGTGAAATTTCTCCACTAAAAGAACAACCAATTATAAAAGTTGATAATGCAAGTACAATTAAATTGATCAAAAATCCTGAATTTCATAAGAGAACCAAACATATAGAAGTAAGGCACTATTTTGTGAGAGAAAAGTATCAAGAAGGTATTTTCAATGTAGAACTGGAAAAGATCAAGTTGCTGACATTATGACCAAAGGGCTCCCTAAGCCGCGTTTCCAAATGCTGAGATATCTACTGGGTATGAGGGACATTTAAAATCTGATTAAGGGGAAGTGTTGAAGATATTAATCTGTGATTTTAAATGTTTCTTTTTGACCACTACCTTTTTTTTGCCTTTTCCTAAAATGTTTCTTTCTTCTTCTTAATTATTATTTGTTATACACTGCGTGACATTGAAAATGGAACACCAAAAAATAGTGGCCAGAAAGTGATGAAACTCGGCAGACAGAGAGAGACAGGGACGAACAATAAGTGATCTTTATTTCAAAATGATAGTCATAATACAGAGCGAGAACGGCGTCGGCTTAGTAGCAAGTAGGACCACCGCGGACGGCGATGCACGCAGCAACACGTCTAGGTAGAGAGTCAATCAGAGTACGGATGGCGTCCTGAGGGATGGCTCTCCATTCCCTCTCAACCATTTGCCACAGTTCGTCTTCTGAACGCGGCTGTGGCAAGGCATGCAAACGGCGTCCAATGATGTCCCAGACGTGCTCGATTAGTGAGAGATCAGGAGAGTACGGTGGCCAGGGGAGCATCTGTACATCTTGCAGAGCTTGTTGGCTAATGCGAGCAGTGTGCGGTCGGGCGTTATCCTGCTGATAAAGGGCATTGGGTACCCCCTGAAGGTAGGGGAGTGTCACCGGTCGCAGCACATCATCAACGTATCGTTGGGCCGTCATAGTGCCCTGAATACGAAGTAAAGGTGACCTGGAATCATACGCGATTGCGCCCCAAACCATGATTCCACGTTGTCGCACGGTGGGGCGTTCCACAATTGCTGCCGGATTGGACCTTTCTCCACGTCGACGCCACACGCGTAAACGGCGACTATCACTGGACAAGCAGAAACGCGACTCATCTGAGAACACGACCCTGTGCCATTCCGTCATCCATGTCGATCTAGCCCGGCACCATTCCAAACGTTGGCGCCTTTTCGGTGGGGTCAATGGCAGTCTTCTTAGCGGACGGCATGAGTGCAAGCCATTAGCAACCAATCGACGGGAAATGGTTCTGGTCGAGATGGAATGATCTAGGGTGTCTTGCACATGTTGGAGGATGGCGGTACAAGTGGCTTGTGGGGCCGCCACTGCTTGTCGAAGGATACGCCGATCCACACGTGCTGACGTCACTCTGGTTGCACCGACATTCCTATAAATTGCCACCTTTCCTTGTTCCAACCATCTCCTCCACAGTCGGTGCACCGTGGACGCACCAAGGTGTGTATCAGCTGCGATTTGACGTATGGACCAACCTGCCCTTTTCAGTCCGATCACCATGCCCCTCGTAAAAGCGTCTGTCTGCTTGAACTGCCTCCGTTTACGATGACCTGGCATTCTCTGTTATTACACGTGTCTTTTGACACAAGAACAAAATTTCTACAATGATTTTCCTTGAAGAAATAACGACACGAATACGTCCTTTCTGCAAGTTCCTTCCCTTATATCTTACTCCATGTGCGCACGAGGGCTGCGCATTTTACATCATTTGCATAACTCGGTTAGGCGCGTCTACCCTGAAATTTGCATAATTTTCTGGCCACTATTTCTTGGTGTTCCATTTTCAATGTCACGCAGTGTATATGTAAAGCTTTGTTTTTTGATACTTGAATAAACAAATTCAAGTTTATTATATTTTTTGTGTGCTTTTAAAGTTAAAACACAACACTTCTGATTGAATATATATTTTATTTTTAAATTCTATATAATTAAAATTTAAAAATGTTTCCAGTAGAGTTTTTGCTGTTTTAAGATCTAATTTAATTGTTTTATATCTGTTATGAATAGTTTTAATGTAGAAAGTTTTGTCATTAATAATTTCGTTAAATAAATTGGTTATTTTATTATTTAGATCTCTTAAATTTATTTTAGAATATAGGTCCTCAAAGTCAAATGTGTGTACTGTATCAATGTTTGTCCAATTGTTCATTAAATAGTTAATGATTTTTTTATTTGAGTCGATATATTTATAATTATATTTATTAGTTAATTTATTTATAATAAATTGTAGTGTTGAAGCTAATTGTATATCAATGTTTTTTATAACTGAATTTATACCAGATGTGATTGTTCTGAAAGAAATAGGTTTTTTGTGTAGTTTAGGAATTATATAGAACTTTAGTTAGTTTGGATTTTTGTTGTAATTATAAATCTTTAGAGAATTTTCCACGTTTTTGATGTCTTTTTTGATTTTTGTGGCTGTAGTTCTAGCAAAAGTGTATTTATTATTATTATCAATTTTCTTTTTTAGCATATCGTGGTATAGATTTTTACAAATTATAGATAAATTATTGGAACATTTATCTATAGGAGTGATAATAAAGTCCTTCTGTAATTTAATTATATTTTCTTTAAAAGAAGGAATATCTGAATTAGGTTTTGTGTATTTAAGTGTATTATTATAATAATTTATAATTTCCTTTTTAATATTATGTTTCCATTCCAGAAAAGTAAATTCTGGAATACTGTATTTTATACTAGTTTTATTTATGAAAATGTCTATATCTTTTAATATAGATTTAATTGTATTATTATAATTGTATTTAATTTGAGGTATATATTTATACCCTTTATTTAAAATATCCTGATATTCTGGATTTAAAAAAGTAAAATTGCTAGTTAATATATGACCTGAGAGCTTATATCTATCTATATAGTTGTTGCAATTACATTTAATTTTTTTTAAATTTGCCAAATTATTAATGAATTGGTTATAATTGTAAACTAAACTACCTATATTTTTGTTGTATCTCCAGATTGTTTTAAAATTTAAATTTTTTATAGGGAAAAGATTATTGATGTTTTGGTTATTAAAAATATCATTAAATTTAATATGATTAAATAAATTATTATTAAATTTAATGATAATATTAATGTTATTAGTAGATTGTTTAATTTTTCTGTATCATAGATGTCGTGTGTGATATCTATTAATCTGTTAGTCAGATTATGAATTTTAATATATTCTATAAGTTTGATAAATTTATTATTATTTAGTTTAAATAATGTTTCAATAAATTTATCGACGAAGTTGTTAGTATACATTTGTTTTGGGTCCAGTAATTCTTCAAATTCAATGTAACCTAATTTATTGGTAGTTTTACCTCTAGTTTTATTAGGTTTAGTTTTAAATTTTTTTTTTTTGTATTTGCAGCTGATTTCATAAGTTGAAATTTCTTCTGTTTGTGGTTTGTATGTGTAGTTTAATTCGTCATTAAGTCCATAAGGGAATAATGTGTTGTGTTTATAAATGTAGTTGTTTTCTAATAATAGTCGTTGTTTTTTGTTTTGACATATGTCTAGTATTTCTATATTAAAGTTGTTAAAAGTATGTAATTGATTGTGTCCTTCCATATATATATTACCAATTGATTTTTTAGCGTGGTTTCTATGTAGGTTTATTCGTATATTTAATGGATTACACATTTGTCCTATATATGATAGTTGACAAATTTGGCATGTTAATTTATAAATAGTATTTACTAATTTACAACTAGTCGTTTGAAATGTGTCATGGTTCTTAAGAGAGGGACAAGTTTGACAATTCTTTCTTAGGCAATTTTTAGCGAGTTTTAATTAACATAAAAGAGGTGCTAACCCTAATATGTTTGTAGTTTTTTTTTTTTAGTTTTTAGTTTGTTATTCTTATGAATTTTTTTTTTATATATTTTTCTTAATTGTTTTTGTGGTGATTAAATTTGTAATAAAATGAATAATTAATCTATAAAAATATAGATATTACTGTTTGTTATCTGTTATATATTTAAGAATAACTAATAAAAAACATCTTTAAACTAACTAAACACTGAAAAAAACAAAAGTTCTGAAGTTATTTTTTCTAAAATTACTTTTATAATTTAATTTTTCATAATCAAATAATATAAGATAATTAAAATCTGTATGGATTTTTATTTATATTAGAATTTCTAATATAATTTAATTTGTATATTACGTGGGTTGTCCGTTAAATAAGTTCCACGGGGCACTACTGTCATGAGGATCCCCTTTAGGCTCGAGCCGACTACACGGGCTCGTAGCTTGTTCTCCCCACTCCAATTTCTCACCAAGGACACGTCGCTGGTAAGCTTAGTTTTGGCTGAGCAGCCGTTAGTGATGGAGCTTCCCCTCGTGTCTCCCGCCAGCTGTGAATTACGGTCAGTAATTCGCTTTTTAGCCGCAAAGAAGAATTCGGCGAAGGACATTCATACTGAACTCTGTCAAGTGTATGGAGAAGGGTGTACGAGTTCCGGGATGGTGCGCAGATGGGTCAGAGAATTTAAAAACGGCCGAACAGACGACCACGATGAACCGCCTGCTGGACGGCCATCGGTTTCGGACGAAACCATTGCCAAAGTCGAAGCAGCAATGCTTGAAGATCGAAGTGTTACTCTGCGAAAGCTCTGAGATTTGGCTCCTGATGTCAGTAAAAACACCATCGACAAGATTTTGCGTGAACATTTAGGGTATTCAAAGGTCTGCGCAATATGGGTTCCGAAAATGCTGACTGAAGACCATAAACGGCAGCGGGTTGATGCGGCCCAGAAATTTCTCGATTGCCACAAAACTGACGGAGAGGAATTCTTGGATTCAATCGTTACTGGTGATGTGACCTGGGTACACTGCACCACACCGGAGACAAAGGAGCAATCCAAGCAGTGGAAGCACGCTTCTTCGCCGAAACCTCTAACGTTTAAACAAACACTTTCTGCCGGGTAACTTATCGCTACCGTCTTTTGGGACCGAAATGGTCCATTGTTGTGCGACTTTATGCGTCGGGGTACAACAATCAATTCCGACCGGTAATGTGAGACTTAAACAACTTCGACGCGCGATTCAGAACAAGAGGAGAGAGACGTTAACCAAAGGGGTGCGTTTTCACCACGACAACGCTCGGCCGCACACCGCCCATCAAACCACTGCCCTCATCGATGAATTTGAATGGAAATTGGTATCACACCCACCCCACGTAGCTCCTAGTGACTTTCATCTCTTCCCCGAGTTGAAGAAAAACCTGGTTGGAACCCAATTCCAGGACGATGACGAGTTGGAAGAAGCGGTTTCAGGCTTCTACGCGGCCAGGCGGCAGAGTTCTTTGACTCTGGGTTCCATAAGTGGGTGTCCCGAATGCAAAAATGCGTCGAGCGAAACGGGGAATATGTAGAAAAATGAAAAACGTCTGATATTTTCGAAAATGTATAGTTCAGGGCAAATGAACCTGTTTTTCTTTATGAAAAACCTCCGTGGAACTTATTTAACGGACAACCCTCGTATATTATATATAATAATATATCATAGAGCAAGCTCATATAAATTAATATAGTGCAAAAACTATATAATAAAAATATAATAGTGATTATATATTTAAAATTTAAAGAGTAAACTGATAAGAATGATAATTTATATCAAGGATTTGATTAGATTAGCAAGCTGATTATTTAATTCTCAATAATAAAATAAAAATAGTTGTTTAGTTTTTAGTTATATTAAAATTATCTTTATTACTTGATTATTTAAATTCAAATAATAAAATTTGTTAATTGTTATTATTTAATAGAGCGAGAGAAAAATAAATTCTTTACTTCTTACACATCATTCATATATTTATAATTAATAACAATAAAATTTAACAACGTAACGGCTTTTGCAATCGGCTGTTACACGTCATTTAGACATACTCTAATTTGTATATAGAATAATAGAAGTGAGAATATATTTAATAGTATAAATTTTAGTAGTTATATAGAGAGAAAGAGAGAAAGACAGAACCATGCACTTTTATTCAAAATAATAATAAGAAAAAAAATTTGTAAAGAAGGTAGATAAGATTGTTAGTATATATAAATATTTTTTTATAATTTTATATTTTTCCTTTTTTTTAAATGATTTTTTAATTTTTTTTATTTTAAATATGAATATATCTAGTTGTATTTAGTTATATATCTATAATATGAATTAACTTTTGTTATAAGTTTGGTTATTATGTTTTGAAACCCTAATGGTAGACCAGACATATAAAAAAAAATTAAAAAAATAATTAGTGGAGAAAGAGATCTGCTGGACCGGAGATTTTCAAATAGAAACCCAGCGACATTTCACTCCTGCTCTATTATGCCATAGATCTCTCTTCGACCGGATTCTATGTGTTAATATTAAGTTGTTTTAGTGAAACATTTTATACACAGATTTAACAATTACAAGTGTTAAGAAATTCTAACTGTAACCTACCTCTTCTGTGACGCTTTCCTCTGTAAACAGCTATTTCTGGTTAACATCTGTTGCGGGGGGGGGGGGACACATGTTCGTCCCTTCAAAATTAGACTGCTTTCCAGAAATTTCAGATTAATAAGACAACTGAAGAAGAAAGAAAATAGTTAAGGGAAGAAAGCCAATCTTATAATTTTTACAGTTAGTTATATTTATATAACTGATTCAATTATTATTTATCTTTTAATTTTACTTTAAAAAGGTAAATTATTAGATGATTAATAAAGCTATTATATTTGAAAATTCATTATTATTCAATTTCCATTTTCCTCCCCAGAAATTGGAGATTAAATAAAATGAATTCTATACAATATTACTTTAAAAATCTTGTGAAAAATTTTCAAATTAGTTATATAATTTAAGTTTAATTAACTGTTAAAGATTATAAATTTGTATTAGTTTATTATTGAGAGAAATTATAAAAAGTTGATTTAATAAATGGATACTTCCATTTATTTAAAAAAAAAAAAATTTTATAATTGATATACTGTTGAAATATTTACTTGTTTAATACTAAATTTGTTTTTAATAAATTCCATGTTTTAATTTTAACATCTTCTATGAATTTTTTTAATATATTATTTATTCTATAAAATCTTAGAAACTGACCAAAATATATACCTTTGCAGCAATTTAATGATATAGTAGAATTTATATTACAGTATTTTATAATATTGAAATTATAATTACTTTTTTTGTTATAAATTTTAATAGCATTATCTGTAAGGTTTATATTTAGGTCTAAAAAGTTAACTTTTTTTGTTTCTATTAATTTTTCATTGTTCTTAAGTTTCAAGTATTTAGGATATATTTCAGGTATTATGTTTTAAAATTGTGGGTTATTAAATATAATGATGTGATCTACAAAACGGAACATTTGCCAATTAACATTATTTTGTAGAAAGTATTCTCTTTTGTACCAGAATAGTATTAGGTTGGCTAATAAAGGACTTGATGAAGTTCCCATGGGAACGCCTTCTGATTGAATATATATATATATTTTAAATTCTATATAATTAAAATTCAAAAATGTTTCCAGTAGAGTTTTTGCTGTTTTAAGATCTAATTTAATTGTTTTATATCTGTTATGAATAATTTTAATGTAGAAAGTTTGTCATTAATGAATTCGTTAAATTAAAGACGTATTCTAGTTACGTTACCAATTCATGCAGTCGTGGATGGTAAAAATGAATGATAACTTTGGTCCCCAAAATTGTATTTATTTTTTTGATTATTTTTCAAAGGCAAACAGTTTTTTGCATACATACAGCGAACAACTACATACTGGCCCTGTCTTTATATAGTTTGCTGAAGAGCATTGCTCGAAGCAAATATTTGAATGTAATTCTACTGTCCTATAAGCTTATGTTCATAGTTTACTTGAAAAACCATTTCTAAGATTCCATCCTTCAGTGTAGCATATAAAAGCAGAATGATCCAATACATTATTAGAGCTCCGAGAAGCGGTCTGGTGGATTAAATTGGCGAAACCGCTGGAGGGTTCACCACTGATGAGCCAAGCCCTCCCAATATATTTTTCATCGCAGTAAGGACAGTAGAAGTTCGTTTTATGTATGGGGGAAACATTCGCGCTTTTAAGTCCTTTTATTTTATATGTATAGATGGCGCGTTATTGCTTTGTGTTAATTATTCCTAACTGGCCCTGTCTTTATAGTTTGCTGAAGAGCATTGCTCGAAGCAAATATTGAATGTAAATCTACTGTCCTATAAGCTCATGTCCATAGTTTACTTGAAAACCATTTCTAAGATTCCTTCCTTCAGTGTAGCATATAAAAGCAGAATGATCCAATACAGTATTAGAGCTCCGAGAAGCGGTTTGGTGGATTAAAATGGCGAAAACCGCTGGGAGGGTTCACCACTGATGAGCCAAGCCCTCCCAATATATTTTTCATCGCAGTAAGGATAGTAGAAGTTGGTTTTATGTATGGGGGAAACATTCGGGCTTTCAAGTCCTTTTATTTTATATGTATAGATGGCGCGTTATTGCTTTGTGTTAATTTATTCCTAACTGGCCCTGTCTTTATAGTTTGCTGAAGAGCATTGTTCGAAGCAAATATTTGAATGTAATTCTACTGTCCTATAAGCTTATGTCCATAGTTTACTTGAAAACCATTTCTAAGATTCCATCCTTCAGTGTAGCATATAAAAGCAGAATGATCCAATACAGTATTAGAGCTCCGAGAAGCGGTCTGGTGGAATAAATTGGCGAAACCGCTGGGGGAGGGTTCACCACTGATGAGCCAAGCCCTCCCAATATATTTTTCATCGCAGTAAGGACAGTAGAAGTTCGTTTTATGTATGGGGGAAACATTCGCGCTTTTAAGTCCTTTTATTTTATATTCCTTTTGTTAAGGATTCATTTTCATTTTTAAAATTTAACTCTGTGATTTAGAATTTTAATTATTTCATGAATAATAAAAATCATATTTTTATTATGTCATTTACATTTATGTTGAAAACACTTTCAATAATAAAAAAAATAGTGTAAGATGGAGTCAAATTTTTGTTTTGTTTTAATGGAATCCATAATGGTTCGACCAGGATGGAAAGAGATTGGTACCGGGCCGGGAATTGTCAAAGATAAACCCGGCGGGAGTTTCATCCCTGCTATCTTACCTCACCTACCAATCTCTTCGACCAAAGAATAAATGGATTAAAATAAAAGAAAGAGTGTAAAAAATATTTTTATATTTATAAAATTTTGCTTTTGCTTTTGTTGTGGGTAGTTGGAATTATGACACTGTGTGTGTATGTTAGTTTTTATATGTGTGTGTTGTATGTGTATTTGTGTGTTTGTGTGTGTGACAATTTGACAATTAAAACGAGTTTATTGACATCTCGTCAATATATGCACTCAAAGAGAGCTAGAACAATAAAAATAGTAAAACAGGACAGATATACTATAATAAACAAAAATTAAAACATGTACAGCAATCACAAAATAGAGGATGAAGGGAGGCATCCCCGGCGCACAAGTGTTCTGCTCCAGGCGATGAGCGGGTCCTCCACGCCACCGGTGCGACGCTGAAGCCTATGACGCCTTCCCGCCCAATAGGCCTCGTGCCACAACGAAGCGTTTGTAGACCGAGGTACTAGTGTCTGGGCGCCTCTTCAAAGTGGCGTGGACCAGCTCCAGCATTGCAGTCCTCTGGGCGGCTGAGATCTTGGGGATGAGGGGTCTTGAGGGTGGGTGTGGAGACGAGGGCGCCACAGAACCTTTTCCCTGTGGAAGGCCAAGGTTGCCGGTCTCAGCGAACAGGGAGTTGGGGGCCTGCTCCAGAATGATGTTTAGCTGGGCTCTGATCTTGCCTCTCCCGGCTGGAGTAAAGCCCGTGGTCTCCTCTTCGGGTTGGCGCCTCCTCCATTGGCTCGATGGGTTCCAGGGAGGCTTGGGGAGGACAGGGTTGCTTTGGGGCGTGCAAGGGGCCGCGACGGCAGGACTTGGCACCTCACCAGGTGGAGTAGGAGGTGCTGGTACTGTAGGCTGAGGCGCCACGGACCGAGGGGCCCGAGCATTGGCCAATGGAGCGGTGCCTGGCATTTCCTCAGGTGGAGTAGAGGGTGCTGGTGCAGGGCACAGTGGCGCCGACTGACTGGGCTGTTGAGGCACGGCGGGTGAAGAAGTCTCGACTGGGGAGGCCTGCTTGCTTGGGACTGATGGTCTGCCTGGCAAGCATGGGGCAGTTGGCCCTGCGGTAACCCTGCCTGTTACACTTGGAACATTTGATCCCAAAGGTCAAGAAGGCGGGCAGGGTGTCTCCCTTTGTCTTGATGTCCAGGCGCGTAGGGAGCTTCTCCAGTTTCACCCCGTCGTGAAGGAGGATGTAGGCTTCGCGACGGCCGTCCGTGTAGGCATATTCCCCTACCTTGATTTGCATAGGGGCGATAGAAGTTACACGCCCGTAAGGCCGCAGGGCGTCGATGATTGGCAACATCCTCCACGAAGAAAGGGAGATTCCCTATGAGCAGCCTCTCCGCCCTCTTGCGGAAGGAAAACGTCCTGAGGCCCATCTTGAGGCCCTGATCTATTAGGGTGCTGCGAGGGCCTTGGTGGCCAGGCCAACTAGTACGTGACCGTTCATCCGAGTTAACTGGATGATGTTCTCGGCTCCTCCGACCACTTTATCCACCGCCTGGAGGTAGAGGAGTGGTGTGAAGTCAGGGCAGTGCTCTATATAGACGCACTGCTCCTGGGTAGAGGACGCCTGCCGCGCCCTGGTGTCCGCGATGTGGGCACGCGTAGCCTTGACCTCCTGGACCTACGGAATCCTCGCTGTTGTTGCTCCCTTTCGCTGAGGCCTTCCCCTAGATCCGCTGGCCCTGGTGCTGTTGGTCTCCGCCATAGGTTAGTCGTGGCGCCTCTTCTTCAAATTCACCACTGTGAACCCTCCTCAGAGTTGTTCTCCTCCTCCATTGTTTCAGCCCAGTTCTTTAGAGCTTTTTCAGCGCTTTTGGAAGGCGACTTGGTTTGCATGCCGACTGCCGCGGCTGAATTTGCATTACTTGCGCCTGCCGGCAAATTTACATACTTAGATTCTACGTTGTTTATTGAAGAATCATCTGATTTATGTACTTTCGCTGATTTCTCGGGGAATGTTGAAGTATTCAAGCTGAGCCTTTCCGGCTCTTGTACAGCTCCTTCTGGGCTATCAGCCAGTATCATTTTCATCACACATTGTTCGCCCGCAGTGCTCGCCATTAGGGAAAACGGCGGAGCTCGCGCGCCGCGTGGGCCGCACGGTCGAGTGTGTGTGTGTTTCTAAAGAGTATGTGTGTGTACATATTCTTGTGTGTGTGACTTTTCCTCATTGTAATCACAATTAAGTGATTTTCATTAAAAGGAGCAATTATGTATGAATACTCCATGTGTACTCTTAAACATCAGTATATGAAGTTCGTATTATGTATAAAAGAAACATTCGCGCTTTTAAATCCTTTCATTTTATATATTAGTATATATGTCCAATGACAAATTTCAAGCAGTTCGAATTACAATCAACATATAGTAACAAGGTGTATATTTATAATAAAACCTATCAATATGTGCCTTTTTCAAATTCAAATTATGAGTACATTTAAAAACTCATGCATTTATCAAGTCTATTATAATATTACTACATTGGTCGATCGAACAAAATCAACAATAACATTGTTATCCAAATTTCATCTTTCATCAATTACCATTAGATCTATTCATAAATATCTATAACATTGGGCTGATTGATTAAAGAATTATATTTCTTTCATTTAATATTCATGCCTTTTAGGACCAAATAATTTAAAATAAAGAAAAACCAAGAAAGTTACAATATTTTCGTTGGCAAAGGAAAAAATAAAGGGGGGGTATATTCTAAACTGTAGCACTGAACAAATTGGATTATAGACTTGAATTATAAGGTAGTATGAATAACTCAAATTAAAATATTTGGGTGCGACTCTTTGGTGCTAGTGCCAATAGACTAAGGCCAAAGATCGTAATACTTTAATTGGTTGATAAAAGATGGTAATTTAATTGTCATAGAAAATTCATATCAAAATACTTTTTTCTAGGGTTAAGTATAAAATGAATTAAAACTAAAAGTGAGATTGGGAGAAATAATAAAGAAAATTTTAAAAATGTTTGTTGTTGTTGTTGTGGGAGGAGGCATGTGGGGACATAGAGTGTGTGTATGTCCTTATGCGCATGTATGTGTATTGCCCATTACAATCTCTATTGAAGATAAGAGAGAAAATTCTAAAAAAAAAAAAGAAAAAAGGTTTTTTTCCCGCTCTGTTATTAAATCATAAGAATTTATCAAATATGTCACTGAACTATTATAAGCTCCAGTTGGAGTATAGATAAGGATCATATGGTAATAAGGTTAAATTAAACTAAATTATTTTGTGACTCTTCAGTAAACAAGGTTGTTTGAAACAATAGACAAGTGACCTATGTACTTTAGTCTTCTGATTAATGATGATGATGATGTTAATTCCAAAATTTTACATCTCTCTATTTATATTCATTTTTTTCCTTAATTAATTGAAATATTGAATAAATTAGGTATAGGAGGTATTAGCATTAAACAATCATCGCTCCTCTTAGTGTTGAATTATTCAAATTATGGAAAATCAAGAAATTTCCAAATTTTTTCTTAGTAACGTAAAACGATTTTTTTCCTAAATTGCAATACTGATTAAAGAAAAGTTATTATTTGTATTATAGACTAGCTCTATAATGTAGTATGAATAAATCTAAACAAATTAAATGTGTGTGATTCTTTGACAATAGTACCGATAGTGACAAACAGGTGTACTATCGAAATACTTTAGTTGGTTTAATGCCGGAGTCCAGTCAAATGTCATAAAAACATTTTTTTATCTATTCAATTTTTTATTTTAGTAAGAAAAAAAAACAATAAACAATAAAATTCATTAATTATAATACCGAATTAAGAAAGGTGTTAGTAGTTTACCAGTCAAGATGGTAATTTCAAATTTAGTCAAATAAATTGTGTGGTGTTACAGTACATTGTGCAGATAGACATTAGAGATAAAATACTTATGTTTTAGTCTAATGATGATTGATGGTGACAATGTTGTTTCATACACTAAAATAAAAGTCAATTTTATTTTTTAGTCGTTTAATGATTGTATAATCATTATACCACAGAAAAATTTATTTTAATTAATTACCAAGGATTTTTGATACCCAAATAATAATATTTTATAATTTGGTTTTGATCATCATTAATTTACAACTATCTTTCATATAAATTATATTTAATTCTACTCTATATATATATGTCGTGAACCAGGGTAAGACAACAAGTGAGTTGGAAGCAGTCAGAGTTGAGTGGCAAGGCGTGCAGAGTGGGAAGTCCGCACGGGACAGTAAGGACAAAGTTTGGGATCAAAATACGCTCTACCAGTACGTCTCAAGTGGCACCAGAACCAGGGGAAAGTTGAGGATTAACTAAGGAAAGCTCGGCGTCCTGCATGAAGCCGCGGAGGCAGGGAGGAACCAAAACGGCGGCCACGAGGGCCGCCGTGAGACCTAGCACTCAGCAGCCTGCCCGAAAATATCCACTGTAACCTAACTAACTGTCAACAGCCGGACCAACGCCCCTTTTTTGTCCCTCCCTGGATCCCCCGGGTGTCCGGTGGCAAGCTGGAGTCACTTTGAGATGACTAGAAAAGACGTCATACTTTATTACTTACATATCACAATGTTTGAATTATGATAGAATGTGCCCCCGGTGAGGCAGGTTTGATTAGGGGAGTGAAATAAAATGGAGCGAAAAGCTAGCAAACCTATTAAATGAGAAATAATTTGGGGCACAAATTAGTTACCGAAATAAAAATAAAGATAAAGGGGAGAGTAGTGGTGACATACTGATATAATATTATAAAACTACAAAAATATATGTGATAAGGTCCTGTCTACTTATCTGTGATTTCTATCTCGATCTCTTTCTTAGCTCAGCTCTTAATCTATTACATAGTTTTATTTATTCATCCTTAGTTTGTACAAAGTACATTACATATGGTGATGCAATGACACATGTCAATCATGCGTATAATTATTTATAGATGTGTTTCTATTATACAACATAAAAATCTTGTTATAAGTATTATACAATTTAGGGTTGTTGGTTTAAATTACCATAGATGGGCCCCGGGAGTTAAAGGGTTTATCCGGGTTTAAACGGGTAAAGCCTCTTCAACACAGGAAAGTAATTGAAATTTCTTTTAATTAATTTAAACTGTGAGGGTTAAAAAGAGCTATAACAAGATGTTTTGTTTGGATATACCTGACAATTATAAAAAATAAAACTTATGTTTGATTTAAAAGTTATGATATTCATTATAAAAGAGAAATTTAGATAAAACCTCTGTTTGATAAAAAAAAACAATGATGCTAAAAAATAAAATGATGTTCTAAGAGAATGTTGGCGGGCGTTGGAAAGGGTTAGTGGTTAAAGAATATGCAATTGTAAGTATTACACATGCAACCAAATACTTAGATCCAGGTGCAAAGCGAGGATATAGACTTGAGCGTCTTCCTAGGCAATGTTTCTCCTGTGATCCTGTATAAGGTTAAAGTGCTTTGTCACAATTGTAGGGTTATTGGGATGAGAAGTTGTTGAAGAAAAAGTTGTTCATTAATATGATTGAAAGGGGTGAAATGGAGCCATGCGATAAGTAAAATTGTTGTAGCGACAGTAGGTGATCTGACTTGACTTAAAATCAAAGGTTGATTGTGGTCCGCTAGAGCTAAAAAAATGATAGTTGTGAACGCTTTGTGCATGCGTTGGTGATTGTGCTCTACGGATGATTGAAATAAACTTTTGAAACGTGTTCAAGCCAGAAGTTGGGATTTTTAAATCTGGGGAACTGTGTTCAAAGAGTTTGTTGAAATTACGAAATAAAAAAAAATTGTCAAGCAGTACTGTCCTTTTTCTACGTTGATGTGAATCATTGGCTTCATATATATATATATATAGTAGTAAAAAGTACACTGAAGTGGTTAGAGAAATAGATTGTTGTTTGAGCCCGAAAGTTGATGATAAACATGTTCATATTATATAAAGGTATAAAAACAAATATAATAGGAATAAAAATATAGAAATGTGATTGTGGTTGAATAAAGTTTAAGTGAACAAAACATACAATATATAAAAGTAATAATAATGAATAATTAAAGTGATTTTTGACAACAAATAAATGTTTTGTAATACTAAAATAATATTATGAAAAAGAAAAGTAAAATTGATTTTTTTAATAATGTTGGATTGAAAATTTGTGATTATATAATTGAAAAGCAAAAAAAAATAACAAATAAAATATTACATACAAAATAGAATATAATTAAATATTGTTATAATGATTAGATGAAGGATTGATAGTGGAATTGAACAAAAATATTCTTCTAAAAAGAAGTTATAAATGTGGTGTGTGTAGGTTTTATAAATCGAAAATTGAGAAGCGCAATTTATTGCTTGGATTGGTTACTAAAATGTTGTGTATTGTGATCCCAATTTAACATGTAAAATGTTTGATATGTAGAAAAAAATTGAGATTTACACAGGATTAAAATATCAAAATGTTCAATTTAAGGTAGGTCTTGTTCAAATTCAAATATCTAAATGTTTAAAAGTTAGGTTAAGATATCGACTGCTAATGTAGTAAAAGTGGGGAAAAAAGGGAATGCGCGACACGGGGAATGTAGGACTGGGGGCCAGTTAGGGGGAAGGGTGGCGATGTATTTATGGAATGGTCTCGAGATGTTTAGTCTATCGTCACTGGGGCCTTTGGTATGCCAACTAGCGGTGTCCATTTTTATGACTCTCTGTCTGGGAATTTGTGAAATTCTCGAGGAAATATAAATGGCTGATGTGAAACACATGTTACACATGGCGGTCATTCCGATAGCGGATATTTAGATGACAGCTTTGTTAGCGGGATTGGTGTCTCGCGATATTTAGTCTATCATCACTGGGGCCTTTGGTATGTTAACTAGCGGTGTTCATGTCCATTTTTACGACCAGGGTGCGATGTATATTGTTTTTGAAGGGGGAGATATGGGGCTTGTCTACAGCGCACGTGCTTTAATTCTTTCTCTTTTAGTCTGGATCTGGTGGGTTCAAATATATCTTTATATTGTGTGAAAGAGAATGAGTAAGTAGGTAATACAAATCCAAATGGGTTGGTGTAGAGTATGTAGATAGAATAGTTTTGTGAATTTAACGGGAAATTTTCTTGTCGCTACTTGAGGTTTGTTTTGAAACGATCGATATTAAATAAATCTGGATTTAAATGTAGGAATGGCTGGGAGGTTGTAGGCGGTATAATTCGGAATAGTTGCGTCTCGAAGATATCTGGAGTCAAATGATTGAATTCACTCAGATATAGATCTTGAGACAATCGCTGTGGGTTTTGAACAAATCGGGGTTGTGGAGGTGTAATGTACAGAACTACTCTGAGTAATATTTTAATTTATTGACATGTATGGTGTGTGTCACTGTCTCTATTGAGAGGTTGTTTGGGGCGATCTATTCGAACGACATTGGGTTAGATTATTTCAATTATTGTATATGGTCCAGTAAAATATGGTGCTAATTTACCTGTGTCGGGATGTCTATAATATTTGACCAAAACAAGATCATTTACTTCGAAATGTGGTGTTCTGTGCTGCTTATCGAATATTTCTTTATCTTTTTTTATGCTTATTTTGGGTACGAGAGCGTGATATCTCTCTAGCTCTAGTTATTTCAGGGTATGGGTTAAGATGAGTTCTTAGATCTGGAGGGACAACATTGAACATTATTGAGAAAAATCAATCATTCCTCCAGGGAAAAGTGTATTTTTGAAAACATTTTTATTGTTCTCTAGCTTTCGGGCACGTACGCCCTTCTACAGGAGAAAACATGGTATAATGATACGTCAATCGAACACGAGTAAATATAATCGGATACTATTTACATATTTTTATGAAGATATAAAAATTATTTTTTACATATTAACTATTATACAAATTGAGACAAAATATTTTAAAAATATATATATCTAATAAGAGGACAAACAAATGAATAAATATAAGCTACTAGAAAAACCAAGGAAGCAAGGAATACATAGTTAGGTTGGGTTATCAATATTAGGAGATGTCCACTTGGTTCCCACCGCTGCTATTCTGAGACGTTTTCTGTATTTGGATGATTTGGGGTGAGCTCAGGGAATAGTATATTATAAACTTCCGGAATGTCTATTCTTCTGTTAATACTATTGTGCTTTCTTGATATTATGGATTCTATAATGAGTCTCTGTTGTTTATTGGGGATGTTGGAATAATGGGTTCTTGGTTCTTGGTTTTCGATATTTCGTTGATGTTCTGATATTCTTATATTTAAATTTCTACTTGTTTTACCTACGTATTTGGTTCTGCATTCGTTGCATTCTATAGAGTATATGGCATTCTTAATATTGGAAGGATAATTTAGGCTATTGCTTTTTGTTAGAGGGTTTCTTAGTAGTGAACTTAAACTGGGTGAGTTGCAGAAGAAGGTTTTAACGCCGAATTTTTTCAGATGACGAGCTATTGATATGGATACAGGTGAGTAGGGAATACTACAAATAGATTTGTAAACTGGGGAATTTCGCATTTCAGACGGGCTATGAAAATGTCTTAAAATAAATGACAAAGGTTATTAGCAGGTTTTTAGATTCCTTAAGATGTTCTGGGTCTCTTCTGTTTTGAAGGTCTGAAGTGAGCAGTGGCTATGGACACGTTTGGTAAGGGTCTTCACGGTATTGATTTTATGGCTGAGAGGGCAGTAGGAGGAAAAACGGATATAGTCGGGGTTGAAAGATGGTTTATAGTGAACGGTTGTTTATAATTTATTCTCTATACGCATGATTTTTACATCTAAAAAAGGCAGGCTATTGTTTGTTTCCTTTTCACAGGTGAAACCCAAGTCGGGATGGTAACTGTTCAGCTTTTCCAGAATTGTATTGGTTTGGGTTTCGGGGCAGATACAAAATATATCGTCGATATATCGGCGCCATAATATTATATCGGACGGAAATAGTGAATTTATCCACCTGTCAATGCGTCGCATGACAATTTCTGCCACTGAGGTTGAAAGAGAGCTACCCATGGGAGAACCTTTTGTCTGTTTGTAGGTTTTATAATTGTATGTTATGATATTTGCCTCAAGGCATAAGGCTATAAGTTTTGATATTTTCCCTACAGTGATCAGATGGATAGGATTTTCTTTCAAGAATTCTTCAGTGCTGCTTAGTATCAGTTGGTGCGGGAGACTGGGGTACAGGGATTTGACATCAAAAGAAACCATGATCTTGTCTGATGGGGCTTGTCACTTGAGCACTTCTTCTATGAATATGGAGGTGTTAAATATGGAGTATTGGAAGCTTTGTTGTTTTATTATGGGGTTTAGAAATGCTGAGACCTCTAAGACCCATAGTTGCCTTCTACCGTTCCCCAACAGCACCTCTTTCCAAATTTATCTCAGCATTTCTAAACCCCATAATAAAACAACAAAGCTTCCAATACTCCATATTTAACACCTCCATATTCATAGAAGAAGTGCTCAAGTGCCAAGCCCCATCAGACAAGATCATGGTTTCTTTTGATGTCAAATCCCTGTACCCCAGTCTCCCGCACCAACTGATACTAAGCAGCACTGAAGAATTCTTGAAAGAAAATCCTATCGATCTGATCACTGTAGGGAAAATATCAAAACTTATAGCCTTATGCCTTGAGGCAAATATCATAGCATACAATTACAAAACCTACAAACAGACAAAAGGTTCTCCCGTGGGTAGCTCTCTTTCAACCTCAGTGGCAGAAATTGTCATGCGACGCATTGACAGGTGGATAAATTCACTATTTCCGTCCGATATAATATTATGGCGCCGATATATCGACGATATATTTTGTACCTGGTTTATGGCACGATGGTATGTATATATGTGGAGAATTTTTGAATCCATACGGAAGTCTACAAAATTCGTACTGACTATATAACGACACGAAAGCTAGTAGATCATGTGAATTAGGTTCTATTTCCACTTGCCGATATGCGGATGCTATATCTACAGTACCAGGTCTATTAGTATGAAACGCGAAAATTTTCAGTGAATTCAAAAGTTCACCAATTCCATAAAACAAAAGATTTTTTATTCAAAGTAACTGCCCTGATTAGCTATACACTCGGACCACCTTTCAGGCAATTTTCGAATCCCTTGTCTGAAAAATTCTATTCCTTTTGAGTCGAACCAGTCAACAAGCCATTTTCGGAGTATGTCTGAGTTCAAAAATTCCTGGTTTTTTAGTGCGTGTCCTAAAGATGTGAAAAGGTGGTAGTCCGACAGCGCTAAGTCTGGTGAGTACAGCGGGTGGGGTAAGAATTCCCTGCCCAAGTCTTTCATGGTGTTTTTGACCACTGTAGCGTTGTGGGTTGGAGCGTTGTCATGCTGCAGTATCAGCTTGTTGTGCTTTTCACGCCATTCCGGTATTTTTTCATTCAATGCCTCCCTCAAACTGTGCATTTGTTGTTCGTAGCGACTAGTATTGACCATTTGGCCAGGTTTCAGGAGCTCGAATATACTACGCCGGTCTGGTCCCACCATACGCAAAGCATTGCCTTTTTTCCGAAGCGATTGGGCCTAGGCGTCTGTTTTGGAAATTGGCCGGACAGGCCCTACGACTTTTTACGCATAGGATTGCTGAAGTGGATCCATTTCTCATCAGAAGTTACGATTCGGTGCAAAAATGAATTCTTTTCATGCCTGGCGAGCAGCCCTTCGCAGGTTACCAGACGCCGTTCTTGCTGCCTTTCGCTCAACTCGTGGGGGACCCATCTGGAAAGCTTTTGAGTCATTCCAAGGCTGTTTAAACGTAGGGAAACAGCACCTTGAGACACCTGGAGCTGTTTCGCGAGTTTCTCCTGCGTTTGGGTACTGTCCCCATCCAACAAAGCTTGCAGCTCAGCTTCCTCGAACTTTTGGGGCGGTTTTCCACGTGGTTCATTATCAAGTTTGAAATCGCCACTTTGGAATTTTTTAAACCACCTGTAACACTGCGATTTGCTCAGAGCATGGTCGCCGTAAACTTCCTCGAGCATTCGGTGGGCTTCAGTGGCACTTTTCTTCCAGTTGAAGGCGAACAACAAAACTTCCCGCAAATGGGCACTTTTTGGCTCGGAAATCGCCATTTTCCACAGGCTCCAGAAATTTTCCACGATTTGAATTTTTCTAAAACTGCACGCGTGCTGATGCCACGTGAGTCTAAAAACAAAACGCCTTCAACAGCGCCACCGTCGGCTCAAATAAAGTTGCACAACACCCTCTGGCAGCCATTTTCGCGTTTCATACTAATAGACCTGGTAGATTAGTGTTTGGCTTTCGACAATTTGTCAAGAATGGTTTCTATTAAAGGTAAAGTATGTACGTCTGGAGCGATGATCTCATTGAGTTTTCTGTAATCAACACACAAACGTTTATTTTTGTCACGTTTCGTAACAAGAGCTATTGGGCTGTCGTAAGGTGAGATTGACGGGGCAATGATACCTTGTTGGAGCATTTCCTCTATTTGGGTTTGTATTTCTTGTTGATCGTGTAGTGGCACTCTATATGGGCGTAATGATATTATTTTATCTGTAGTGGTATTGATTTTTATCGGTGGTATGTTCAATTTCTGCACGTTGTATTTATTAGTAGAGAACACATGCGAGAGAATTCGTATATAATTGGGTGAAGCTCATGTGGACAATGTTCTGACTGAAGTGCCGCATTAAAGGTATAGATAACTTAATATCATTGCAGGAGATATAGTGGGTAATACAACAGTGAGGGAACATATAATGGGGCAGGATTCGGAACGTGTAAACAAAACTATTTCGAGGGAAGGGTGGTAAAAGCTTGTTGGCAGTTTTATGGTCTATTTGAAAGATGCAGTTTTCTCTGTGTTTGCAAGTGTTGTGTTTCGACGTTGTTGCGGACTTATTAAAAATATTATTCAGTGATTTCAGATTAGATGTGTAGTGAAAGTGCGACTTTTGACGTGGACACGCTTTGAGGTTAGATGTGTCACAGGCGTGAAGACGTCTTTGGCCTGAAAAGTGAAAAAATTGTTGTGTTGCGCTGTGTGACACGAGTGAGTGAATTGAATAGAAAGGTGTCACGTGAAGTCTTTGTTTTTGGTACAGCATCTAAATTGCTTCACCATGAATAAAAAATTACTAGTCATGGGTGGTGGTTGTACAAAACACATCGAGATATATTTGGCTGTTAGTGGATATGGCACGTTTAGTGGCGACGATATGGAGCTTGTGTGGCTCGAGATTGATTTGTTGCTAAGCCGCGCGCTAATAGATGGAGGCCAATTGTAGAAAGTAATGGGGGAGTGTGTTGAAGTTTGTTGAGAGATATGTGTGAATGATTAATAATTATGCATGTAAAAGGAAAAGTCGAGGGAGTTAAACTTTGTTGGAATTTTAACTTGTTTTGGGGAAGGACAGTTACTTTTCTAGTTGTGATTTTGAAGATATTGTATCTTTCGATTTTTGCAATTAAAAAAAATGCGTTTCACCTATGTTTATTAAAATTTTAATATATCGTTGATTAAGGTAGTGCGAAAATTAACCTTGTAAATAGGCAATGGCGTGATAGTGACATATAATTTGAATCGGGCGTTTACATAAAATAGTGAACATAACAATGATTTTTGCAAAGTTTTGAGTATTTGATTAAGAAATTGGTGTTTTGGTATAAAAATAAGATATTAAGAAAAACACACAAATAAGTTTAGAATTATGATTCGAGTAATTAAAAAAATAATGATTTTTAAAAAATGTAATATTGCAAGTAATGAATTAAAATTTATAATTTGCTTATAATAAAGTAAAAATTGATAAATGAGGGTGTAAAAGATTTAAAATTTGAATTGAAATGATATAAAAATGGTGGAAATTGATTTAAAATGATTACAGTGAAAATAGACATTAAATTTATGGAGAATCAAGTTGTGAGCATGAGGAGAAAGTTACGTAGGTTTTTTAAAAAACTCACAGTTCTCATGATTGTTCAGTCAAGAGACTTGGTCTTTCGTTGTCATCCTGATGACGCGGAAGACGCTCCAAGTAGAGCTTGTAACTTCTGTTTGGCGACGGCGGCATGTCGCCTGGAAGATGGTTGAGTTGCATGGTCGAAGGTGGGGAACTTCTCACCGGCTTATTTTGCTCGAATTTCGGCTGTGTCGTTGGGAGGAAGATTGCTTGGTCGTTCCGTTGGAATGGCGGGTGGGTCCTCCATCTTTGCTCTTCGTCGCTTCTATCTGGACAGGCATATTACCTTCTTCGTTGTGGTCTCCTTCGTTGTGGTCATCCTCTCGACTTTATCTGTGATAAGGTCCTGTCGACCTATCTGTGATGATGTATCCTGTCGACTCTCGTATAGCTATGGTAACCGAGGGTCAAACCTGTAGTAACCGAGAGGGACAGTCAGGGAGTGGAGAGTTTTCCAGTACCTCTCTGCACCTTGTAGGACCTTTAACAGTTCTCACAGAGTACAGGCAGTCCTGGTCGAGGCAGAGTGGAAAGCTTGGGAAGGTCCACACACAAAAAACGAAGTGACACAGTTGTAGTATGAAAGTTCCGTGAACAGATAGGAGTCGAGCTAAGAGCAAGATGGAGATAAAAATAATTCTTACTGTTCTACATGGTCGATGAAGTGGACCTGGGTACAACCGACAAGGGCCCACGCCGATGGTGAAGTAACTGTAATTTCGGCTAAAACCGAGGTTTTATATACCTTTGCCGAGGAGGGAGACATGCGAGAATTTTTGGACTTCGAACGGGTCCAAAGGGCGTGGGGGCGTCTGCGCTATTCTGCACCCTTTGACCCTGATGGCAACGACTCGCCAAATTCCTCTTTAGGGTTGCTGGATTTCTATCTCGATTTCTTTCTTAGCTCAGCTCTTAATCTATTACATAGTTTTATTTATTCATCCTCAGTTTGTACAAAGTACATTACATATGGTGATGCAGTGACACATATCAATCATGCGTATAATTATTTATAGATGTGTTTCTATTATACAACATGACAATCTTGTTATAAGAATTATACAATTTAGGGTTGTTGGTTCAAATTACCATATATATATATATATATATATATATATATATATATATATAAGGAGTAGATAGGAAGGATAAATTTAAAGCAAACACACACAATAGCGAAGGTGGATATTTGAGAAAGTTAGGTATACTATTTACAGTTTTTGTTAACTTAAGGTGCCATGAGTATTTACAACATAGTTTCAGGGATGTAATACAGGAACGAGGAGAAGTAGAGATGATAAAACTAATATGAAATATAAAAGAAAATTGACTTAAGCAATAAGTTAGGCATTGACGCAGTGAAGGGTAAAGGAAGAGGGTCCGAATTGGTTTCTGCAAAGGACATCTCAGGAGTCCTGCCCTGAAATACGAGCTTAGAAGCGAAGTATTGTTTGCAGAGATCAGCAATCTCAAGATTCTCTGTGAGTAGCATTGGATCAGATGGGCAAAAGGCGTGAAGATCAAAGGAGAAGTAGGTAATGGGAGAATATGGGAAAGAAAAGCTGGCTGAGAGAGGTTAAAAAGAGATGGAGGCTCAAGAGCTGCGCTGCTGTCGGTGAGTAAGCTCGACCAGATGAAAAATAAAAGTAAAAGAAAAATAAGTGGGTGCATCATGCTGATGATGGCGAAGGGTCGAGCTTGAGAAAAAAAATATTTCGCTGGTTACCCAAGCTCTCCGTGTGGAGTTAACATGGGGAGGAAGAGTGTACCAGGTCAATGAATCATTAAAAAAAATAGTTGACGAGCAGGAGACTCAGGAACCGTTGAAGAGGTTAGAGGATGGAGGTAGATTGTGAAAACAGGGTTCGACTGTTGCCATTGATTGATTGGACCCAGGTTTGAGGAAAAAAGAATGAAATGATAAATGCTGGGACGGTGACCCAAGTGTTAAATAAAAAAATTAAATAAATATAGGCCATGGATTTTCCTGAACACACCATCAGGATGGGATGGCGAGGAAGGAGTAGTCCACTGGGGCAAATCAATAAGAAAAAAAGTTGGCGAACAGGAATTCTGCGATGGACGAGGGGTGGTTAGAACGAAGGCATAGAAGGCCTAAGGAAAAGGATCAAGAGACGAGAGAAGTATGGAAGGCAGAGTTGAAAGGATCAAGATATGAGAAGGGACAGTTGGTAGAAAGGCGTCACTGTTAAAAACGAATTTTTAAAGGTAAATTATCTTAGGCGTAGGCTATGGAAAATTACAACAAATGATGCCAAAGAATATAAGGCTTCAGATGATGTTTATATAGGTTGACTAATGGTTTTAGCTGTTTAGGGATGGAAGGAAAAGAGGTATCATAATGTAAAAGAAATATCCAAAATATATGGATTGATTCTACAATATAAAATGGCACACATCAAGGATCGTAAAAATATAAATGAATAAGATTAAAAAATATAGTAAGTATTTAGGTTAATGTGTTCCCCATGTGATGCAATGCTTAAATACGCAAATTAGACGATGTTTGGAAAAGTCAAAAGTGGTAAATAAATTGAAATGCCATTATGGTTTGTTTTTATTTTTCATAATTATAATTTCAGAGACGTCTCACATGGTGAGAGAGAGAAAAAAGGAAAACGAACTTATCAAAAGTAGTAAAATGTTACAAGTTAACTTACGAGGTGTGTTCAAAAGGTATCGCGAATTTTGAATTTTCGCGGGTTACGTATATTCGAATTTCGATCTTTTTGTGGCTTTATGTTGGTACCTCATGTCTCTCACTTATGCCGACAAGCTCGGCTGCTTTGCTTGCAGGTGTTTTGGATCGTCTTCAAATTTTACCTATTAAAAAAATGGATCAAAGTACCTGTATCAAATTTTGTGTGAAAAACGAAATTAAGTGCGCGGATGCATTCCGAATGTTGACTGTGGCATACGGAGAAGCTACCTTGGACCGAAGCAACGTTTATCGGTGGTACAAAATGTTCTCAGAAGGCCGAGAATATGTGAACGACGAAGAGCGTGCCGGACGCCCGAGCACTTCAACAACAGACGAAAAAATTAATGAAGTGGAGAAAATTATATTGGCCAATCGTCGAATCACCGCTAGAGAAGTTGCTGAGGACCTAAACATATCGATTGGCTCTTGCCATTCGATTTTTATCAATGATTTGGGCATGAGACGGGTCGCCGCGAAATTCGTACCAAAATTGCTCATTTGCGACCCAAACAGCATCGCATGAACATTGCTAATGAGATGTTGGACTCTGTCCGCGACGACCCAATTTGCTCCAGAGGGTCATAACTGGTGACGAAGCGTGGGTTTATGGTTATGACGTGTAAACCAAAGTTCAATCATCTCAATGGAAGCTGCCGCACGAACCAAGACCGAAAAAGCGCGCCAAGTTCGGTCGAATGTGAAAGTTTTGCTGACAGTTTTCTTCGATTGCAGGGGCGCGGTGCATCATAAGTTCTTGCCACAGGGTAGAACGGTCAATAAGGAATATTACCTGCAGGTTATGCACAATTTGCGCGAAGCAATCCGCCAGAAACGCCCGAATTTGTGGAAGAATAAAAATTGGCTTTTGCTCCACGATAACGCCCCTGCTCACACATCGTTGCTTGTGCGCGACTTTTGGTCAAAAACAACACACTAATGATGCCGCAGCCACCGTATTCCCCAGATCTGCCCCCTGTGACTTTTTCTTGTTCGCTAAACTGAAGAGGCCCATGAAAGGACGACGTTACGCTACGCTTGACGAGATAAAGACGGCATCGAAGGAGGAGCTGAAAAAAGATTTAAAAAAAAATGATTTTTTGAAGTGCTCCGAAGATTGGAAAAACCGTTGGCACAAGTGTATAATATCTCATGGGGATTACTTTGAAGGGGACAAAATAGGTATTCATGAATAAATAATTTTTGAAAAAAAAAAAAAACAAAAGTCGCGATACCTTTTGAACACACATCGTATAATGGATATCTGAAGGTTTAGAGTAACGCAGTGGTAAAATGAGAGGAAGTCTGAGTTGATTTTTGCAATGGCGTTCGGCAATGCAATACGTGCCTGTGAAAGTGAAGTATTGTTTTCATTGACTGAACTCCCAATCCTTTCCATAATCAACATTAGATCAGACAGGGGAGGTAGGTAAGTTGAAAGTGGAGGAATGGGAAAGGTGGAGTCAAGAGTTGCTCTGTTGCCAATGATGTTTGAGCTCGGATGAAAATTGAAAAAAAAAAAAAGTAATAAAATGGTAAAAATGATATTTGTAATGATGATCCTAGCATTGAGAGGAAAATAAAACTCGAACTGGTCGCCTGAGCTCACTGTTGGGAAATGTACAGCGAGGAAGGTTGAGCCAGCTGGTTGAATTAAAATAAAAAAATAAAAGTTTGCTTGGCGAGCAGGAGACTTTTGACTGTGGGAAATATGAAAGGTGAGGAAGGTAAAGGGTACTGTTGCCATTGATGATTGAACAACCCGACATTGTTGAATGTAATGAATGATGTTGTCGGTTGATGGATAAAAAAAAAAAGAAATAATCTTTGGATTTCCTGAACTCGTTATCGGGAATTGTATACCGAGGAAGGATGGTCCATTAGATGAATTAATAAAAAAAATAAAAATGTTTGGCAACAGGAACCCTATGGGAGTCTATGAGGTTGGGAGGAAATAGGTTAAGGAGGTGTGAGTAAGTTATATAGGATGGGAAGATAGGATTGGGAGAGAGAGAGATAGAGAGAGGCGTCAATATGAAATAAAAATAATAATCTAATAAAAACAATGATATCAGAAATGAGACGATCTTTAGGTATTTAAAAATATATAAATGCTATAAAAAAACTCAAATGATGTTTAAAAGTTCGAAGTTGTAAAGTTTTAAAATCTATATATGATGACAGAGAGGGTTGATTATTCTAAGATATAATGACTAATGATAACAGTCACATAAAATGGTTATAATAATGGTGGGGTTTGGATGGTTTATAATGGTTGAATGGTTGAGGTATAGAAAAATAAAACAAAGAAATATAGCATACAAATATAAAAAAAGGTGATAGCTTGATTGATTTTAAAAATGGATGGCATTGATGAGGATGATTGTAATAAAGATAAGGGTAACATTAAAAGATGGCATTCTAATTTAGAAAAAATATTTCACACTGGGGGTTAAAATAATGTAAAAGTAGTAAAACACACAATGATGATTAAAGATATAAAATAAAGCAAATAAAATGATATGAAAAATAAAAAAATATATATAATGATATAAAATAAATAAAATGTTTGTTCTGGTAATAGGATCAGGAGACCGAGTTGAGCTCATTGAAGAGCGACAGGGGCTCACCTTTGAGAAGCTCGTGGAGCCTCGAAGACCTGTACACGATGTCGTTCCTGACGGCTTCCATTGCCAGAAGAAGTTTTCCGCCGGATAGGTGCCATAGGGGGGGGGGGGGCATAGGCATTTGGAGCCGTCACTTCTTGGAGGGCCTCGGTCAGTCAGTCTATCAAGGTTGCCACGTTGGGCCGAATAAGTGGCAGGCACCTCAGAAGCGTCCACGTAGTGTTCCCCGTCTTCGTCCATAGTCCTTTGTCCACTGTCCGCCATCAATATCCTGTCTACTTATACGGGTCTACTGTCGTAAACCCGGGTAAGACAACAAGTGAGTTGGAAGCAGTCGGGGTTGAGTGGCAAGGCGTGCAGAGTGGGAAGTCCGCACGGGATAGTAAGGACAAAGTTTGGGATCAAAAGACGCTCTCCCAGTACATCTCAAGTGGCACCAGAACCAGGGGAAAGTTGAGGATTAACTGAGGAAAGCTCGGCGCCCTGCATGAAGCCGCGGTGTCAGGGAGGAACCAAAACGGCGGCCACGAGGGCCGCCGTGAGACCTAGCACTGAGCGGGCCCTGTCCGAAAATATCCACTGTTACCTAACTAACTGTCAACATCCGGACCAACGCCCCTTCTTTGTCCCTCCCTGGATCCCCCGGGTGTCCGGTGGCAAGCTGGTGTCACTTTGAGACTTTGTGACTAGAAAAGACGTCATACTTTATCACTTACATATCATACTAGCCGAATGACCCGGGCAACGCCCGTGTTTTACCCGATTGAATGTTTTGATTCAAATACTATTTGTTACAATTATAAATTGGCGCCTTATATAAATGCATATGTTAGTTAATAACTATAGCCTATGTGCTTTATCTGTCTATATACTGTTGGCTTCCGTAGGCGTCTCTTACTGGGAAAAAGAAAGAGAGGATTCCATTCGGTTATTAACTAATATATGCATTTATTTAAGGAAGCGATCCGCTCCAACACAATGGTTACAAATACGAAAAAAGCGAGTGGGGGGGGGGGGGGCATGATGGGGGGGGGGGGGGCAAAGGTGGCGTGATCGTAGCCAACCAATAGGAGAGCGCCATTCCAAAAAAAAAGCAAACGGTGACAGAGATGACTGATTAAGAGATGAAGAATGACGCTCGTAACTGTATATAGAATTGTTTAAATTACTATATATATACATAATATATAATCTAAAATGCAAGTATTTTATTTATTTTAAACATGTATTTTATTTTCATCATTGACTGTTCTGCATTTTTGACCATAGATTTTAGAAGATAAAACTTTTAAAATATTGTTGTAAATATGTATAGTTAAGCTACCTATTATTTTTAATTCACGAATATAGGATTCATTTTATAAATTCTATAATACTGTGAAAAATAATTGTATGTGTAATTTACTTCAAGTAATTCAAAATAAAAACTACTTGATAGGTAAATAATTATTTTTCCTATTTTCACGACAATTTAGCCAACAGTATTAACCTATTTTCTATTAAATTATTTTATATATTATTAATTAAATTTTCTCAAAAAACTAATACAAAATGCCGCCAAAACAAGAAAAAGTAGAACAGCTACTCTGCAAAGTACAATGGAGATACCAAAATTTAATGGTCAAAATTTAGACATAATATCTTGGCTCAATTTTTTTAACAAAAAATGCATGCAGAAACTTCTTGATAAAGATTTTAAATTAATTAATATATCAAATTATCTCGAGGGTGAAACATTCAGTTATTACATAGAAGAATTACAAGACAGATAATTGGGGGATTTAGAACAAAAATTGATAATATATTTTATACAATTAAAGATTCAAATTTATCTAGTAGGTTTCTAAATTTAAAATATAATGATAATAATGATCTAGAACAATATTCTAAGGAAAAATCTGCTTTAGCCAAAAAACTCAATCTAGAAAAAATACTTTTATTAGAGGCATTAACAGATGGAATGCCAAACCACCTTAAAATATATTTAATAGCTGAAAGGATACAAGAACTCCCAGATTGGTTTAAAATTACAACCCAATTAAAACTATCCACAAATAAAGAAGAAGAACCACAACGAACCTCTACAAGTACAAGCAATAGGCCATTTAACCCAGTAAGAAGATTGAACCCCAACTACTCCCAAATTAATAAATTCCAACCATTCCCAGGGACAGCAGCAGCAACTCACCACCAGCAAGAACCCCACAAATCAATAAACCTACCCCCATACCTCTGCAAGATATGTTCCACAAACCAGCTACCCAACCAGCTGCATTTTCATAGGGACTGCCCACTTAAGAAGAATACTCCTCCAAAGTCCATAAACCCAGGTAGAACTTTTTTTTTCTGTACTTATAAATCAAATATCTTTTCTTGTGTACTTGACACCGCATCATCTATTTCTATTATCCCTTTAAAATATTTAAACTCTAAACTTCCCCAAAAGAAAGAAAAGGTCAGGTAAAAGGATTTAGTTACCCATTATGCAAAATATTAGTTAGGCTTACCTTAGTAAAAATTACAAGATATCAAGAAATGTTTGTTTGTGATATTCCAATAGAATGTCTTATTTTAGGTTTACCAACATTCTATAAATTTAGGTTACAAATAGATTTCTCTAAAACATTATTTTCCAAAATTATAAATGATGTATTATTTTAATCCAAAAACTGATAACCATAAGTCATATGCTACTACCTTATGTATTCCAGACCCATACTATGTTGAAAATTCATCTCTTTTAAATATCAACCCATTGTGCAAATTCAATTATTTTGATATACCAACTACAAATGCTAAACTTATAGATCCTACTTCAAATCCCATTATAGATTTTAACTCATATCATACTATGCAAATTCCATGCCCTATCACAAATTATAACTCATATTTAGACGTTAGTAAAGTGGATATAAACCCAATTTTCTCAAATCAAGCAAATTCAGATATTTTGCATAAATATAAGAATGTTTTCTCTAAACACAATTTTGATATAGGATACATAAGAACTAACCCAATTTACATATCTCTTTTAGATAATATTCCCATAGCACAAAAGCCATATAGGATATCTTTTTACAATAATGCTGAAATACAAAAACAAATAACTGAATTATTAAAATATGATATTATTAGGCCCTCATCTAGTCCCTACAGTTCTCCTGCATTATTAGTGAATAAAAATTCTGATGCCCCAAATCACCCCACAAGACTCTGTATAGATTATAGGAAACTTAATTTAAAAAACAGTACCAGAGAATACCCCAATTCCACTTATAGAAGAAAAATTATAGATAGGTTATCACAGTCAAAAATATACACTATTCTAGATGTTAAAAAATGCATACTGGCATATACCCATAGATGAAAAAGATAGACATAACACTTCATTTATAACACAATTAGGATTTTATGAATGGAATAGACTTCCATATGGTTTTAAAAATGCACCTTTACAATTTGAAAGATTTATTAAATCAATTTTCACTAAACATAACATACACTATGCCTTAAATTATTTTGACGATATTATTATACACTCCAAAACTTATGAAGAACATATTAAACATTTAGATGACATATTAAACATATTTGAACAAGAGAATATAAACCTTAATCACAATAAATGTAAATTTTTACAAAAAGAAATAAAATATTTAAGATATACTATTAACTCAGGAAAATATAGACCCAATAACACAAATATTGAAGCAATTTTAAAATTAAATAGACCATATAGTATTAAAACCTTACAAAGATTTTTGGGCACCATTAATATATATAATAAATTTATTCCCCATTATGCACAAATTAGGGTACCATTAATTGAACTTTTGTTAAAAAATGCTGCTTGGTTATGGAGTGCAAAACATGATCAAGCATTCCAAACTCTTAAAAATGCACTCATTTCACAACCTGTACCTTATATTTATGGCCCATCAAAACCATGTCATTTAATCACAGATGCCCCAGGTCTAGGAGTAGAAGAAGTCCTGAAACAACCTGATGAACAAGGCATTTTACACCCCATAGGTTATTTATTCTAGAAAACTTCACCCATATGAGCAGAAATATACTGCTTCAGAAATTGTAACACTAGCAATAATTAATTCAGTACAAAGATTTCATACATATTCACATAATATATATTTCACCTTGCACACAGATCACTTACCTTTAAAATGTATCAAAAATGTTTATAATCCCCATGGTAGATTATTTAGATGGTTCTTAATTCTATCTCAATATAGATTTGACATTAAACATATTAAGGATTGAATAATATAGAAGCAGACATGTGTGTGTGCTGTCAAGAGCACCTGTATCATTTTACCTAACATATAATGAATTAAAAGATCACCAATCAACAGAACAAATTAACAATAGTAAAATTAAAATACAAAATAGTCTTTATATAATTAATAGGAAGGGTTTTAAAAGAGGTTATGTACCACAGACACTTAGACACAAATTATTAAACAAAGTACACACAGAGCATGGACATATTGGAACAACTCAAATGACTAAAATAATTTGCCCACACTATTATTGACCACATATGACTAGGGATATTTCTATATATATATATATATATATATATATAATTACACAAATCATTGTGAAACTTGCCAGTTTAATAAATCTAGGGATAACAGAATTGTTTATGGACCATTACAACAGATGCCAATAGCTACACACCCCAATCATATTTTTTCTTTAGACACAATGGGGGGCTTACATAATTATAGGACAACCAGACACAGTATTCATATGATAGTAGATCATCACAGTAGATTTCTTTGGACCTTTCCAACAAAATCTGTATCAACTGATTCATATATAACTTGTTTAAAAAATTTATTCCAAATTAACAAACCTGAAATATTAATAACTGACAGAAATGCAGCTTTTCTTAGCAATAAATTTAAACAATTTTTAGGAAAAAATAATGTAAAGCATCTACTCACCAGTGCCCATCACCCAGAAACAAATGCAAAAGTAGAAAGACTAAATTCCACTATCATTAATAGGTTAAGATGTGAATATAATCATAATTTAAAAAATTCCCTGGCCAAAATATATTCCTAATATTACTGAAAGTTATAATTATACAGTAGATACAATAACAGGCTTTGCACCTAGGTTCTTATACTATGGAATACAATCACAGTATATAGAACATGACACAGAAACACATATGTGGAATAATGGAGATCCATTTCCGGACGTCGTCCGGACGGCTCAGGTGACTGTGAACAAACAAGCCCCGGCGGCGCTAGCCGCCAACAAAGGACCAGAACACGGCCTGGTCTGCTACCGCCCAGTTTGGTGTTTTCCTCTATCCTCTTAATATGTTTTGAATAAAGTTAGTTTGAAGGAGACTTTTACCCTCTCCTTTCTGCTATTTAGTAATCTGATTTAAATCCTTGCAACAGCCCTCAAAAGAATCATCACTGCGAATTCTTCTACCGAATTCCGCATCAGTGTTTTGTGAAACGATTACCCGACATTTTTTCACAAAGTGGCGTCCCCGCGGGTATGCTTCTGACAAGACAAAATCAAGTGGATTAACGGCGGAGTACAAGTCAAGACTCTAGATAAGTACCTTTTGTTTTAACTTCTGTTTTAGTTTATTTTAAAAATGGAAATTTTAAAACTTAGAAACCGACTAACTCGCATCTTGAAGACGACAGAAGAGTTTCTGTCAAGTACTCCACCGACACCTGCAGAGGACATTGAAAATAATAGAAAAGTCATTGAAAAAACTCATAGTGAGCTTCTTGTGATCCAAGGGAAGATAAGAGACTTCATGCTAACTTCAGACTTTAGCGAAGAGGAACTAGAGCACGGCGATGTGGAAGCCTTGGAATATACCTTCAGATATAAGAAGATATATGAAAAACGTCTGACTCTTGTTAAACCTAAGGTCGCTGCGTCTAGTTCCACGACCAGTGAAGTGAGCTTCGCTTCTAGCTCACACCATAGAATTAAAACTTCCCAGGATCTCGGACTATCTCCCATTGGCCAGGAATCACTTAAACATGTGGTGTTTGGAGACAATACTAGTGAAAGTGTCAACCAAGAATACAGAGTCTCTTTGGGTCATACATCAGGGAATTTTAAAATTGTCGCGAAGCCTCTTGATCAACAAAATACCTGTGGTAACTTACCAAGACTGAGCCGCGGGCAATGGATGAAAGAACTCAAAGCCCGCAGAATCAGGGTTCCTGATATTGAAAAGGATGACAAGGAAATTGTAATACTTCTAGGATGCGATGTGTTGGGATTTATTTTCATGATAGTATCTTGTATGATGTCAAATGACTTGACTGCGTCGCAGACGCGTTTTGGCTGGACTTCAATGGGATAATGTCAGCCAGGTACTGACGTTTCACTCGTTCATCATGTTACAACGATGACAATATCGGAGAGCAGTATACCCATTCTGTGGAATCTCGATGTTCTTGGCATTATGGATCTTATTGAGGTTGAACAGAGAGATCAGAGAGAGGCATTGGCGCGTCGACATTTTCTAAAAACAGTCCAACATTCTATTTCTTGAAGACATGTTGTTTCCCTCCCGTGGAATGTAGAGAAAGCTAAAATCGCGGAGAACCGGGAGATTGCTATGAAGAGATTAGAACAAACGGCTATGAAATTAATCTCTTTGAATCTTTATGAGTACTATGATGATATTATCCGAGGCTGGTCGGCTGATGGGATAATTGAGAAAGTTCCAGCTGACCAACACGACGCTGAGGCCTTCTACCTGCCTCATCGTCCTGTGGTGAAACTCTCCAGTGGGACTACGCCTATCAGGCCTGTCTTTGATGCTTCTACCAAGATCTATAGATCCCCATCTTTAAATGACTGTCTTGAAAAATGACCTAACCTCATAGAGATGATTCTCAACCTTATGCTAAGGTTTAGAAATGGCAATTTTGGTGTCGTAGCAGACATTGAGAAAGCGTTTCTGCAGATTGAGGTGAATGAAAGGGACAGAGATTACCTGCATTTTCTGTGGTATTGCCAAATGGAGAAAATACTAAAGTATTCAGACATCGACGTGTCTTTTTCGGTGTTAACTGTAGTCCTTTCATTTTGGGGGCAGTAATCGAATACCACCTGTCTAATGTTTGACCTGAACATAAACCGTTAGCTCAGAGGTTACAAAAATCCTTTTATGTGGACAATTTAGTCACAAGCGTGAACTCTTTTGGAGAGTTACAAGATCTCAAATTGACCGCAACGTCCATCATGGAAAATGCTCGGATGGAGCTAAGCCGTTGGGAGTATAGCCTGGACGTGGCCTCCGATACTTACCCCTATGGAAGAGCAGAGATATCTAAAGTGCTTGGTATATATTGGTTTGAAGGTAAAGATTGTTTGTCATGTGAAATTTCCGTAGCCATACCCCCCAAGATAACCAAAAGGAGTATCCTGTCCTGCTTAGCTCAGATATATGACCCTTTTGGGTTTCTGAGTTCAATATTAATAAACCCTAAAATTATATTGAAAAAGGCTTGGACTTTAAAGTTTGGCATGTGACGACGAATTGGACCGTCACTACAAGAATGAACTAAGTCTATGGTTCGACGACCTTCAGCTGCACAAAGGCATGGCAATTCCTAGGAATTTCAATCCATTGATGGTACCGAAGAAGGACTGGCAGATACACACGTTTATTGATGCTAGTAGTGAAGCTTATGCTGCTGTGGTCTTCCTTCGGACACGGGTTGCTGGCCTAAGTTGAAGCACATATGATGGCGGTTAAGTGTCGAGTCGCGCCTCTCAAGAAACCCATGATACCTAAACTTGAACCTTTAGCCTGTGTTATAAGAGCACAATAAACAAAATGGTCTCTGAATTTCTAGAGTTGAAAGGTATCACAAATGTATTCTGGTCTGATGCCACAACAGCCCTTGCTTGGATAAAGCGCGATGACCAGTTGGGTACCTTCGTCGGGAATCGCGTGAAAGAGAAATGCAGGCTTAGTGATCAAAGAGATTGGAGATATGTTCCTAGCGAGTGCAATCCAGCTGATTTACCCTCCAGAGGATGCAGCCTCTCCCTGTTACAGTCTAGATGGTGGGAGGGCCCTTCCTGGTTGAAACACTCCGAAGAATATTGGCCTTCCAGGTTTAAAGACCTAAATGAAGAAGAAATCTGTGCGAAAAGAAAGAAAATTGCTGTTGCGACAACAGTTAAGAGTACCGATCATTGGTACATGAAATATTTCTCCTCGTTCATAAAAAATGTGCGGATGATGGCGTGGATTAGAAGATTCATCAACAACCTCCGAGCTTCAACGAAAGTAAAGGGCGAACTTTCTGTGAAGGAGATCGATAAAGCGGAGCTGGTGCTTTTGAAATTAGTTCAGGCCGAGTGTTTCCCTAGCCACTCTATACCTGGTCTGAAGGTATGTGAAGTAGAAGGAATCCTGCGTGTGAAAACAAAATTAATTTACAGCAGCGACGAATTTGGCTTCCGTTTGCCAGTACTATTACACGGAACTCATCCGTTGATTGAACAAATTATATGTGATTCACACGTTGAGATTTGCCACGCTGGTGTACAAATTTTGATGAACAAACTTCGGGGAAAATATTGGATAGTAAAAGCGAGACAGACCATTAAGAAAATAGTGAGAAGATGTGTCACATGTCGCCGTTACCTGCCACTCGAGTACATAATGCCAAGGTATTCGAGGTGGTAGGGATTGACCTGGTGGGCCCGCTCTATCTGAAGGATCGGACCAAGACCTGGGTTGTTCTCTTCACCTGTGCTGTGTACCGCTGTGTACATTTGGAACTGGTAATATCTCTCAGTACAGAAGATTTCCTAATGGCCATGGAGAGATTCATCAAGAGACGAGGACGTCCATCCACCATCTTCAGCGACAAAGGAATAAATTTCGTAGGAGCCAATAACTTATTTAAACAGATTGACTGGGAACGCGTTTCTAACGACGAGAAAGTGAAGCGTATTGAATGGAAATTCATCCCGCCCACTGCTTCCTGGTGGGTGGATGGTGGCAGAGATTGATTCGTTCCCTCAAAGATATACTAAAAAGAATGCTCGGAACATCAACATCAACAATTGATGGCCCTGCTGTGTCATGCAGAGGCAGTGATGAATGGAAGGCCCATGACTTATGTCAGCGACGATTTGAATGATCTTGTGACAATATCACCTTCCATGTTTCTACAAGAACAGACAGATGTCGAGTTTCCCGAGTGCCAGAATATGGGATCTAATCTAACGACACAGAAACTGCGCTATTTGAACAAGCTGAGGGAGGAGTTGAAATCACGATTCTGGAAGGAATATTTTTTCCTCCTCGTCCAGAGAAACAGACGCATTTACAATCCAAAACTCCAGGCTGGGGATGTTGTCCTTGTTGGTATAGACAATAAAAAGCGTAACTTCTGGCCATTAGCAGTGATCGAGGAGATATTACAGAGGGTGTTCACACTTATAGGAAACGAGCGCCCGGTGTAAAAAAGGAACTATTACTTTATTTTAAAAAATCAACAACGTGGAATCCGAAATGGCTTAAACTAATTCTAACACGCAATACATTTCTTTTGTTATTTAAAAAAAATACCCTTCAAATACAATAATTTCACAAGAGGTTATATTTTAGGACTTTCCAGAGCTAATCTTACTTATTTGGACATAATTAAAATTTGCAAACAAAATTATATCAACATTTCTAAAAAAGGTATTTATAATATCATTCACGACAAAAAAATATCAAGTTTTTATTCAAAGCACCTGCCGAGAAATGGACAAAAGATTATCACCCTATATCTGTGAAAACTCCTGCAACTGTCAAAAAAGTGAAAAAATATATAACAAAAGAAAATCCTATGCCACAAAGAGATATAGCCAAATTAATAGGAACATCAGTGTCAACAATAAATAAAATAATAAATAAAGATTTAGGCCTAAAAGCTACAAAAAAAAACATGCGGTTGACAAATTGTTTCAGAGCCATATTCGTCAGCGACACACTATCAGCAGATATTTTTATGAAAATTTCTTGGCTGCTGATAGATGGAAATTTATTGTTACATATGACGAAGCATAGGTATATTTAACCGATTGTGGCAGAAAAAGAGCTATATACTATCAAAAAAAGGTGGAAAAATCTAGGCCAATTTGGCTGAAGGAATGTGCCGAAAGTTACCCCAAAGGATATATGGTGGCATGCGGTATATCATATGAAGGAAAATTAAAAATAAGAAAAGTTGAAAGAAATGACAAAATAACCTCGGAGTACTATCAAAACAACATTTTAGAACTTATATTTTTAAATGATATTCCCTCTATCTATGGAAAACAGAGCAACAAAGTCTGGTTTCACCATGATAACGCCACAAGTCATACCTCATCTTCAACCCAAGCTTATTTGGAAGATCTAAGGCAAAGAACAGAAATCAACACTATTCCAAAGAAGAGAACCCTGTAAAATCTCCTGATTTAGCCCCGATGGATTTTTGCATTTTTGGATGCCTTAAAAGAGCACTTGGAAAGAGACACCCTAGGACAATTGAAGGTCTCTGGAAAGTGGTAAAGGAAGAATGGGATCTTTTGAGTATGACCATGATCAGAAAGTGTCTGCTATCGTGGAAAATCAGGTGCCGTTCTGTAAATAAACAAAAAGGCTTTCAAATAGAACATTTGAAAAATTTCAAATATGGTGTTCATTTTGAATATTTTATAATAAAACTTGTTTCCTATAAGTGTGAACACCCTCTGTATTTGGAAGAGGGGAGTGAATAGATTAGTGAAGGTGAAAACCGCAGTAGGAACCTTCCTAAGACCTATTCAGAAAATATATCCCTTGGAAATATCATCAACAACAGCTTCTTCGCGTTTGCTGAACGATAAAGGAAAAACTGCAAATATTCAGACTAAATCGGGAAGAACCGTTTGTATACCCAACCGATTGAACGATTATTATTGTTTTCCTATTGTGCCTAGAGGAAAACAGGTAGGAGTATGTGAAATAATGGAGATCCATTTCCGGACGTCGTCCGGACGGCTCGGGTGACGGTAAATAAACAAGCCCCAGCGGCGCTAGCCGCCAACAAAGGACCAGAACACTACCTGGTCTGCTACCGCCCAGTTTGGTGTTTTCCTCTGTCCTCTTAAGATGTTTTGAATAAATATAGTTTGAAGGAGACTTTTACCCTCTCCTTTCTGCTATTTAGTGATCTGATTTAAATCCTTGCAACAGCCCACAAAAGAATCATCACTGCGAATTCCTCTACCGAATTCCGCATCAGTGTTTTGTGAAACGATTACCGGACATTTCTTCACAACATACACCAATAAAAAAGCAAGAAAATTAGCTATTGAAAGAACCATAAAATTCCATGAACACAGCAAATAGCTTTATGATATTAAACACCCAGAACCCATTTTTAAAGAATGAGATCAGGTATTAATAAAAACCTTTATTTATCCAAACACTGGTAAATTAACACAAAGATATATTAGGCCCATTTACAATTTTAAAACAACTTTCTCCAGTCACATATAAAATAAATAAACCCAATTTATCTCAAAGAAAACAGACAGAAATTATACACTCTAAGAAACTTAAAATAATTTTACCCAGAATCAGATTTTTTACTTAAAAATAGCACTAATATAGAAAATTACTTAATAGTAAACCAAAATTCTAACACAAATTTAATAGATATTGATGATAAACCATGTTTTTTGCAGGAAGGCCATATTTTGATTATGGACCATGAATGTCACTCCATATATCTCTCGATCAGTATTTCATTACTCAACGATTATTAAGAAATATCTTTACCGTTATTTCACATACATTCAAATGTTTAAATTTTAGAAACAACTCATTTTAAATTATATTTATGTAAAAGTAAACATTTCTACTGCCATTTAATATTTTGAAATACAACAAGCATAATGACATAATTACTCGTATTTTAAATACCTTTTTGGCTTCATATAAATTTTTATATCAATCTATCGATTATTATTTCTTATATATAGTTTTATTTTAATTTCATAATTAAATAAATTATTTGTAAACAAACTTTATTCTGTTTATTTTGAAAAATATGGACATTGTTTTTTATTGTTTAATTTGTAATTATTTCTAAAGACATTTTAATTTCGTTTAATTAATTATTTTTGTAATTGCCAATTTTATTTTGAAATTTTAACTTTTTAAAAATATTTTTCACAGGGGGGAAATATTATGTAATCTAAAATGCAAATATTTTATTTTTTTTAAAACATGCATTTTATTTTCATCATTGACTGTTCTGCATTTTTTACCATAGATTTAGAAGATAACACTTTTAAAAAATTGTTGTAAATATGTATAGTTAAGCTACCTATTTTTTAATTCACGAATATAGGGGATTCATTTTATAAATTATATATTACTGTGAAAAATAATTTTATGTGTAATTTACTTCAAGTAATTCCAAATAAAAACTACTTAATGGGTAAATAATTATTTTTCCTATTTTCACGACTGCACCTCCTATTCTATCTTTTTCAACAACAAAACCAAATAATTCATAACATATATGTGATGATTTAAGACCATGGAATTGTTGTAAATAGTCTAGATATCTACTACCACATGTTCCACCCCATGACTGTATATAACTTCTTATGTACTGCACATAGAAAGCCTCAACTAACATCAATCTGTACCGCGTAAGAATCTAATAAAGTATAACAACTGTACAGATAGAAGGAATGGAGACTAACAGGAGAAGATTAAGGTTAAAACTAATCAGGCTTAGGTGAGAGTAGAAGTCAAACCTAAGAAGTAGGCCTAGAAGAGAGCCCGACTATTAATAAAGTCACAGTTAACCTTCTGACCCCGGAAACCCTGCGAGCTAAGTTTAAGCCAATATTTCCTGACAGGACCGGTCGTATCTGGTGACCGCAAAAGTTATAAAAGTAGAGAGACGCCCAATATTTCCGGAACAAGGCCGGACGTATCTTCCATCAAAGAAAGCCGCAAGGCCAATTAGAGAAGACCATACCTAAGTAGGTCAACCAATAGCCAGCGGCCACGTGGCATGGTCCCGCCAATTGGGAAAGAATCACCTAAATAGGTCAACCAATTAGAAAGAAGAAAGGTCTTGGTGTTAAATCGAGAACCTAGGTTAGGCAGTCTACGCTTGGCTCTCAACAAGGTAACACTTGCTCTAAAGATCTCCCTCTCTCCTCATCCCATTCCTTCTTGACGTCAGACGCTTCTTAGTGGAATCTCTGTTTGTTTATTTCACCTTTGGCCCAGCTGTGTCGCCTTCCACCACGACTGCACGGTAGAGTTGACATCGAGGTTCGTCTAGCATCAGGTAACACTGGTCCCAGAGGTCCCAAGATATCACATATATATAGTTAATGTTTTTTATACTTATAAAAGTATTCTTCTTCTCTCTCATTTAATTGTATTCTATTCTAATTAAAATTGTTACACCAAAATGCGACATACTAAAGACGTGGAATTTACACGAAAGGAAGAAACAGTGATGTGCAAATTAATATATTTTCAACGCATTTATATGCAAGATAAGCTGCCGCTAGCGACGCCCACAATTTATCTCCAAGAAGAGAGTACACTTCGTTCTCTTTTTATGCGGTTTTGGAGTTATGCGGTGCAAGAAAAAAAAATTATTCGAATTTCGAATTTTTTTTTTCTGGTGATTCACTTTTTCTGAAAACGAATAAGAATAACAACTACAACTCTACTATTACGCAATCAATACAAAGAAAGAATTTTGTAACGTCCTGGTTGTATGTTAAGTTATCCAACAAACAGTAGAGGGGAAGTTCCAATGTCTTTTATTCCGCGCCTGCCGGTGTCTTACACAACTCGTGCAAAACCGAAATCAAAACTGAAAACCCGCCGGCGTGCCAGCTGCCGTTACAAATTTCTTTTTTCTTTTATTGACATGTTTTCTCTTGATTTGTTCTTAAAAACAAAAGAGACAAAAACAAAAATACCTCGTTAAAATTGCGTGTTTTTATGCTGCATTTTGTTTTTGTATGAAACTGTTACACAGACTTTGACTTTAATCATCATAGATGCCGACGTCACTACGATGACGTAACTTCCAACTTCTACCTTCAAACTTGCTGTTATTGTTTACCGCTAACTTGTCTTAACAATATATGTAATGGAACAAGTCGTTCCTTAAATAAATATATATTTGTTTTTATCAGAAGGGATGTCCTCGTAACTACAACATACGTGAGTACAAACAAAACAACCAGAAATCCTTTGAAAGAACAAATCGTATATTGCTAAGCCTATATCAATTTAATAGCAGTGCGTTGTTTGGGCGCGCGAATTGGACTAACCGCCAATTGATCCATTTAAATCATAAAGAAAATAAATAATTGGACTAACCGCCAATTGATCCATTTAAATCATAAAGAAAATAAATAATTGGACTAACCGCCAATTTAGAAAATAAATATTGAATGAAAAATGGATACACATAACTTAGCAAAAATCGAACAGTTAACAGAAAATAACTATACAACGTGGTCCATGAAAATGGAAGCAATTCTAGATTCAAAAGACCTCTTCGAGGACGTAATTGTTAATGACGAGCCAGACTTTACAAAAAATAAACTAGAATATGATATTTGGAAGAAAAAGAATCGGGAAGCATACAGCCTAATAATATTGTCACTTTCGGATGACTTAACAATCATCTTTCGAGGCGATAAAAGGGCCAAAAGAATTTGGTACGACATAAAGAAAAGGTTTGAAGGATCTCTAGAAAATAAAAGGATAGACCTAATGTTGGATCTAGCCAGACTAAAATTGAACCCAAATGAAAATGTCAACATGTATATTGTACGAGCACAGAAACTGGCACAAGAGATCACCCAGCTAGGAAAGACTGTAACAGAAAGAGAACTTGTACGATACATTGTTGAAGGACTCACACCTAACTTTGACACGATCACAGCAGCACTGTCAATAAACAGAGAAATCTCCTTACCAGACTTGAGACAAGCTCTACTGGATTTCGAGAAGAAAAGACAGGACAGAAGCAAAAATCCTGAAAATGCTTTCAGATCATCAGGCAACCAATTCAAAGAAAAGTCATGCTTCATTTGCAAAAGAAAAAGGACATTTCAAGAAAGACTGTTGGTTCAACCCTGACAACAAAGGAAATCAAAAGAATACAACAAACAAAAATAACATGGCCAGTACAAGGAACTACCATAAAGGACCAAAACAAAACAAAGACACAGCCAGGTCAGCAATCCAAGAACGAACGGAGGAACCATCCCAACGAAGAGACTCCACTTCAGAATACGCACTACATGCAAGCACAAGGGAGGAACGCCCGACAACTCAGGACGTGTGGATAATTGATTCTGCATGCACAAGCCACATGACTTCCCATGGTGATTGGATCGAGCACAAGACGGAGGAGAGAAGAAGCATACAAGTGGCAGAAGAAGGGAGGCACATCGAATCTACCTCATCGGGATTAATCCAAGCTACTGTACAAGGTAAGGACAAACTTAACAACGCTGTAACCCTGCATAATGTCCTCCATGTACCACACCTGAAAGGAAATCTAATGTCCATTCCAAGCGCAGTAAGAAGAGGGAACTCTGTTCTTTTGAATTCTGAAGGAGCATACATATACTCTTCTGATGACAAGCTAATAGGAACAGGCAACTTTGATGGTAACATGTACACATTGAACCTATCACGTTTATCTGAAGCAACTCATGTTCCAAGTGAACATTGCTTGATTTCAAAGGACAATTCTAGAACTGCATGGCACAGAAGGTTAGGACATCCTAGTGACAACAAATTAGACCTGATTTTGAAGAACAATCTTCTAAAAGGCTTGAACTCTATAAATGGTACCCTTGATCAATGTGATGCTTGCTCATTGGGAAAAATGACCAAAGTACCCTATGTTCACACAGATGGCAATCAGGAAAGCTACCCCTTTGAAGCCATTTATGTCGATCTCTGTGGTCCAATGAGAATAAACTCCTTGGGCGGAAGTAAATATTTCTTGACCATCGTAGATGGATTTTCTAGGAGAATATTTGTAGAATTTCTCAAAGATAAACTCTCGGCAGCAGAAGTTTTGAAGAAGTTTATTGTAAAGAGAGAAAACGAGCTAAACTCAAAACTAAAACGACTTAGAACAGATAACGGAACAGAATTTATCAATAAAAACCTTGAAACCTTCATAGAATCCAAAGGAATTAAACATGAACTAACTACACCGTACACCCCAAGAAGCAATGGGAGAGTTGAAAGAGCTAACAGAACACTATTAGACAAAGGCCGAACACTTCTGGCAGACTCCCAATTACCCCTACACTTCTGGGCAGAAGCTGTGAATACAGCTGCATATCTGTACAATCTAACTCCCACAACCAATGACCCAGACGCTACCCCTATGGAAAAATGGAAAGGTAAAAAGCCATCCGTCTCTCACATCATGAGATTTGGTTGTGAAGTCTTCTATAAACTCGAGAATCATCAAAGACACAAACTAGAAGCTAAATCTAAGAGAGGAATATTTGTAGGCTATTCAAGATTCAGAAGAGCTTATCGAGTATTTGATATCACAGCGAGAGTCATTCTTGAAACCGCAGACATTCATTTCAGAGAGAACAATAATGTCATCTCGGAAGAAAAACAAAGTGATAATAATACGGACACTGACACATATTTCTTCATTCAGGAAGATGAACAACTGGACAATCATGTTCTATCAGATGTTGATATTGAAGAGCCAGCACCAGATACCATGGTCAACAGACAGACAGAGTCGAGTGGATCAGACAGACCACAAAGAACTCGAACAATACCTAAAAGATTTGATGACTACGTTCTGGCTACTACGAATGAAACCATTCCGAAAGACTATGAAGAAGCCATCGCATGCGAAGACAAGAAACATTGGGAGAACGCAATGCTTGAGGAAATACAGAACATGTACTCGCATCAAGTATGGGAACTGGTACCTAGACCTGTAAACGCTAAAGTTGTCAAAAGTAAATGGGTGTTCAAAATATCTAAAGACCAAGAAAACAAAACTTACAAAGCTAGACTTGGTGCAATGGGATACAACCAAATCCCAGGAAGAGATTACAACGAAAGTTTCAGCCCTGTAATTAAAAATGCCACCCTCAGGACTATTTTGTCAATGGCAGCAACAAAAGATTCAGTCATTAAACTATTTGATGTGAAAGCAGCCTATCTAAATGGAAACATTGAAAACACAATATTCATGGAACAACCTGCTGGATTTGTCCAAGACAGAAACAAAGTTTGCAAACTCAACAAAAGTATTTACGGTCTACCTCAATCCGGAAGATCGTGGTATGAGAAATTCAGTCAAGTACTTCATGACTGTGGACTGGAAAAACTTAAATCTGATCCTTGCCTATTTAAATGGAAGAATGAAGACAAATACTTCTATTTAGGGATATATGTTGATGACTTTATCACTGTCTCAGATTCTGAAGATACCTCAAACAGATTCATCAATAAATTGAGACATCACCTGGAAATAAAGGATGTAACATGTAAAGGCATGTTTTTGGGAATCAAGATCATACAAGACAAGGAGGGAATTTCGCTACAGCAAAGCCACTATGTACAACAAATATTGCAGAAATATGGAATGGAAACTTGTAAGGAAGTTCCAACACCAGGTTCCAAAGAAATCAATTTGGATAATCATATTGAAGATGACAATTGTGAACAGCACACTTACCAGGAAGCCCTTGGAATGCTAATGTTTCTAGCTGTTAACACCAGACCCGACATTGCTTACATCACTAGCAAACTTTCACAGTACTCCAGACAACCAAAACAGATGCACTGGACAGCAATCAAAAGTGTTATGAGATACCTACGAGGAACAATTGACCTAGGAGTGAAATTTGAAAGAGGGAAGACTGGAATCCTGAAGTCCTACACCGATGCCAGCTGGTCGACCACTCATGATGGAAAATCCTACGGCGGATATGTATTGAAGCTCGGCGAAGCAACTATAGACTGGAAAAGTAGTAAACAACCACTCGTCGCCCTCTCCACAATGGAAGCGGAAATGATAGCTGCTTGTGAAAGCTGCTGTCAAATCAAGTGGATAATAAACCTGTTACGAGAGCTGGAAGAATGGAATTTCATGGAAAAACCAACTGCGATCTATACAGACAGTCAGTCATTGATCAACTGGATCTCCAGCCCTAAACAAAGCAGTCGCTGTAGACATATCAACAGAAAGTACCACTTCTTGAGAGACTGTTATGAATCCAGAGACATCTGCCTTCTGTACAAGCCATCTCAGGACCTGGAGGCGGATATCTTCACAAAGGACCTATCCCGAGACCAGATGAAGAAACACCTGGAGAGCCTCAGCATCGTGGGAATAAAGCCAAAGTAAGGAGGGAATTGTTACACAGACTTTGACTTTAATCATCATAGATGCCGACGTCACTACGATGACGTAACTTCCAACTTCTACCTTCAAACTTGCTGTTATTGTTTACCGCTAACTTGTCTTAACAATATATGTAATGGAACAAGTCGTTCCTTAAATAAATATATATTTGTTTTTATCAGAAGGGATGTCCTCGTAACTACAACATACGTGAGTACAAACAAAACAACCAGAAATCCTTTGAAAGAACAAATCGTATATTGCTAAGCCTATATCAGAAACTAATTAAAAAAGCCTGCATATTGGAAAGCATTAGAAAATAAAACTTTGTGAAAGAAGGTTACTACCGAAAACCGGAAGATAAATTTACTCAAGTGAATTGTAAGTTTTTTGAATAATTTTAGTGCGTAATTGTACATTAAGTTTTTTCTATAATTTTTAGTCCTCTTAAAGAAAATGTGTGACAATAATAAAAAACAAAAAAGAAGTGCAATTTCGCTAGAAACCAAAATTATAATTCTCGATTGCTTGGCGAAAGGAGAAAGATCAACAGCAATATGTAAACGTTATAATTTAGGCGAATCTACTATAAGAGCAATAAAAAAAAATGAAGCGGCAATAAGAAGATCAGTCAGATCTGGTACAAATTTGAGTTCTAAAATTTCATCATAATCAAGAGGCACTTTAATAGAAAAAACAGAAAAGGCTCTCGTAATTTGGATTGAAGATTTAACTCAAAAAAGAATTCCGTTAGATGGACATTTAATCAAGATGAAAGCCCTTAAATTTTACAAGGAGTTAAAAGAATCAGAGCCATCTACATCTTCACGTGAAAGTAATCCACAATTATCTGCCAGCACAGGGTGGTTAACTGGTTTTATAAAAATACATTCTTTTCATAATCTAAAAATAAAAGGTGAGGTGGCTTCTGCAGATGAAGAAGCTGCTAGAAAATATCCTGAAAAGTTGGCTAAAATTATTAAAGATGGAGGATATTGTGCCCATCAAATCTTCAATGCTGATGAAACAGGATTGTTTTGGAAAAAAATGCCAACCCGTACTTACATTGCAAAGTCCGAAAAAAATGCCAGTGGTTTTAAAGCTGCTAAAGATCGAGTTACTTTATTGCTGTGCAGCAATGCATCTGGCGATCGAATGTTAAAACCGCTGCTTGTAAATCGATCTTTAAAACCACGTGCATTAAAAGGAAAAGACTTAAATACACTGCCCGTACATTGGATGGCAAACAAGAAGGCCTGGGTAACAACGGCAATTTTCACTGAATGGTTCAATAAATGCTTCGTACCCGAAGTAGAAAATTATATGAAAGAGATGAGTCTCGAATTTAAGATCTTATTAATTCTTGACAATGCACCAGGTCATCCAAACTTAGAACATCCAAATATAAAGGTAGTTTTTTCCCTCCAAACACAACGAGCCTAATTCAACCATTAGATCAGGGAATTATTTCAACATTTGAAAAATATTATGTAAAATTCACTTTCCAATTCATTTTCGATAAACTGGAATCCGATACAATAACAGTTACTGAAGTTTGGAAACAATTTAATATCTTGAACTGTGTAGATCATGTTGCGTTAGCAATTGCCGAGATAAAATCACGAACTTTAAATGCATGTTGGAAAGCTGCTTGGCCTGAATGCGTATCAAAGAGAAATGAATCAAATAGAACAACAATAGTAACATCATATATTATTTCAATTGCTAAGGAAATAGGTGGGGAAGGTTTTGATGATTTTGGCGAGCATGATATAGAAGAATTGCTTGTGGACGAAGCCCTAAATGATGATGATATTTTGGAAAGTATGGTAGATACTACTAAAGATTTCGAAACAGTGTGTGTAGATAGCGAACTGGAAGATGTTACTCCACTGGACGAAAAATTACTTCGGGAAGGCCTTCAACTTTCCGGTAAATTGGAATTTTTTTTATTCAAAATGATAATGATGTAGAACGCGCCTTAAAATTCCAACGTGATCTGAAATTTTGTATGTCTGGCTACAGAGAACTCTACAAAGAACTAGTCAAGCCATCACAGCGTTTGATTACTGACTACCTTGTCAAAGAAAAAAAAAATCATTGAAGTTCCTAAAGAAGCATTACCATGTAGATCTGATGACGTAATTTTATCTTCAAGTGATGAAAGTGATCTTGCACCAATCCACAAACGGGTTCGCACATTATCAGACAGCGAATAATGATGAAAACATTCTTAATATGATTTTAAATAAAGTTTTGTTTATGTGTTTTTTTTTTTTACATATTAAGTTTTGTTTTTGTTATTAACACACATATGTGCCATTTATTAAAATATGATGAGAAAAAAATTAAATCTTATTATTTATAAATCTTTTTTTATGCGATTTCTGGTGCATTTTAAAACATTATTTAGGTTTTATGCGATTTTTTTAATAAATGGAACGTATCCATCATTTTACATATAAATGTATGCCTTTTTTTGTGCGATTTTTTTTATGCGGATTCCCCTGGAACGCATCTACCGCATAAAAAAAGAACCAAGTGTATACAGGTTTTCCACAAATAAATTAAATTTGAAACGTTGTTTTGCTTTGAAAAGTTGTCGTGATGCTCGTGTAAAAAGGTAAAATGCTTACCAACACGTTTCTGAGGTTGATATAGGTGAATTGTAGCCTACTGGGATTTCGGTTCAACGTACCGCAGTATTGCTTCTCGCGTCGATCGATATCCATGACTTAGCAGAATATGGAGTCTATGGAGAAAGGACGGTCATATGGAACGACGTATTGGATCTCGGCGGCCCGCTATCACAAGAAACGGAGAAACCCGACATGCTACCCGCATGGCCTTAATAGATCGAACAGCAACAGATTCCTGGGTCATTAAGTGGGACCGTTTGCAAGTCAATAAGTGTCTGCCCGAACAGTTCAACGACATTTGCAAAGCATGAGATGTCAGCTCGGAGATCATGGATTCGGCTACCCTCGACGCCGCATCACAGACAGGAGCACCTTTAAAGGTGTGATCAACGACGAATCTGGACGCAGGAATGACGCCGTGTCGTATTTTCAAACAAATCCAGGTTCTGCTTGCAGCACCACGATGACCATAGCCGTGTTTGGCACCATCGTGGAAAGGGCACATTGCCAGCGTCATCACCTGGAGGGATGGTGAGGGATGCCACTGAATACGGGTCTCAGTCATCACTTGTTATCATTACCGGCATTTTGAACAGTCCCCGTTACAATTTTGGCCCGTGGTAGTTCGAGGCCTGGGAAACGCTACGTTTAAGCATTACAATGCACGACCGCATTTTGCCGGCACTGTACCGCCTATATTAATAAAGTGTTATACTTCTGTACTGGCCAGTAAATTCTTCGGATCTGCCACCCTAAGAAAACGTCTGGTCAATGTTTGCCGAGCGACTGGCTCGACACCGCACGATCGTCACATCTGTGGCATCGTGCTGAAGCTGCATGGGAAGCTGTACCTGTACATGCCTTCTAATCTCTGTTTAATTCAATGTCCAGGCGTATAAGGGCTGTTATTGCTACCAGAGTTGGTTCTTCTGGGTACTGACTTCTCAGGATTTATACCTCAAAATTTCTTGAAAATTCAATCAATTTGTATTCCCTGTATAATAATACAAGGTTCGGTCAATAAATAATGCCCAATCTGTTACAACCTTTCTATTGAAAAAATAGTAACTGAAACTCTGTATATCTGAACTCCTAACATCCCTCTACGCACATATTAGAATCATTCAATAAATTCACCTTACTTCTGTACATATTTGATTCAACGTTGTTACCGATTTGCAAATTCCTTTTCGAAATGTGTCTTTTCCAACTCTCTGAAACACTCTCAAATGGCTTGGAATGAAATTACATTACTTTTAAATTTTTTACCACGAAAAAATGCTTTAAACTTCCAAACAAGTATATGTCTGAGGGTGCCAAGTCAGGGCTGTACGCAGGATGAGTCATCAAAGTGCACTCAATATCCTGCAATATTCACCAAAGTCACGCCATGTAAGGTCTCGTATTATCCTGATGAATTTTGATTTGGGAGTTTTTAAGTTGGATTTTAATTTGCCTTACTTGCTCTTTTTTTAATCTTTTTTAATGATTTACAATACCTGTCCTTGTTGATAAAATAATTTATTTCAACATCAGCCCTTCTTGGTCTAAAAAAAAAATAAATAAAACATAAATCATAATTTTGTCCTTGGAAAGGGAAGTCTTTGTTTTTAATCACTGGCTATATTTTATGGGTTCATTCAATTGATTGCCACTTTGGAGAAGTATCATAATGATAAATCAAGTTTCATCACATGTTATCATACTTTCAAACACCTGAGAAAGATCTCCAGAAAAGTCTCTATGAGGTATACAAAATATTATATCCGAATTTGCATCATTTCTCGTGTTAGACGCATTGGCGCCCATTCAGAGCGTAATTTTCTATGCAAATATCATTACTAAGAACACTTCCTTTAGACAGGGAAAGCTTTTCCATTATTTGATGAGTCGTCATTGTCTGTTTATTATTTATCAATTCCTCCGTTAGAGCCAAATTTGATTCTTCACAACAGAGGTTGGTCTGCCTGATCTTTCTTTATCACTAATATCCAAATAACCATTCTGGAAGCCCCGAATCCATCTTTGTATTTTACTTCTATCCATGGCTTCGTTTCCATTGACAGACATTAGCTTAGAGTGAATTACAGTGGCTGAAATGTTTCCAGACTTAAACAGTAACTCAATCACAGACCGTTGTTGAATTCTTGTGTTTATTTCAAAAATCCTAATTATGTTCGTAAATGTGAAAATCAGGAAACATTAATTTTATGATGATAAATAATTAAATATTTTTCTATAGGTAGTTGTGCATAACTTATTGACGGTTCTTGTATTTTTGTCTAATAAATAATATTTTGTTCTTAAAAGAGGCTCATTTAGGGTTTTACACGTAATGCTTAAAAATTGTATTAAAACAATAAATTTTATCACTAAAATTGTATAAAGAATATTAAAATTAACTGCAACAAGCTACCTTATTGTGTACAGTACAGCCAGAGTGACCTAGTCTTCACCAGGTATAATCTGACGATCTTCCAGATTACCTATGTCAGGTCACATCGCACTTACATATCTGCCCAGCACTGATGACCTTTCCAATAAAAGCTAATTTCGCCATCCGAATGTTATATACTAAAGGTTTTAGCGTTGGTTCAATTTGAGAAGTGCAATTCCACATTTGTGTCCCAACCAAGGTGTAACAATGAGAGACTACGGCGGTGACGACGCTCACCTGGACACAAGGGAGCGATGGCGTCATGCCGACCTTGACCAGGGCTCAATTAGATTGCTGTCTGCCCCACCTAGCTGGCTCACTGCTTCACTTACTTTCTTCACGTCGCTCGCTGCTTCACTGATTTATTTTACATAGTTCACTGTTTCACTGACTTATTTTCCATCGCTCGCTGTTTCGATAACTGATTGTACACTATTCTAATACTCATTTCTTCATTGAATTATGTCACATCGCTCGCTGCCTCAATAACTTATTTCACATTATTCTTAGCTCACTTCTTCATTAACCTACTTCACATTGTTCTATTGATCCCTTCACTAACTTTACGTTGTTACACATAGCTCACTGATTCAATGACTTACTTCCGATTTAAAATGGTGTGATCTATTTATTTATACTTTTAATATAATTAAAATATATTCTTTCACACCTCTGCAATGTAAAAATTATACTTGGAGTCCTACATGGTTCACCAGCTGTAAACTCTCCATGCGGTTTCACCATATTAATCCTCAATCAGTATGCTTCAACATTGAGAAGCCATGTCCTCTCATTATAATTTTACTGGACACCGAGTGTAATTAAACTGGACACCGACAAAAAGGGCGGACAGCAGGTGTTCACCTCGGCCTCTCATGTAGATCACACCCTCCTGGACCTTGTCCGTGTCTTCGGCGCTGACCTCTCTTTAAGGTAACATCAACCTGACTCGTCCTTTTGTGTTACCCTTTGACGTCTGACCACGAGGCCCATGACTGCATCTAACCTGCTTACCACGGCCATCACCAAGGACGTGTTCATAGACACATCAACCAGTGCGAACTTTTAGACTACAATCAAACGAACACATTTGTACGGTAAATGTAACTTATTTTAAACCTAAATTTTCAATTGTTTTCATCAGTTAGATTATTATTTCATTAATTTCATTTTAACCTTTTACCCCGTGCGAACAGATTACCATTTTCCATTTCCTTCATACAAATTTGTTTTTATTTCTGGGCTCATATTCTATAAAGGTGCAACTAAGTCAATTTTATACAGATCTTGCTAAGTTGTAAGTGTCTGTCAGTGACTTATTTTCTTCAATATATGCCATATTTAACATAAAATATTGTTGCGTTGTTGGTTGACAAAGAATAACTTCCGTGGGTACAGAGGATCTTTAGGACTTTATTTAAGCCTGATCAAAAATAATAATATACAGAAGAATTGCTTGGAGTACACCACGTAGCTTCGTTCTTCTACTCTTTTCGGCATGAGTTACAATTACAATTATTTCATTTCCAAAGCGCTATACCCGCAAGGGATACTTGCGCCAAACAAGGAGAAAAGTTTATTTACAAAAGTTATTTACATTATTCAACGCATGAAAACATTAGAGATCCAGATTTTGTAGAAATTTTAGAATGTATTTACAAAATGAATTGGACTTTAAATATGATTTTTTATCGGAAATCAAATCGTTAAGTTCACAAACAACTAGTTCATTCTTCATTCTATAATCTTGAAATGCTGGGCAATTGATCAGTAGATGTCTTGAGGTTTGTTCCTCCATACCACAAAAGTAACTTGAATCTTCCACTGCCTTTATTCTATTTAAAAAACTTAAATTTCCGTGGTTTGTAACAAATTGAGTATTATAAAAATTTGGACGAAAATATTTAGGGATTTCATGTGGAAAAAAGCTTAAGAAAGTATTATTTGCTTCGTTTTTCAGAACATTCATTCTTGATTTGAGAAAGGTATCTATAATTCCTGGAATAAATGGGTCATAAATTTGTTTAACATCTGTGGATAAGTTTCTCAGATCAGATATCATGATTCTGGATTCGCATGAGTTCCTCATCCCTATATATCCTGGAGTAGATCTTTCCAAAACGGTCATGGTTGGTCAGCCAATCAGAAAGCCGCCAGCCCTAAACTTTTTGCAATCGCTTTAGATTGGCCAATCAGTTGTTCTCCGATTTTTCTACATTATCTTGAACATTCTGAAACATTCTATTCTGGAATGCGCGCTATTTTTTAAATCTACGTAACAATATTGTAACATGGATGACAAGTCCAAGATACCAGAGTAAAGTTGGGGAAAGAGGGGTGGACTCCAGCAGCCCCCGTTGTTGCTATTTGGCAGACGCCAAAAACAGCATTTTCTGTGTGGGGGAGGACGAGTCTGGTGACATCTGCGGCAAGAAGAAGACGTGGCGACTTGCCTCCGGGCGTGTGGATGATCCTGCAAGGCGGTGCCTGAAGAGCCTGACATAGGAGCGGCCTACAAGCCGGTGTAGTCCAGGCTGGACGCGTTAATGTGAAGCGAGAAGTTTCACAAGAGTGATATTCACAGCGCCAAAGATCCTTCTGACGGGGAGGTTGAAGTCAAGTCCCACTCATTGTATTCCTACTATTAAGTGAAGCATATAATAAAGCGCTAACTTCAGCTGCATCCCTTCGAACTCACGTGATTATACAAAGAACACGAGCAGCGTTTGGGTAAGACGTAACAATATTAAAGCTATTTCCACTCATTTAAATTTAAGTCTTCGTGAAAATATTATACTTTTTATATATATATATATATATATATATATGACAAAAAGCAACTTCATTTTATACATTTTTATAATAATTTGGTCTTTAACAAATTTAACTAGTGTTCTTATTCAAACGTTAGATTCTATTTCCTTTTTACATATTTATTTTTTGAATAATTTCATTTAAAACAACTTTTATACCTCAAAAACGGTTATTTAAAGGAAAAATAAGTTTTTGGTATTTTGAAATGTTCGCTTGATACCCACTAAATATTCTATATTGTCATCCCTCATCAATGAGAAATTCCCCCTTTTTCTTATCATAATGACAAACAGTCATATAAATATTTTTAGAAGGAACAAATATTCCATCCCACAAACCAACTAATTATAACAACGCTACTATCAAAAAGATAAACTCTTGTCCATAAAATACAGATTTCAAATATTTCACCTTCATATCTTCCTCCACTCCCTTCAACTCTACCTACACCCATCACAATAGAAACGATATCTTACGATGAATAGGAGAGAGAACTTGGACCTAGTGGTTACGTTTGCAGTGTGTTCATGAGGATTGTTAGTATATGTGCCTAAATGAGTTCTTAAAGATATCGAAAGTGTGTAATTCTTGAGGAAATATTGTTTATGTAAAATCACAATTTAGGAGCGAGGAATGGTGTCGGGCAAATAAAATATTATTTCCAGAAGGTGCAATGCGCGTGGAAGGGTGTGTCAAAGGTTCCGATTCGACGTTGGGGCTTTATGGCATCAAGTGACCGGATAACCAATTAGGCAGCTTGCGTAGAATTTATTTTCATAATATGGCTTGATTGTTTCATGGGGAAATTTGGTAATGTACATGTATTATTTGGTACGAGTTTTGACTTGAAGGTAAAATTTAAAAATATTTCGTTAGATCATTGTTTAGAAAGTTAAGGTTTTAACAAAGCCTTCAGGTGAATTAGGAGATTAAAAATCGTTTTTAAAATATATGGTGGTAAACGATTTATTTCCTGCTAGGAGGCTGATCCGGCTGGCCGCGTGTCGCCTCGGCTCCGGTAAATATATGTTTTTGATAGTTGTTTATATTATAGATATTATATTATATATTTACACGTCGCTTTTGCGGTGCTTGTTTGAGTTTTTAAATTGTTTATTATCCCTATAGTGAGTTAATTATCATGGATGATATAATTGTAAAGCGTACCGAGGAATGTAAGACACAGCATAAGATCATATCGGAGCAGATTGTTGAGATACTGAAGGCTAAATACTCATCAACTAATAAAAGTTAAAATCAAAGCGATCTTACAATAATACAAAATATGCTAAAGCAACTGAAATTGCTGATGGATATAATTGGAGATATTGCTGTGATTAATGGCTTTTTTGTGATAGACTGGTCAAGAAATATCACCTCTAAATCCAGATTACAATAGGTCATATGCTCAAGTTGCAATAAATTCAGAAGTTGAGAAATTAGTTATGCAAAATCAGAATGAAGCGGAAAAACGTTGATATTTAAATCTAAGTCGAATGTCTCACCGGCTGACGTACTTAACGAAGTGAATAATGGTATTGACAAAAGTTACTTTTACGGGTATCACACAAAAAGCAATAAACTAGGGCCTACAGTAAGAGTAACTTAAACACAGAAAAAGGTACACTCAAGTGTACAACACCAACAAAAAAGGGGATAAATAAAAAAAAACACGATTTGTTAAATAAAATAAAAACAGTAGTTATATTTTATTTGCAGCGTTGATAAGGAGCGGACCGGGGTTTAAACAGGTATGCGAGGAGATCACCAAACAAGCACACAGAGAACGCTATAAGCGTCTCCACTCGAACATTACTCCACGACTTCTCGCATTCCGTTTCAACTCTCTTTTATGTACAAACATGGCCACATTCGTCCAATGATCCAATACAATATTAGAGCTCTGAGAAGCGGTCTGGTGGATTAAATTGGCGAAACCGCTGGGAGGGTTCACCACTGATGAGCCAAGCCCTCCAAATATATTTTTTCATCGCATAAAGGACAGTAGAAGTTCGTTTTATGTATAAAAGAAACATTCGCGCTTTTAAATTATTTTATTTTATATGTATAGATGGCGCGTTATTGCTTTGTGTTATAAAGGTAAATGTTTGAACTTAAAATTCTACAACAAAATACATGGAAAAGTAATCTAGTTAATAACGAAATCATGGAATATATTAATAGAGAAAAGTGTGATCTGGTTTTAGTTCAAGAGCCATATACTATAAATAACGAAGTAATTTTTAATAGGCATTGTGAAATAATATATGCAAATATTTCGAGAACTCCGGTATACACTGCAATTATTGTATAAAATCCTGTCCTGCTATGTAATTTAATTGTTGATTTTTCCAACTCATTTGCAACTACCATTTCGGTGCAAACGGCAAATTTTAAATTATAATTTCAAATATTTACATACATCCAAATAAACTGGAAACTAATCATTTTCAATTCTTCGATAAGTTGATTACAACTTTAATAAAAAATCCGGTGATATTGACTGGAGATTTTAATGCTCGAAGCCAATTATGGTTTGATAATGTTTTGAATCAGAATAGTAAAAGCCTTCAGTCCATAATTAATTTTCATAACATGCTTATTCTTAATAATCGGGACCAAACCTGTCGAGGTTCAAGCATGATAGACCTCAATATAACAAATCGTCATGCTCATTTACTGTTGAAGAATGGAAAACATTAAATCTCTCCCAAGTAGCAGACCACCTCGCAATTTATTTTGACATTGGATTGGAAACAGAATACATTTTGAGTGGAAATACTTCAACGTGGTATTTTCAGGGGAAAGGAACAAACTGGCTAAATGATGAGCAAGCAATTAAGGTCTCAAAAGTTAACGCGGTAGTTGAGGTATCCAGCAATATAGAAAATAAAAACGATATAAATCGTGTAGTTTCTCTCATAACTGATATACTTATTGAGGCTGCATATGCATCTTTAAAAATAAAGCCAAAATACTTACATGATAATTCATTTAATTTTTGGACGGGTGAATTGGAACTTCTAAAAAGTTATTTCAAATACGTTCAAAATATTTATTACCGAGGTAAACGGATCAATAGACATGTGGCGGCCACACTTTGCTTCAGCGAGCGCGAACTGGGACAAAGCTTCACTACACATACGGGCAGTAGTGTGGTGGCCTCACTACGCATGCGCTTTCGGCATCCGGGACTCTAAGCACTCGCGTCGCTCGAACAACAAGGCTTGCTTCCAGTGGCCGTTACTTTCTTTTCTCTTTTTATATTTCTGTCTTTAAATAAATTAATTTATTTTATAAAAATAATTATAATTTTATCAGCGGCCACACCAACACGCACGCAACCATTCCACAAAATTGGTATTAGGGAAGTAGGACTCTTGCTTCAATGGGAGGCAATGACTGTTGGAGAGTGTTTTGGTGTTGGAGAGGTTGTGGAACAGAAATTTGGGCGGGCTGAAAGTGGAGAGGAGTCCTTTCAGTCGCGTTTTGGTTTCTTTGAGGAAGAGTGGATATTTCTGCTCGCAGGATGAAGGCAATGGCTCTTCATTAGACGGCGGCTGCTGGGGCAAGGGATTGTCACTGTGAACTGGAGTGGAGAAAACAGTTGCAGGGGGGGGGGGGGCGCGAGATGGTGTTTGAAGGAAGGTTGGAGCAGAACGATGTGGAGTCCAGAGATGAAGAGTTACTCAGAGAGCTGGTGGGAGAAGGCAAGGTAGAGCTTGAGTTGGTGTCTTCAACATTCTGGACTGTAGTCGCTGGGGCAGTTGTTGTGACATTCATGTCACGGGGAAAAGCCTTCTGCTCTCCTGGTGTTGGAGGCTATTGGAGATGGGAGTACAAGGACCACAGTGCTGAGAGGAAAGTGTTTTGGACATTTCAACCAGGATAATCGAGGGTTTCTGATCAGCAATGGGACTTCTTTCTGAGACTCGGGTTGTTCGTACCTGGTGTGACCGGCCAAATCGCTGGAGCGTTCTTTGAGCGCCGTGTATTTTCCTGAAACTTGGTTTCTCTACAATGTCATAGGCGCAGATGAGAGTTTGTCTATCTAAATTAACAACCGTTGCGGAATACTTGATTTCGTCGCTGGCGATGTTTGCGAAAATAAAGGCAGCTTCTAGCTGGCTAAGCCATAATGCAAGGTCGTTTGGCAAGAAGAGTGGAGCTCGAAAAATCAATTTTTATATTTGAGATGGGATGAGTTCCATCGTGAATGATTGAGCCTCCATGATTTGCAAAGATTTGCCCTTGACGTTGGCCGTTAATTCTTCATTCGATCACGTCAGGCTCACCAATTTTTGTGGGGTAGTTGAGTGCGTGTTGGTGTGGCTTGTAGAAAGGCCGCTGATAAAATTATAATTATTTTTATAAAATAAATAAATTTATTTAAAGCCAGAAATATATAAAGAGAAAAGAATGTAACGGCCGCTGGAAGCAAGCCTTGTTGTTCGAGCGACGCGAGTGCTTAGAGTTCCGGATGACGCCCGCGCATGCGTAGTGAGGCCACCACACTACTTTCCGTATGTGTAGTGAAGCTTTGTCCCAGTTCGCGCTCGCTGAAGCAAGGTGTGGTCGCCACAGACAGCTAATTGATGAAAAAGTATATAGAGAAACACGAAAAATATATATGATTACTATTGAAAAAACAAGAAGAGTGAGTTGGCTGGCATTCTTAGAGGAAGTGAAAAATTCATTCCCCTTTGGAAATACATAAAATTTTGAAACAAAGGACAACTCCAAAATCATTTGATTTGCCGATTTTAAATGTATCTCGAGATAGGCTTCAATCAGAAATGATAAACCTTCTCTCTTCGCTGTTTCCGGACGATAATCAATCTTCTGAATCAAATTATCATAAATCAATCAGAAACAAGGAACAAGGAACATACTTTTTCCAATGACGAAACTATTCATTTCGATAATACTCAAACTTTTCCTATAATTAGTAAACTCAAAAATAAAAAGGTTCCAGGATTAGATCATATAAGTAATCAGATGATTGAAACGGCAGCCCACTACATATCGCCAATCCTAACAAATTTATTTAATGCTTGCATTGGACTAAATTATTATCCAATGGCCTGGTGAGAAGCATCTGTTATGAAAATTAAAAAAACAAATAAAGATAATTATAATTAACCGAAAGCCTACCGACCTATATGTTTGTCATCTAATCTGGGGAAAAATTTTGAGGGATTAATTCACATCGGACTCTTAAATCATATCAATGCTAATAATGTTATGCATCCCGATCAGCACGGCTTCATACAAGCAAAATCTACAATTTCTGCCCTACACGAAATAACTAAAATAAGTCTCCAAAGAAAGGAAACAGATGTCACGGCCTTGGTTGCTGTGGATATCAGCGGAGCATTCGACAACGCTTGACATCCTCAATTATTCAACAATTGGCCAAAGCAAACTTTCCAGCGCCACTAATTAAAATAGTTATTTCATATCTCGAAGATCGAAAGGTAAAGCTAAGATACTTAAACTCAAAGTGTACAAAAATGGTAAATAAGGGACGCCCTCAAGGTAGAATTATTTCTCCAATTCTTTGGAATATATTGAAACATAGTATGTATTGATTTAATTTATGTAACATAGTATTTCTTAATTTTATTATTATTTATTTAACAGAGTGGTCATTTTTATTTTTATATCTTGCGACTCTGTAAATTTCCCTCGTGGCTTATCTTTTGTTTACCGTTCTTAGTTGGTCCTTCCCTGAAATAAATTTTGTTTCCTCCTGAAGTTTTTGTCTTCCCTGATTTTCCACGTGACATTTTGGTGGAGATGCTGGGTAAGTTAGGGAAGACAAACTGAAGATCGCCGAGAAGATTTTGAAGCCATGGGTGCTGTGACTACATTTTCGGAGACTGACATCAGGATTCCACCGCCGTGCTAAAGCCAAGACTTCCTTCAAAGATGACGATGTCCCTATAGACGATACGACGACAAAGCCGCTCTTCACGCCGCAAGAAAATGGACGCAAAGGTACTAGGGACAAAGTTCCAAGACTTCGATGGAATCCTTGGCAGAAGCACGTCAAATCCACGTCAGTATCTACAATAATTGCTAGCTGTGGGTCACAGCTCCCATAGGGAAGAAGCTATGAAACATAGTATGTATTAATTTAATTCATGTAACATAGTATTTCTTAATTTTATTTTTATTTATTTAACAGAGTGGTCATTTTTATTTTTATATCTTGCGACTCTGTAAATTTCCCTCGTGGCTTATCTTTTGTTTACCGTTCTTAGTTGGTCCTTCCCTGAAATAAATTTTGTTTCCTCCTGAAGTTTTTGTCTTCCCTGATTTTCCACGTGGCAATATTATTAAATGATTTGATTTCATCTTTTAGTGAAAATTTCGAAAAGGTTATAGCTTTTGCAGATAATGTTTCATTTGTGGTTTGGGGCTCTAGCATCCAGGATCTTTAGTTCAAAATTATAAAAAGTCTAAATAATATTAAAAATTGGTGTGAGAAGGTAAAACTCTCAATAAGTCCAAATAAAACAGGTATACTCTACCTACACAATTACCAAAAATTACTTATAAACTTTGACGGTTTAAATATTCAGCCATCAGAAACTAGAAAGATTTTGAGAGTTATTTTTCGAAACCACAGACAAATAAAAAAATTTGATTCTGGACCACACGTTGACAATATAATTAACAGGCCTAGGAAATTTAAGAATGCGCTATTTTCATTATGTGCACGTACTTTGAGAATTTATTCAAGGCGCAGATTGATTTTATACAAGGCGGTGATACGTCCAATGTTAAGCTATGCATCAAATATCTGGTTCCCTTTTATCAGTACAGCAAAGCGTTCCAAGTTAAATTCTATACACTACCAAATTTTAATTAGGTGCATTCATGCTTACAAAAGTTCATCTTCTTACATTATTCATATTCTAGCGAAAACTCCTATGCTGACCGACTACCTTGAATTATCACTAATTAGATACAATATGAAGAATTCTCTGACAGACTAAACACTAAATAAGCCCTTTTTCAAATGAGTTGAATAAATTATATATCAATACAAAATTTAGATTTGATCTTTTCAAACTAATGCAACGTTCAAGAATCTTTTCTGAGAGATGTACCAAGCTTCATTACTCCTAATAAATACACTACTTTGTTCTTCACAGGCAAAGGACCCTTTTTAAGTTTTCTCTTTGACTTAAGAGTTATAAATGATCTAACATTTGAATGCTGTCTAGATGTTGAAACACCAGAGCATCTTTTGTTGGCTTGCCCTCTGACTAACTAAATTGTACTTGCTTACTTTGACATAATGCCAAATCATATTTCTGTATATACTAAATCTTATTAAAACTTTGGCAAGTTTAGAGCTATTTGTACACAGATTTCTAAATCACTACTAATTCATCGTGTAAATAATTAAAGATAAATATGTGTGTATATATATGTAAATAATTTTAGACAACAAAAGCAATTTTTATTCAGTCATAAAAGAACGTCGTTACATTTCAATTGTTAGTGGGGGAGGGGGTACAATTAAAATCCTGCTCAATAAAATTTTTTTAAATAATTCTAAAATAGTACAATAGTCTGACAGACCTTGTGATTCTGTAATAATAAAATTTTAAAAAAATGGTGGTAAACGTAAAAACAGTTCACTCGACCTGTCAGGTATAAGGCGGTTAATTGGGTTTTAATACAAAGCAATAACGCGCCATCTATATAAAACGAATTAAGACATTAAGACGCGAATGTTTCTTTTCACATATAAATCAAACTTATACTGTCCTTACTGCGGTGAAGAAATATTGTGAGGGCTTGGCTCATCAGTGGTGAACCCTCCCAGCGGTTTCGACAATTTAATCCACCAGACCGCTTCTTTAGAGCTCTAATACTAATAGCTCGTACTGTATTAGATCATTCTGACATAATGGGTATTTTAGATGAACTATGGACATTTTCCTCGAAGCTTATGTCCATAGTTCATCTAAAATACCCATTCCAAGAGTCTAGCATCAGTATCACTATAAAAGGAAGATCGAAAAATGAAATATAACAGTGGCATGGTAGATTAAACTGGCGAAACCGCTGGGAGGGTTTACCACTGATGAGCCAGGCCCACCCATTAATTTTTCCATTGCAGTAAGGGTAGTAGAAATTGTTTTAATTTTTAAAAGAATCATACGCGTCTATACTAGTTTAGAATTTTCATATGGATATTTTGTTGTTAATAAAATACCTATAAATACATGGATCGAGCATTGCTCTTCTGCAAACAATCCCCACAAGATTAAGGTAGACATGAATTAAAAAGCACAAGGCATCAGTTCGTCACCCCCCTGTATACGCTATTTATATCTTCTGATATCTTCTTTAAAATTAATATGAGTGCTGACCAATCGATATCCATTCTGAATATTGTATATTTATTGTTAATTTGGAGTATTTAACGTTCACTGGCCTTGTGTCGATCAGTAACGTCAATAGCCTATTGAAATATTATCTATCTCCCTAGATACTAATAATTTAATAATCTGTATAGGTATTGCATATTTTTTAAAATCTAATTTTTTATTAAATTAATTATAATAATACATATGATAATTACAATAAATTGAAATAATTATTTAATTGAAACACCCCAAGCGATAAATAATTTTCCGCTTACATTTATGCATGGAATTTCTGTATAAATATATATATATATTTTTTGGTAACAAGAGAAAAAATTCTTGAAAATACCTTGGATAGAATTTCAAAATAAACTTCATTAATGAAACATTTGTATGTGAATAAACAAGGCCAATTACTTCTTTGCATCACCTCACTCTCGGAGATAACAAAGAGAGATCTTCCAAGGTAACACAGCAGGGAGTACTAGCGCACCCAGCATTCCGGACGACTTACAGGGATAATATGAGAGACTCTGAAGGCCTTTTTTTTTCTTTGATTTCATAAAAAATAAATAAAACTTGAAGACAGATTTCTTTCTATTGCTGAGAGGATTAAACACGACTTTTAAATACCGAGGATGGTTAATGGTAAGTTGGTTTTAATGTAGTGTTGGCAGACGAACCCTCAACGAACGTAACAGTTGAATGAAAATCCCAAGGAAGGTGATTCTAGATGGTAAATCCATCTGCAATCAGCCTCTCTGATGTTTCCTTTTATTTTTACGTCCCCAAATAAAGGAAATTCATCTTTGAGCATTCTCTACATTCAGTTTTAATCTATTTTAGCGAGTTAACCTTTATTTATGAAGATAATTTATAGATTTTATCTCTGTGTTTTCTGGAAAGTAAGTTCCAGAGTAATCTCTCCGAATATTATGATTATATTAGAAAGATAGTAGGAAATTATATAGACCAAGTATTTATGTTTTGAGAAAGTATTTAATATTATTTTTTAAAAAGTCATAATCCTTTGTAAAAACTAAATTTCTATATTGTTACCGATTGTTTTGAATAAAATTTTATTTGAAGTAAACGAAAAAATTGCGCTACAAATTTTAAAATAAAACTACAACCTTCCGCAATGAGTTTCTTTTATCATCAAAATAAAAGAAACTCATTGCGGAAGGTTGTAGTTTTATTTTTAAAATAAAATTTTATATTAATTTTTTGAAGAGGAAATATAAAGCAAAGTAACCGAATGCTTGATACATTGGGAAGTACACCTTGAGAGCTCAATTCACATATAGTTATTCAGAGCTGTGCCATATATGAATGAATAACGGAGAGATTTGGCTGAGGATCCCAATCATAATTTCCCCCCCTAGCATATATTTAAAAATCAACCTTTAAAGAAAAAAATCGATTTAAAAAAATACCAAATATGTATATTACACAATCAATGAAAATCATTCAACAAAAAGTTAAAAAGGTTCACTAATTTGGAATTGGTCTGCACATATATTTTGTGTTTTACATCTATTCTTTAAAAATAAAGAACACTTGAAAAATCTCTTATTAAAGGTCAACTAGATTTCTAAAAATATTTTCATTTTGTAGATACCCTTCAAGTTCCCAAAATATAAGATACTTCAACCCCAACAAATTTTCATACAAACATTTTCAATCCTCAGATACACAATGAAAAAGCTCAAAATAAGAAGAATAAAAAAATCGAAGGTGTTTTTATATTATAAAAAAAAACCATCACAAAACTATAGTTTATTATTATGATATATTCCGGGTATATTTTACGTTGAAGCTATATAAATAGCTTCAACGCAAAATTATAAAGTAACACACGCCGCAACTTTTAAAAGTATTAAAATGAATAATAAAAGCTTTTTTCCGGAAATTCTTCGTCAATTTTATATGCATTGTAATGTAATGAACGTAATAAATGAATTCACTATGTGTACATCATATGATGAAGGACAGGCACACGAATACTTCTGTTTTTTTTTTTTTGCTTATCCCTAGTACACGTGGTATAGGCCATGATAATCATGGTGGGTAGTTAGCGACTGCTTTTTACTGTAAGCGCACCACATGTCTACACATGTGAAAAGCAGTTCGACTTTGCACTTACAAATGTGCCAGAGCCCCGTTTGGTTACTTGCACTCGCTGGTGGGGTTGGACTTTTGCAAGAATCGGGGGGCCATTGGAGCATGAATACTTATATAATTCCTTCTAATAGTAATAAAATGGTGGCGGCCTTACCCATTGCTATTTCGCACAACCCGAAAACCTTAATACAGAATCGACACTTAGAAAAACAATAGCTCGGAACACAAGATTTAAGATAGAGAACTGCAATGTGACGTACATCGACGGAAAGGGAGAGAGTAGGTCGCGGGGAGGGGCTGTCGGACGTGACGGTGGTGTCAGTCAGTCAGTACGCAGCAGGCATGCCGTTAGTAGAGTCGGCCGTCGTACTGCTCCTGGCGCTGGTCGCCCAGGTACGGTCCCACGGGCGCCTGATAGATCCCCCCTCCCGCTCCACCATGTGGAGGTACGGCTTCAACACTAAGCCCAACTACAATGACCACGAGCTCTTCTGCGGCGGCTTCGCGGTAAGTAATTACTACTGCTACTTCACAACTCGCCCTGGAGATTTCCCTGAATTTAGTTGCGAAATCAGTTTCTATTTAACCAACTTCAAAATTCACTACTTAACTAACGATAATCACATTGCCTATATGCTTTAGAATTACCTCTTCATAGTTATATACCATAATATAAAAATTGTCGTTTCTCTTAACAATGGCGAGCGCGCTGCTCGTCTAAATATGGGGAGAAACAAACACACACACAAATCGTAGATATCCAATCTTTCATTTTGATAGAATAATTTATATTGTTTATTTATAGTTCAAATAACAGAACATCAAAACTAAAGTTTGAAAAATCCGTTTACTATGAAACTTCTGACTGCTCTGGCATATCATAGATATGAACCTTCTATGAACTTGGGATTTATTTATAGATATATGGCATCTTTTTCTACTCACTGCACTAAAACCTAAATCAGTTTGTCTCCATGGTGAATCAATCAGTGTTGTTCGTGAGCAATCTTCAAGACATTCTTGCTAGACAAGCGGGGATTGAAATTTTATCATGCAATAAAGACGATGATGTTTTATAAAAATTAGAGTATTTTAAAAAGTTGCTTTGTGTATGTTTCTATATATTAATTGAACAAAATAGTGAAGTGCATTTAAATAGAAAATGATGATAAAATATCATTATCACGATCAAAGACTGTTCAAAATAAATAATAAAGAAGACGTTTTTAAAATGTCTTTTTCAAGCAATTTGTAAAATATAAAATTGTGGTTGTCATTCGGATAGTCTTGTAATTGCCAGTTATTATCCTCTGGGACAAATTAAACACAAAAGTTAGTTATTATTTACATTTTAATTTTGAGCATTTTATTAAGATGTCAGAACAGACAAATCTAGTCAATGAATTAGGGCTAAAATATATCCTACTATCGTATAAAAGTACCATATTTTATGTTCTCACACACTTGTAAATTTACCATCTATTTCAACAAAGGATATTGTTTTGAACACTTCACGTTAAGTCTAGGTATGAATTGGAGAGATAGATGTTCAGATTTGGTCCTTATATGGTTTGCCTGATCTCTTAGAGTGTAAATAATGAAATAAAATGGCAAATCTCCCTGTGGCTTTTTAGAGACTTTGCCCTGGGAAGCTCAAATAATTAAAAACAAACAATAAACAATGAGAGGAAACACAATTTACCTCGGGTGCGCACGTGGACTGTGGGAGAAACAAAGGCTCGGCTGTCGTCGACTTGAGGCTGTAAGAGATTACGGTTCCTTCAAGCCTACGTAACGTGTGCAGCGCCGTAGAAAATAAGTGTCGCCTGTTATGCCTTAAACCTTCCATTAGCTCTCTGTAAATGAAGTCCTGGTTCACAGAGTGTGTATGGTAAATATTTTGTCACTATTATATCAAGTTCAAACTGAACCGAAACTTTCGTGGAGAAGTCTATTCAAATATTATTTTTTCACAATGAATCTTAATTTTACATATTCTATTTATTATTTTATCAAATTAATATTTAAACACATATATTCATAAATAAAATTTAAATCTATTTAAAAATGAATTCCCTCATATTTTACTTCTATTTTTTATTTGTTTTTACTGATTTGATTCAAGAACAGTAGACGACTCTAAATATAAAACAGAATTTTCTTCATATTCTCACGAGATGGCTTTGAAGGCTTAGGAGAATTCCGAACAGAGTTTAGGTACTGAACTATGTCAAGCGGAGCACGGGGAAAAAAAGTAAGGAAAGAAACTCTTTGGCAGTGAGAATAAGAGGAGAAACGTGAGGGCATTGAACAATGTTATTAATACGTAATATATATCTCTATAGGTTACTTGAGGACTACGTGCTCTTTTTTATGAGTCATCAATCCGTCGTTTCCACTTTTGTACTTAAAACAGGGTTAAATAAACCTAGATATCCCATTCAGAAATATAAACCTTTTACCAGGAATGATTCTTTTTTGTTTCTGTTGCTCAAATAAAAAAATATCATACTGCCCTTTCTGCAATGATACATTGTTATGTAGAAACTGCGGGAAGACAATCATCAGGATGGTAAGGGAATTTATTTTGACCAAAACAATTTCACCTTATTTACTGAGACGTAAAAAGAGAAGTATGATGAACAACAGATTTATGAAATTGATAGTTTGTAGAAAAAATAATAATTATTTTCTCTTTTACAAAATGTACTATAGTAAGTTACATTGGGTCTTCATCTCATTTAATGAAGAAACATATCCCGAGCAGTACCAACGTTCACTTAAAATGACTAAACTCAAAGCAAAATATACGGTGTAGAAACTTATATTAGACACTATTTTCTTCATGTGCTTTTAAAACGCATGTTTAATGTAAAATAATGATTAAAAACATTCAATGTAACCTATGACGCTTTTCCTCAATTTCCTGGACGTCTGAGTCAACGACGAGATAAACCCGGCGTGACTTTATTTTTTAGAAGCGCTTCCTTTCTACACCGCCTTCCTGTGGAATGAGAAATTTACACTTCAAAATTTCAAACATTTTGTTTCATATTTTTAAAATAATATATTTAAAATTGAATTTTTTAAATACACAAATAGCTATAACCCCCCAGAAAATATGCACAGACTACACAATTTTATCAATAAAACCCTCAAAATTTGTTTTGGTATTTGAGTGAATCACGATTTTTTTAGATGTGCTAATTCATGTTGATGAATTATCTAGTATTGTACCAAATAGTATTCCAAATATTTACTTCGATGACCAAATGTAACATAGAAAATTACACAAATTATTAAGGTGAAAATATTGATATAAGGTATTAGTTTATTGAACACAAATTATTGTCAATAAAATATTAAAATGAGTATTTTGGTATTTGAAGCAGTCAATAATTGATCTATAATTGCTCGAGTGTATTTCTATAAAGAGTTTATTCTAAGTCAGTTTGTTATCGACATCGGTTGAAAATATTTTACTTTCCGCAAGTGAGGAACTAATATGACAGTAATATCGCAGGACAAAAGACAGGTCTTGAAACCTAAATCTGAAATGTCACGGAAGGTCATGGTTGTCACGGAGGGACAATAAATGTCCTGTATGCCTTTCATTATGGTCCTCCCGTTGGTTTAAGTTGATTTAAAAAAATCCTCTTCATAATTTTATTTTAATATGAGGTGAAATAATGTTTTCTCTCTTCTCTCTCTTTCACACACACAACGCCCTATTCCGTTTTTTTTTTCAATCATGTAGGCATGCTCATCGACCGTGGGACCGAACCTTTATTCATTTAAACTTCACATATTTGTAAATATTTGAATAATTTCATTTTATCTTGGGCTTCCGCTTTGGAAACGAAATTTTTATACAGCCTGGTACACTCGTGGACAACACTTAAGGAAATTGTACCTTTTAGCATGTATATCGGGATTCAGAAAATAACTTTGAAAGGTATTTGGTATACAGTGACCTTTATTAGAGATACACGAGATAATCAAGCTTAAACAAAATTTCCTCTAACTCCTTAAAAAAAAAAGACGACCGGTGACATCAAAGATTTCCCACTTACTTATACTTTGTCCATGGGGGTAATTTGACTGGCGTTAACTTTGGAAATACACAGTTCTTTTTTATTTACTAATACTCTAGCAGTATCGAAAGATAGCGAGATAACTCGGTACTTATTTGTATTTGTAAAGATAACAATTTGTAATTCTGTGTCGTTATTTATGAAAATAATAATGTGATTTTCCCAGAAAATGAACAGAGTATTCTTTGTTGTGCGACAAAAACGCTTTACTGATATGGAAAAATCGTGTTAAAAATAACTCTTACTATCTTACTGTCAAAATTGAGCTATTTATATCGTATTTATAGTGGGGGTAGAATTTAGAGTTGTATATTTCGGCTTGTTCTAACGATATCTTAATTATTGATATTACAATTTCTTTTTTTCTGGACAATACTATCAATGTTGCAATAAGAGTGCCAATAAAACCCCGTACCAATAAACTTCGCGAACGCAATTTAATGCGCAATATAAACACGTATGCTAGATTTCGAACTTCAACATTACGGAAGACAACTAAATTTTAATTGTCTACTTTTGAATCTCAGAGTTTGGGCTAAATAAAGTTTGGGTCCGGCAACAATACCTTCATAATTAAATAGTTCATGCCCTCCACCCAAGTTAAAAGTTGCAGAAGATTCCTACTCATCTTTTATCGAAAGAAAATTTATCCATGAATCATATTTTGATGTCCTTGATATCCTGCAGTCCAGGAGCAGAAAAATAAATAATTTCCTTTTATTATTGCTACAGAACTTTGGCAGCTTCTAATTAGAATCTGCAATATCGATATGACGTCTGATGACAAATAACATCTATTTTTTTTTTAATGAGGCAGGCCATTAACTGATATTAACACGTTTACGAATCTATCAATCAAGGATTTATGTTCACTGCTGTTATCACAGCTTAGATAATTTCCTCTTTTGCGGATTAGTGCGCTAGTGTGTTGGAAGAATCTCAAGAAATCGAATTCGCTCTATCTTGTTTAGAACAATGCAGGATTGGACGGACTTCAAATGAAGAGGCTTTTTTTAAAGCGGAAAATTGTTTTACGAATAGATTATTTTTGGATTAAATAAATGGTCAGCAGACGCTTTACATCCTTTTAAAGGAATTAATGAACACAACCGAAACAATACGTTATAAAAACCATCCGGACACATTATATTTTTGTCATATATACTTTATCGCGTCCATACACTTATATGATTTCACAATATATCGAGAAATAGATAACTTTTTGAGAGAGAGAGAGAGAATATTTGAAGTTTTTTTTCTCTTTATTTAAATAAAGTCCCCAAAATATTCAGCTGTATGTGCGATATAATCAAAGACGATAGCAGAACGGTCTATCGAATCAAATTGGCGAGATCGCTGGGATAGTTCACTACTGATAGGTTAGACCCTTCTATTTTCCCTTTACAGTAAGGAACAGAAGATAATTGTTATATTTAAAATATAAAATATCGCGCAAACAATTTAAAATATTAATTCCATACGTCCGCTTTGAACTTATATATTTAAATATCTCAATTTAAAGATCACGCCCATATATGCGATGTTGTAGTTGAGCTTGCTCCTCTCTCTCCCACGCCTCGATCAGTATCTACGCTGGTAAATCCCCGCGGCAGGAGGAAGGTCGTCTCTACGAGGAAGGACACTACAAACCAATATCGGGACAGAATCAATGATCCTCGACGGAAGCGATACGGTGCCGAAATCTGTACCGGGCCGTGACCCTCAAGGTCGACTAAATTTGCATCGTTTCAGCGCCTTTCTCTCTACTAGTTCTGAAAGAGCTTCGTTTAGAATATGGGCTTGTTCAGAGTCACTTCTGACAGCTTGCCTGAATATTTGGTACTTTTAGCATAGTGTTTCATCTAATTGAAAGAGGTCCTCTTGATTTCAATGAAGAGTTGGAAGCAGAATGAGAGTGGAAAGTCTGAAGAGTGGTTTTGCCAATATATATATATATATGGTAATTTAAACCAACAACCCTATATTGTATAATACTTATAACAAGATTGTCATGTTGTATAATAGAAACACATCTATAAATAATTATACGCATGATTGACATGGTCATTGCATCACCATATGTAATGTACCTCGTACAAACTGAGAATGAATGAATAAAACTATGTAATAGATTAAGAGCTGAGCTAAACAAGAGATCGAGATAGAAATCCAACAACCCTAAAGAGGAATTTGGCATGTCGTTGCCATCAAGCTCAAAGGGTGCAGAATATCGCAGACGCCCAACGCCCTTTGCACCCGCTCAAAGTTCATTCTCCCGCATACCACCCCCCCCCCCCGGCAAAGATATATAAGACCTCTGCCCTAGCCGAAAATATAGTCACTTCACCATCAGCGTGAGCCCTCGTTGGTTGTACCCCAGGTCCACCTCATCGACCATGTAGAACAGAAGGACTCCTTCATATCCATCTTGCTCTTAGCTCGACTCCTATCTGTTCACGGAACTTTCCTATTACTACTGTGTCTCTTCGTTTTTGTGTGTGGACATTCCCAAGCTTTCCGCTCTGCCTCGACCACGAAGGTTGTACTCTGTGAGAACTTTTAAAGGTCCTCCAAGGTGCAGAGAGGTACTGGAAAACTCTCCACGCCTTGACGGTCCCTCTCGGTTACTACAGGTTTGACCCTCGGTTATCACAGCTATAGCGAGAGTCGACGGGATACTTCACATATATATATGTTATGTGGTATCCTGTCGATTCTCGCTATAGCTGTGATAACCGAAGGTCAAACCTGTAGCAACCGAGAGGGACAGTCAAGGCGTGGAGAGTTTTCCAGTACCTCTCTGCACCTTGGAGGACTTTGAACAGTTCTCACGGAGTACAGGCAGTCGTGGTCGAGGCAGAGTGGAAAGTTTGGGAATGTACACACACAAAAAACGAAGGGACACAGTAGTAGTAGGAAAGTTCCGTGAACAGATAAAAGTCGAGCTAAGAGCAAGATGGAGATAGAAGAGTTCTTACTGTTCTACATGGTCGATGAGGTGGTCATGGGTACAACCGACGAGGGCTCACGTTGATGGTGTAGTGACTATTTTTAGGCTAGGGCAGAGGTCCTATATATCTTTGCCGATAGGGGAGGTATGCGGGAGTTTGGACTTTGAGCAGGTGCAAAGGGCGTGGGGCGTCTGCGGTATTCTACACCCAATGACCTTGATGTAACGACCTGCCAAATTCCTCTTTAGGGTTGTTGGATTTCTATCTCGATCTCTTTCTTAGCTCAGCTCTTAATCTATTACATAGTTTTATTTATTCATCCTCAGTTTGTACAAAGTACATTAGATATGGTGATGCAATGACACATGTCAATCATGCGTATATTTATTTATAGATGTGTTTCTATATACAACATGAAATTCTTGTTATAAGTATTATACAATATCGGGTTGTTGGTATAAATTACCATAGATGGGCCCCGGGATTGAAAGGGTTTATCAGGGGTTAAACGGGTTAAGCTTCTTTAACACAGGTAAGTAATTAAAATTTCTTCAAATTAATTTAAACTGTGATGTTGAAATGGCTATAACAAGATGTTTGTTTGGAAATATCTGGAAATTATAAAAAATAAAACTTATGTTTAATTTAAAAGTTATGATATTCATTATAAAAGAGAAATTTAGATAAAACCTTTGTTTAATAAAAAAAAATAATGATAATAATGAAAATAATGATAATAATGATAAAACAAAATTGACATTCTAAGAGATTATTGGCGGGCGTTGGAAAGGGTTAGGGGGTGAAGAATTTGCAATTGTAAGTATTATACATGCAACCAAATAATCAGATCCAGGTGCAAAACGAGGATATAGACTTGAGCGTCTTTCTAGGCAATGTTTCACTTGTGATACTGTATAAGGGTTATGGTGCTTTGTCACAATTGTAGGGTTATTGGTTTAAAAGTTGTTGAAGAAAAAGTTGTTCGTTAATATGATTGTGAAAGGGGTGAAATAGAGCCATGCGATGAGTAGAATTGTTGTATCGACAGTAGGTGATCTGTCTTGACTTGATATCAAAGGTTGATTGTGGTCCGCTAGAGCTAAAAAATTGAGAGTTATGAACGCTTTGTGCATGCGTTGGTGACCGTGCTCTGCGGATGATTGAAATAAACTTTTGAAACGTGTTCGAGCCAAAAGTTGGGATTTTTAAATCTGGGGAACTGTGTTCAAAGAGTTTGTTGAAATTACGAAATAAAAAAAAAAGAAAAATTGTCAAGCAGTACTGTCGTTTTTCTACGTTGATGTGAAGCAATGGCTGAGAGAGAGAGAGAGAGAAATATATAGTAGTGAAAAGTACACTGAAGTGGTTAGAGAAATAAATTGTTGTAATCGATTGTTGTAATTCTACCGGTGCAATATATTCCGTACAGTGCCTGAATTGCCCAACTTCTTATGTTGGGGAAACAGACAGAACCACTGGCATCCGAATTTCATAACACAGACGCAACATCCGCAATAAAGATCCTAAATCCTTAATTTTCACACATATAGCTCAAACAGGCCATAGTTTTGATCTCGACCATCCTCAAGTTAAATACCGACACATACATAACAAACATCACAGACTCTGCCTAGAATCTATTATCTCCACACAAAACAATAGCTGTAACCGTAGAATAGACCTCCCAGACATTTATCAGATACTCTATAAATAGCCTTTCTTTCACCCCCCCCCCCTCTCCCCTCCCCCCTTTTATATCTCAAAGATAGTGGTAGCACTGGGTGGGACCCCCCCCCTGCCTTGGCCTTTTGGGTTTTAGCTTCCATTTACTGTTATATTCTATGTTCTTTTAATGTAAGGATGTCGCCGTTTTAATAATTTTTACCTTATTTTTAGTCTCATGCAAAGTTTTTTGCATATCATCGTTGTCACGTTTGTAACATGCAAATTTCAGTTTTAAATATTTATGCTGTATTCTCTTTTACGCTATTATCTCTTTAGTATGTAAATTTATTGGTGTACATATTAGTTTTTCTCCTCTAATAACATGTTAGTACGGTTTACTATCCACGCCCGTTGAAGAACGTTTTGTTCGAAAGCTTGCGGTATTAAAGAAATTTACACAAGAGGCTCCTCTTAATGTTTATTATTGTTTTTTAAATAAATGTTTTGTAATACTAAAATAATATTATAAAAAATAAAAGTAAAATTGATTTTTTTAATAATGTTGGATTAAAAATTTGTGATTATATAATCGAAAGGTAAAAAAATATTCAAAGATTTATACAAAAATAGAGTATAATTAAATATTGTTATAATGATTAGATGATGGTTTGTTAGTGGAATGGGACAAAAAGTATTTCTTCTAGAGAGAAGTTATCAATGTGGTGTGTAGGTTGTATAAATTGAAAATTTTAAAGCGCAATTTATTGACTGGGTTGGTTACTTAAATTTTGTATTATGTTATCAATCAACATGTAAAATGTTTGATATGTAGAAAAATATATAGATTTACACAGGATCAAAAAATACCAAAATGTTCTATTTAGGGTAGGTTTCGTTCAAATTCCAATATCTAAATGTTTTAAAAGTTAGGTTAAGATATAAACTGCTAATGTAGTAAAAGGTGTGGAATAAAAGGAATGCAAGACACGGCTCTAATTTACTGGAGACGAGTTAGGGGGAGGGGGGGAGGGTGGCGATGGATTTGGTGACGCGGGAATGCTGTCTCGAGATGTTTAGTCTATCATCACTGGGGCCTTTGGTATGTCAACTAGCGGTGTCCATGTCCATTTTTACGACCGGGGTGCGATGGGACAGTGATGTGTATTGTTTTGAAGGGGTGATATGGGGCTTGTCTGCGGCGCACATGCATTAAATTATTTCTCCTCTAGTCTGAATCTGGGGGTTTTGAAGATATCTTTATATTGTGTAGGCGCCATCCCGACCATTCCGCAGATAAACGGAATATAATAAACAGAATATGGAAGCCGACCTCCCCAGAAAAAAGGGGATACACCGCCGCTGACGTCACGCGACTACTACGCTTCGAACGTGTTTTTGTTCCCCCCCCCCCCCCCGCTCGCTTGTTTCTTTGTAACTATTGTGTTGGAGCGGGTCGTTCCTTAAATAAATGTATGTATTAGTTTATAATTAAATGGAATCCCCTCTTTCTTTTTCCCGGTAAGAGACGCCTACGGAAGCCAACAGAATTTCAGAAGTGGGATAACCATGAAGAAAGAAGAATTGCTGGAGTGATTAAGCAGCAACAAAGGATGCGCGACGCCATGTTGGATTAACCTAAAGAAGAAGCTGCAGCACGAATGGTATGTACGTACCCTTATTACCTTATTTTTGAAGTATTTTTAAGTAAATTGAGTTTTTATTTGAAAAAAAAAAGTAGCGGTAAATACGCTGATAACCTAACTTGAAGAAACAAATAGAAGTATTATCGCAAAGTATCGCGGTAGAAGTATTATTACAAGTCATCTCGATACAAGTATTATCGCAAAGTATCGCGGTATAAGTGTTGTCCCAAAATTAATAAAGAAAAGTTTATTTCGTTTAGAGAAATAATTGAAACAGTACGTATCCGGTTTAGTTAGTTTTATTTAATTATTTTTTGTTTTGTTTATACTCTATCTCTCTCTCTCTCTTTTTTTAAAAATATGACTTATTTAGCCAGAGTAAAGAAATGCGATTTGAGCAAGTTCGCGTATGAACTCGGCGAGGTAGTACCGCCAGAGAGCAGGATCGTCGCCTTAAAACGCCTTATCCTGAATAGTCAATCTTACGAAGAAGAATTCGCAAAGCAACTGTTGGAGACTCTGATCGAGGAACGGGAACAAACGGAACGGGAACAAGCAGAACGAATAGAACGGGAACGAGAAGAACAAATGGTAATGGAATTCCAGCTTGAGAAGCTGCGCATCCAGACTATGCATGGAAACAACGATCCGTTTCGCGGTACCAGTAATAACGTACATTGCGAGATACTTAAACTGATGCCCAAGTACGAATCGAAGGACAGTGATTTGAGTTTCTATCTAATTCTTTTCGAACGACAGGCAAAGCGACTAGGGTTGGATGACGACCAATGGGCATTCAGTCTTCTAGGATTACTACCTTACGAAATGACGCAATTAATCGCTCGGGAGACAGAAGAGCAAAGCGGCGATTATAGATTCGTGAAGAGGTTGCTCCTAAAACGGTACAAGTTGAGCCCCTAACAGTTCAGACAAAAATAACAGAAGCACGATAAATCTCAAAAGGGTTCCTGGAGAGACTTCACTTTCGAATTGCAAGGGTTATTCAACGAATTGATCGAAGGAATGAACGTGGAAAATTTCGACGCTTTAAAGGATTTGTCCGTCACTAACCAGCTAAAGAAAAAGGTTCCAAATGCTGCGTAATCATCTCATTGACGATTGGACCAAGATAAACAACCCAGATGTCTTGGCGGATAAACTGGACGAGTACGAAAATGTTCGCGCCGAGATGGGACCTCCGCATTGGAATTCGAAATACACCATACCACCGTCGTTTCAGCAGAAATCTGCGAGATTTCACAACCGTAGCGAAGTTAAAGAGACTGAACAAGGAACGAATGTTCCGAGTAGAGAGGCTGCAAGGAACGAAATCAGTGAAAAGTATCCTAACACCTCGAGCAGAATGGTCAACCGTGCAATCAGAAACGATTGCATGTTCTGTTCTACATGGTCGATGAGGTGGACCTGGGTACAACCGACGAGGGCTCACGCTGATGGTGAAATGACTATCTTATCGGCTTAGACAGAGGTGTTATATATCTTTTCCGATAGGGGAGGTATGCGGGAGTTTGGACTTTGAGCGGGTGCAAAGGGCTTGGAGCGTCTGCGGTATTCTACACCCAATGATCTTGATGGAACGACCTGCCAAATTCCTCTTAAGGGTTGTTGGATTTCTTTCTCGATCTCTTGCTTAGCTCAGCTCTTAATCTATTTCATAGTTTATTTACTTATCCTCAGTTTGTACAAAGTACATTACATATGGTGATGCAATGACACATGTTAATCATGCGTGTAATGTTGTTGTTGTTTCTTATCCCCTTGTGTAAAGATTACACGAATTCCATGAGTTCATGCTCCTCGAGCTGTTTTATGATGAGCAGCGGCCTCTCCCAAAGGTCCTGTTTAGTGCATCTAATGCAAGCCAAAATGTGTTCTGGAGCTGCAGGTGCCAAGCTACATTTTGGGCAAGTGGGGTAGATTTTGTTATTATTTTCTATCTTCAATGGCTTTAGATGGCCTGTTCTAAATCTTGTTAGTGTTGTTTGATGCTGTCTATTTCTGATGCTCAGAGCTCCTCCTGGGTTCACTCCACTGTACCAACTGTGCATAGGTGGGATCCTCCAGTTCTTGTTTATTTTTGTTTTGACTACTGTTTCTATTTCTTTAAAAGTAAGTTTATTTTTCTGTGGCAAGGGTTCTTTTGTGCCTTTTTTCGCTAGCACATCAGCAGCTTCATTGCCTTCAATTCCAACATGCGAGGGTATCCATTGAAGGTGAATTTTTGAGGTCTTTGAGAGTTTTTGGAGATAGCCAATTATGTTCCTGCTTACTTTGTCTCTGAGTTCCCCTGTGTGACTCAAGTGTTGTATGGCACTTCTACTATCAGTAAGAATCCAGATATCTTGATAATTAGTATTTCTGATGGATTTTAAGGCTTCATAGATGGCTATAAGTTCTGATCTGAAGACTGAGCAAAAATCTGGATTTCTTCTGTTCATTTTCTCAATGCTATTTGTGGTTTTGATGAGACAGCCACTGCCAGTGTGTCCTAGCTCGTCTCTGCTACCATCAGTATAAATAGTTATTGCATTTTTAGGAATGTTATCAATTATTTCCAATGATAATTGTTTTAAGTATTCTGGATTTTGGCATTGTTTGTTGGTGGGTTCATTTAAAGAGGCATTAAAAATAACATTTTGTAGTGGTTCGCATGGAGAAATTTTTTCTGCCTAAATAATTTTTTTCTACTTTATATTTTTAAAATCCATTTCTTTTGGCCAGGTGGAGAGGGCCTTCTTTTTTGAGTCTTAGATTGGATTCCCAATTAAGTATGTAATTGGAAGTTCTGTGTTTGTTTCCATAACTCTTGATTTTGTTTATATATTTTGGCAGATTGTAGCTTCTTCTATCCTTTAAGGGCATAATGTCTGCCTCGTAAAGTACAATATCGTTAGGGCAGGTATTTCGAAGACCTGTAATAATTCTAGCTGCACTTAGTTGTATCCTTTCCAGTGATTTTAAATTTGTTTCAGATGCTGTACCATAGATTTGATATCCATATTCCAGGATAGGTCTAATTAGAGATGTGTAAGTTAATTTTAGTGTGGCTGCATCGGCTCCCCACTCTCTTCCTGAAATATATTTCAGGATTTTTAGTCGGTCTCTTCCTTTTCTAATAACTTCTTCAATATGTTTACTGGAGTTAATTTCTGGATCCAGGGTGTAGCCAAGATATTTAGGATGTTTATTATATTGTAATTGTTGTTCTTTCAGAATAATTTTTGGCCTTATTTTGTATAGTTTCTTATCAGTAGTAAAAAGACAGGTTTCAGATTTTTGAGGGTTAAATTCTAATTTATGTTTATTAGCAAATTTTTCTAGGTGAAAAAGAGTCTTGTTCAAATCCCTTTCAGCTTTTTTCCAGTTAGTGTTACTGCTCCATAGAATAATGTCATCAGCGAAAAGTCCAATATTGGTTTTATGTGGAAATTTTTCTTCTATGCCTGCAATAAATAGGGTGAAGAGAGTTGGGCTAAGGACTGATCCTTGTGGTAATCCTTGGTACAATTTGAAGGTTTTAGATAGAGTTCCATTATATTTGACCCTGATGTATCTATTTTTAAGGAAATCATTTATCCAAGTGATAGCTTTTCCATCAATTTTGAAATGCTTGTATAATTTTGTAATTAACTTGTTTTTCCATACTTTATCAAAAGCTTGTGTAAGGTCTAAAAAAGCAGCTATGGTGTGGTTAGTTGGTTTTCTGTTTTGTGCATCTTTTACCTTTTGTGTGAAAAATAAGAGTTGGTCTATTGTCCCATGTCCTTTCCTAAATCCATATTGTTCTTCTGGTAAGAGATATTTTGTGTCGAGGTGGTAGGTGAGTCGTCTGAGTATAATTTTTTCCATTAATTTGCAGCAAATACTTGTGAGGGAGATAGGTCGGTAGTTTTTTGGGTCATCAGCAGATTTGTCAAGTTTTTTAATAGGAATTATTGTTGCAGTTTTCCAGTCTTGAGGCAATTTTCCGGTTTTCCAGGAGTTATTGAAAATATCAAGAAGTCTTTCTTTGCCATTTTTGCCCAAGTTTGATATCATTTGGCCATGGATTCCATCTGGCCCAGGAGTCTTGTTTAGGTCAGTGTTTTCTAATGCATAATCTAGCTCTTTCATATTGATTTTTTCTTGGAAAATATTATGAGTGCTGGTGAAATTTTACAGTCATGAATAATCTTTCGGGCCTTTTTTTCAACTTTCTTATCTTTTATTTCAAATTTGATTTTACTACTTATTTGATATGAATTACCTAAAAGATTAGCAGCATTTTTGTCATTAGTTGCTGGGGTACCATCTGTATTCTTAATCATATTTGTGTTTTCAGTTTGTGGCTGGGCTCTGTCAATTTGTTTTGCCAAATGCCAAAGTTTTGTATTTGGGTTTCTTGGGTTCAGGTTTTCACAAGTTTGTTTCCATTTTTCCCTTTTCATATTTACATATAACCTTTTTATTTTTGCATTCACAATGTTCAGTTCAGTTCTACAATTTGTTTGGTTTTGGGTGCACTTTTTTTGTAGTTCATTTCTTTTAGTTATAAGTGTTTGAATATCTTTTGCCTGGTGTGTATAATTTGGAATCCATTTCTTAATATTACCTCTTGGTATTGAAACTTTGGCTGCTTTAATAATGGTGTTTTTGAAAGATATCCAATTTTGTTCCAGATCTTTTATTCTAGTGGGTGCTTTTCTAAAGTCTTCATTGGTGTTTTGCTGGTAAAGATTCCAATTAGCCTTTTTGAAGTTCCAGAATTTTTCTTTAATTGAGCTTGTTTTGGTCTTGGTGCTAATTTCTATCAAAATAGGCAAATGATCACTTCCAATACTTTTTAATATTTGCCATTTGCATTTGTGGAAAATGTCAGGACTGGAGAAACTTATATCAAGTGCTTGTGCAGTATTATAGCTGTAGGAATGGTGGGTAGGATTCCCATCATTTAAGCACATGAAGGCATTGTCGTCAAATAAGTTTGAAAGTATTTTGCCTCTTGGGTTTGGCATGGAACATCCCCATAGTTGATGTTTGGCATTAAGGTCACCTACAATAATAGTGTTGTCTGTAAGAAATTGAGATATTGTTCCATCGTCAAAAAGTTTATTGTTTGGTGGGTGATACATATTGAATATGTTGATGGTTTTGTTTTGACTAAGGTAGACTTTGATACCTTGGGCTTCGAGGTCTGATGTATTTGGAATAGTAATGGCTATGTCTTCATAGTACAAATTCTTGATTAAAAATGCAAGGCCACCCCCTTCTTTATTTCTGTCTTTTCTGAGGATATTGTAGTTTTTGTATTTGAGATTGTATTTTTCATTTAATTTGGTTTCCTGTAGGGCTATAATTTGTATCTTTTGTTTTTCAGCTATTTCCATTATTTCTTCTAATTTTATTTTTGTTGCTGTTGAGCACAATCCATTTATGTTGCACTGCAAAATTCTCAATTGCTTGGAAGCTGCAAAGTTAGAAGTTTGTGGAGACTGTATTATACTTATCGGACAGAACCCTCTACCTAAGTCCTGAACGCGCCCCTGTTTATTCTGCGCGACGGGCGATGCAGCATGCAAATCAACATCTGATCTCATGGAATGGGGTGTAGGGGTGCAGCTTTCGTTGATCATGGCACCATGATCCAGGCACACTTTGGTGAAAGTCTGACTTTGCCTGTAGTTTGAGGCCGTTCCTAACATGGAAGCAGACGCCTTTGCTGCCGACTCTAACATGAGTACAGACGCAGCTCCTCCGTATCCCTGGAGTGGGACCCTTGCTGAGGTCTATCAACTGGGTCAGTTGAAGTCAGGATTTTTAAAGAGGTCTACTCCTCTTCTAACAATGCTGCTGTTGGTCCGCGACTGCTTATTCGTCAGTTATTCTGCTTGTTTCGCAGCTGGCCTTCATATCTGAAGGTCGTTCCCCTATCCGCCACCTGGGGACGCGCCCTATAGCAGTTAGTGTGAGGTTTAATTGTAATAGTTCAATTCTTATTTTTAAAAATTGAGATTTGATGAAAACCCCAATTTTCTTCACTATCAGTAAAGGCAGTACATAGTAGGCTACAGTGGAGTCTCCCAAAAAAAAAAAGGGCTCGGCAACCACAGTATACCTAACAATGTCATTTGTGTATAAAAATGGTTATAATAATAAAATTTAAAATGGTTATTTATAGATGTGTTTCTATATACAACATGACAATCTTGTTATAAGTATTATGCAATATAGGGTTGTTGGTTTAAATTGCCATATATATTACTTTCCATATTTTCCCCTTACATTTTACTTTTTATCGTGTTGGTAGGCTGAAAAGAATTTCTATGAAGAAATTATTTCTATTCTATTCGACTTTTATTTTATTTGTCAATAGCGCCAACTGATCAATTTTGAGTATGTGTATTATCCTTTTTTTCCTTCTTTTTTTGACTTCACCTGTTTAGTTCTTCTCAATGTATAATTTTCTTACAACATAAACCATGGATTATTAAAATATTGGATCAGTAAACATGAGGGCAACCATTTCGCTCAATTACATTACTTTATTTTTCATATAACATTTTTGTAAACAAAAAAGGTGATGATGATAAATCCAATGAATATTTACACAATCATAGAAAAATTATATTAAACCTTTATATTAACATAAATATTCTAACTAAATTAAACATTCTCCCGCCACCAACTTGATGGGGGACCATCAAAAACATTATATAGGTAACAAACATAATTTTACAATAGGTCTTCTGTAAGTCCCTTTAGCAGTCTTGACTTCTACCACTCTGATTCTAGCGTCATCTCCTGGAAACACCTTTGAAATTATTCCAATCTTCCATGCTAGTGGAGGTTGTTGTTCATTCTTTATCAACACCAGGGATCACTCCTTAATGTTGGGTTGGGGCTTACACCATTTGGATCTTTGTTGAAGTTGTGAAACATATTCTTGGGACCATCTTGTCCAAAAATGATTCATTGATTTTTAAATGAATTGCCATCTATTTGGCAAATTCATTGCTATGATGTCATCTTCATCGGGAAGCGCTGTTAAAGAACCACCTATTAATAAGTGACCAGGAGTCAATGCCTGTAGATCTTCAGGATCCTCAGAAAAAGGACAAAGAGGTCCCGAATTCAGGCAAGCTTAAATTTGTGCTAACAATGTTGTTTGGTCTTCAAATTTAGCAAAGCACAGCCCATTGTTCTTCTAAGATGATATTACATGGACTTAACACCGGCTTCCCAAAGTCCACCAAAATGTGGAGCTGATGGTGGAATAAATTTCCACTGAATTCCCTCTGAATTCGTAAGAACTTTACTGGCATTGTGACATATTTCCCAATAGTCTTATGCGCACCAACAAAATTAGTGGCGTTGTCACTATGAATTGTTGCTGGTTTACCTCTTCGAGCAATGGACCTTCTTATTGTGGATATGAGAGCATCTGTAGTCAGACTACTGATTAATTCTAGATGAATGGCCCGAGTGCTGAAACATATGAACAAGGCAACGTAAGCATTCATGGTTGAAGTTGTACGTCCGATGTTCCGTTTAATCAGAAAAGGTCCTGCAAAATCTATTCCAGTTACCAAAAACGGCCTTGATCTGTTGATCCTTGCAAAAGGTAGATTTCCCATTAATTGAAAAGGAGCTTCTTTTTTTTTTACGAAATCTAGCACATTTCATGCATGTTCTTAAAATTCTCCGTACAACATTTTTTCCAGAAGGTATCCAGAATATATTTTTTATTGCTGCAAGCGTAGCTTGAGTTGATGAGTGAAGATTATGGACATGAACATTGTTTACAATAAGAGTGGTAAGATGATGTGATCTTGGAAGTAAAACATGATTAATCCGATCACCATAAACCTTTACATTTTTAATCGTCCGCCAACTCTAATGATTCCCCTTGAATCCAAAAAGGGACATAGATTGTATATTCTACTCTTATTCGGGATTGGCTTGTTGCTTAACAGGCAATGCTTTTCTTTGGAAAATTCAATAGATTGAACACCCTTAACAACTGTCAACAGGGCATCATTCAACTCTCTTAATGTTAATGGCTCCCTGTTCCTTGAATGTGAAGGCATTCGACTGTTGTTGACAAATCTTAAGCACCAAGCTATGATACATTTCAGTTTGGTTAATGATGAGCAGTTTATCACAATGGATGGAATTTCACACTCAATTGTACCAAAATACGTCTTGATTTTTTTCTTCTTCTTTAAATTCTTCCTTGAAGCTATTAATGAATTTCTTAATTTCAAGGGCAGGTTCAATTAGCCATGGTGGCCCATTCCACCATAGTGGATGTTCTACTAAGTCTGATGGCAATATTCCTCGTGATGCACAGTCTGCTGGATTCTGCCTTCCATCAACATGGCACCAAACCCCGGAGACAAGCCGGTGTATCTCAGCAACTCGATTTGCCACAAATGTCTTCCATCGGCACGGCTCGGAATTGATCCAGCATAAGGCTATAGTAGAATCAGACCATAAATAAATTTCATTGATGGTAAGAGGAAGGTTATCATATACAGTTTTCACTAATCTTGCCAAAAGTAGAGCAGAACATAATTCTAACTTTGGAAATGAAACCACCTTCATAGGTGCGACTCTTGTTTTTGTCACTAAGATAAATGTCTTAACGCTTGTGTTTGAGAGGATCACCTTTAGATACAAATATGCAGCATAGGCCTTCTGTGATGCATCGCAAAACCCATGAAATTCTACCTTCATAAAATTATCTGGTACCACGCATCTTGGGATCTGAATGTGCTCTAGCGATGGAAGATCCTGGTTTATCAAATCAGCTTCCTTCTTAGTTCCTCTGGAATTGGGTCATCCCATTCCAAACCAGCCTTCCAAAGTTCTTGCAAAATCAGTTTGATAGTGGTCGTAAATGGTGAGATCCAACCCAGTGGATCAAATATTTTAGCAACCTGTGATAGTATTCCTCGTTTTGTCATAGAGTTCAGTGGCAGAGCTATTTCCTTAAATGTGAAACCATCAGTTCTTGGTTGCCATTGAAGGCCTAAAACGTTGACAAATTCTTTGGATTCCTTAAACCCAATATTTGTGTTGGTGGATTTTAAATGATTTGGTAAAAGTGACAGAACATCAGGAACATTGGTGGTCCACTTACGAAGTTCGAAGCCTCCTGCACTTAGTAAACCATAGAGTTCTTGCACCAAATTCCTGCCTTCATCTACTGAAAAGTTCCAGTTACTAGATCATCAACATAAAAGTCTGTCAATGCTATTTTGCTAGCTTTTGAAAACTTACTCTGTTTATCCAAAGCCAACTGTTTGATGATACGAGTGGCCAAAAATGGTGCACAACTAGTCCCATAAGTGACAGTTTCTAGCCGATAGTCCTTTATTTTATCATGAGGATCATTCCGCCATACAATTCTTTGGAATTCCGAGTCTTCTTGTGATATTCTAATTTGCCTATACATCTTGGTGATATCAGCATTTATAGCAACAGGATGAATTCTGAATCTCAGAATGATGTGAAACAAATCCTTTTGAATTTTGGGTCCTGGAATTAAAGCATCATTCAAGGACAGACCTGAATCAGTCTTTTCTGATGCGTCAAATACTACTCGCAATTTGGTGGTGCAACTTTTTTCCTTTATTACAGGATGATGAGGCAGATAGTACCTTCTCTTAATGATATCTTCCTTTGGTACTAAGCTCATATGTCCCAATTCAAGATATTCCTTAATGAAGCTTCTATATTGGTCATAAACTTCAGGTCGTGTAATCAAAGATATTTCCAAAGAACAAAGTCTTTTGATCGCATTGGATCTTGAATCTCCTAATTGGCAGTCATTCCGAAATGGTAGTTGTACAACATATCTGCCTGTGGAATCCCTTCCATGTGTTTCCACAAAATGGATTTCACTTTCATTTTCATCCTTAGATATAGAAGTCACATCAGGAATGGATTCCAATTTCCAAATTTTTCGACTATATTTTGGGTTTCCAGGCATGCATGATGTGACTGAATGATATTCCTAATACTTCTCCTACTACCCTTAGAGGAAACTCTTTCAGAAAGGAGCCATCCTAATTTAGAAGAAGTAGCAGTTAGTTGTTCTTCATCGTCGATAAAGGACTCGCCAGTGAACAGGGTCATAGCTAACTCAGCACCAATTAATATGTCAATGGGAGCAGAAATTTTATAATCTGGATCAGCCAGAGGCGTGGTTTTGATATGCGCCAAGTTTGACCTTGGACATGTAAGAGTTGGCAAATTATTTGTCAACTTATCCAACACCAAAGCGTTCACCTTGAAAAGTTAATCGGATTTGAATTGTGGCGTAAATTCAAACTCCACAAGTCCATAAGTGTGACTCGCAAAATGCCCCGAAATTCCCGATATTTGCGAGTGTAAGGTAACATATTTAAGTCCTAGTCTTTTTTCTACATTGTCCTGATATAAAGTTCGCCTGAGACCCTGAGTCTATCAAGGCTCTACATGTCTGAGGCACACCATTGTTATCCTTGATTTTAATCCTAGCGGTTGTAAGCATGACATTTGAAAAATATTTCTCATTACTTAAAAGACAAGTTGTATTTTTGATGTCTTTTCCACACTCAAATTTCCCTTCATCAACTCTCTGAACCTTGGTTTCTTGGTGAATCAAAGTGTGGTGTCTTTTCTTGCAAATTTGACAAATGTTTTTTTCCATAACAATTCTTTGCTAAATGGTTTGGCTTTAAACATCTGAAACACAATTTAGCCGAACTAACAAAATTCACTCTCTCTGACTCAGGTAATTTAGAAAATAAATTACAGCTTGAAAGAGCATGTGCACCTTCACATTTAAGAAATTTTATCATATATGAATTATAAACATTCACCTTTTGTAATTCCTTTTTCATTGATTGTTTCTTCACATTTGAATCTTTATTTGGTAAATTCTGAAAGCTTTTTGAGTGAATTTCCAAATATTCCAATAAATCCTTAATTGAAGGCACAACTCTTGGGTTGTTCTGCAATTCCCATTGTTTTCTTGTGGTTTTATCAAGCTTATCTTGTATGATCTTGACGAAAAATACCTCAGATAAACTATCGATTTGGTAACCCAATACCTTCACTGTTCTTACTATTTCGTTGCAGCTATCTAGAAGTTTAAATATTGAATTATGGTTGTCATCGGCTAATTTTGGTAATCTTAATGCATTATCTATTGGGTGAAATTAGATCCTTTGGGTTATCATATATTTTTAAAAGAGTTTGCCAAACCTGAACATAATTATCGGCCGTATTTGAAATGCGTTGACCAGTCTTAGGGCTTCGCCTCTCAGTTGGCCTTTCAAATATTGTAACTTTTCAATATCAGGTATTTGTGAGTTAGAACCAATTTCAGAAAAAAAAATAGATCTTTAAATGAAAGCCATGATTCTAATCTACCATTGAAAGTTGGCAACTCAAATTTAGGCATTTTAACATGTAAATTAACTTCTTTTTTTTTTCAGATGGTTCTTGCCCATTATGCTTTAAATCTAATTCACACTTTAATCTTAAACACTTATCTATACAAATTTCCACTTCGTCATTCAAATCATCATCCTCAAGTTGCTGCAAGAAAACATCCCTCATTTTCATCAAATAATTATTTGCATAATCTAGTTTTGTTACGCAGACTTTGACTTTATCATCATCGGTGCTGACGTCACTACTACTACTTCTACGCTTCATGACTTTTCTGTTTGATTCTTTGCTCGCTTGTTTACAACAATTGTATTGGAACAAGTCGTTCCTTTAATAAATATATATTTGTTTATATCAAAAGGGATATCCTCGTAACTACAAAATACGTGAGTACAAAACAACTTGAAATCCTTAAAAAAGAAACATCGTATTTTTGCTAAGCCTATCAATTTGGTAGCAGAGCGTGGTTTGGGCGCGCGAATTGGACTAACCGCCATTGGATCCATTTAAATAGAAAAAAAATAATTGGACTGACCGCCAATTTAGAAAGAAAAAAAAATGGAATGAAAATGGATACATATAACTTAGCAAAAATCGAACAGTTAACAGAAGACAACTATACAACGTGGTCCATGAAAATGGAAGCAATTCTAGATTCAAAAGATCTCTTCGAGGACGTAATTGTTAATGACGAGCCAGACTTTACAAAAAATAAACTAGAATATGATATTTGGAAGAAAAATAATCGGGAAGCATACAGCCTAATAATATTTTCACTTTCGGATGACTTAACAATCATCTTTCGAGGCGATAAAAGGGCCAAAAGAATTTGGTACGACATAAAGAAAAGGTTTGAAGGATCTCTAGAAAATAAAAGGATAGACCTAATGTTGGATCTAGCCAGACTAAAATTGAACCCAAATGAAAATGTTAGCATGTATATTGTACGAGCACAGAGACTGGCACAAGAGATCACCCAGCTAGGAAAGACTGTAACAGAAAGAGAACTTGTACGATACATTGTTGAAGGACTCACACCTAACTTTGACACGATCACAGCAGCACTGTCAATAAACAGAGAAATCTCCTTACCAGACTTGAGACAAACTCTACTGGATTTCGAAAAGAAAAGACAGGACAGAAGCAAAAATCATGAAAATGCTTTCAGATCATCAGACAACCAATTCAAAGAAAAGTAATGATACATTTGTAAAAGAAAATGACATTTCAAGAAAGACTGTTGGTTCAACCCTAACAACAAAGGAAATAAAAAAAAAATACAACAAACAAAAATAACATGGCCAGTACAAGAAACTACCATAAAGGACCAAAACAAAACAAAGACACGGCCAGATCAGATTTCCAAGAACGAACGGAGGAACCATCCCAACGAAGAGACTCCACTTCAGAATACGCACTACATGCAAGCACAAGGGAAGAACGCCCGACGACTCAGGACGTGTGGATAATTGATTCTGCGTGCACAAGCCACATGACCTCCCATGGTGAATGGATCGAGCACAAGACGGAGGAGAGAAGAAGCATACAAGTGGCGGAAGAAGGGAGACACATCGAATCTGCCTCATCAGGATCAATCCAAGCTACTGTACAAGGTAAGGACAAACTTAACAACGCTGTAATCCTACATAATGTCCTCCATGTACCACACCTGAAAGGAAATCTAATGTCCATTCCAAGCGTGGTAAGAAGAGGGAACTCTGTTCTTTTGAATTCTGAAGGAGCATACATATACTCTTCTGATGACAAGCTAATAGGAACAGGCAAGTTTGATGGTAACATGTACACATTGAACCTATCACGTTTATCTGGAGCAACTCATGTTCCAAATGAACATTCCTTGATTTCGTTGCAGCTATCTAGAAGTTTAAATATTGAATTATGGTTGTCATCGGCTAATTTTGGTAATCTTAATGCATTATCTATTGGGTGAAAATTAGATCCTTTGGGTTATCATATATTTTTAAAAGAGTTTGCCAAACCTGAACATAATTATCGGCCGTATTTGAAATGCGTTGACCAGTCTTAGGGCTTCGCCTCTCAGTTGGCCTTTCAAATATTGTAACTTTTCAATATCAGGTATTTGTGAGTTAGAACCAATTTCAGAAAAAAAAAATAGATCTTTAAATGAAAGCCATGATTCTAATCTACCATTGAAAGTTGGCAACTCAAATTTAGGCATTTTAACATGTAAATTAACTTCTTTTTTTTTTTCAGATGGTTCTTGCCCATTATGCTTTAAATCTAATTCACACTTTAATCTTAAACACTTATCTATACAAATTTCCACTTCGTCATTCAAATCATCATCCTCAAGTTGCTGCAAGAAAACATCCCTCATTTTCATCAAATAATTATTTGCATAATCTAGTTTTGTTACGCAGACTTTGACTTTATCATCATCGGTGCTGACGTCACTACTACTACTTCTACGCTTCATGACTTTTCTGTTTGATTCTTTGCTCGCTTGTTTACAACAATTGTATTGGAACAAGTCGTTCCTTAAATAAATATATATTTGTTTATATCAAAAGGGATATCCTCGTAACTACAAAATACGTGAGTACAAAACAACTTGAAATCCTTAAAAAAGAAACATCGTATTTTTGCTAAGCCTATCAATTTGGTAGCAGAGCGTGGTTTGGGCGCGCGAATTGGACTAACCGCCATTGGATCCATTTAAATAGAAAAAAAAAATAATTGGACTAACCGCCAATTTAGAAAGAAAAAAAATGGAATGAAAATGGATACATATAACTTAGCAAAAATCGAACAGTTAACAGAAGACAACTATACAACGTGGTCCATGAAAATGGAAGCAATTCTAGATTCAAAAGATCTCTTCGAGGACGTAATTGTTAATGACGAGCCCGACTTTACAAAAAATAAACTAGAATATGATATTTGGAAGAAAAATAATCGGGAAGCATACAGCCTAATAATATTGTCACTTTCGGATGACTTAACAATCATCTTTCGAGGCGATAAAAGGGCCAAAAGAATTTGGTACGACATAAAGAAAAGGTTTGAAGGATCTCTAGAAAATAAAAGGATAGACCTAATGTTGGATCTAGCCAGACTAAAATTGAACCCAAATGAAAATGTTAGCATGTATATTGTACGAGCACAGAGACTGGCACAAGAGATCACCCAGCTAGGAAAGACTGTAACAGAAAGAGAACTTGTACGATACATTGTTGAAGGACTCACACCTAACTTTGACACGATCACAGCAGCACTGTCAATAAACAGAGAAATCTCCTTACCAGACTTGAGACAAACTCTACTGGATTTCGAAAAGAAAAGACAGGACAGAAGCAAAAATCATGAAAATGCTTTCAGATCATCAGACAACCAATTCAAAGAAAAGTAATGATACATTTGTAAAAGAAAATGACATTTCAAGAAAGACTGTTGGTTCAACCCTAACAACAAAGGAAATCAAAAAAAAAATACAACAAACAAAAATAACATGGCCAGTACAAGAAACTACCATAAAGGACCAAAACAAAACAAAGACACGGCCAGATCAGATTTCCAAGAACGAACGGAGGAACCATCCCAACGAAGAGACTCCACTTCAGAATACGCACTACATGCAAGCACAAGGGAGGAACGCTCGACGACTCAGGACGTGTGGATAATTGATTCTGCGTGCACAAGCCACATGACCTCCCATGGTGAATGGATCGAGCACAAGACGGAGGAGAGAAGAAGCATACAAGTGGCGGAAGAAGGGAGACACATCGAATCTGCCTCATCAGGATCAATCCAAGCTAGTGTACAAGGTAAGGACAAACTTAACAACGCTGTAACCCTACATAATGTCCTCCATGTACCACACCTGAAAGGAAATCTAATGTATATTCCAAGCGTGGTAAGAAGAGGGAACTCTGTTCTTTTGAATTCTGAAGGAGCATACATATACTCTTCTGATGACAAGCTAATAGGAACAGGCAAGTTTGATGGTAACATGTACACATTGAACCTATCACGTTTATCTGGAGCAACTCATGTTCCAAATGAACATTGCTTGATTTCAAAGGACAATTCTAGAACTGCATGGCACAGAAGGTTAGCACATCCTAGTGACAACAAATTAGACCTGATTTTGAAGAACAATCTTCTAAAAGGCTTGGACTCTATAAATGGTACCCTTGATCGATGTGATGCTTGCTCCTTGGGAAAAATGACCAAAGTACGCTATGTTCACACGGATAGCAATCAGGAAAGCTACCCCTTTGAAGCCATTTATGTCGATCTCTGTGGTCCAATGAGAATAAACTCCTTTGGCGGAAGTAAATATTTCTTGACCATCGTAGATGGATTTTCTAGGAGAATATTTGTAGAATTTCTCAAAGATAAACTCTCAGCAGCAGAAGTTTTGAAGAAGTTTATTGTAAAGAGATAAAACGAGCTAAACTCAAAACTAAAACGACTTAGAACAGATAACGGAACAGAATTTATCAATTAAAAACCTTGAAACCTTCATAGAATCCAAAGGAATTAAACATGAACTAACTACACCGTACACCCCAAGAAGCAATGGGAGAGTTGAAAGAGCTAACAGAACACTATTAGACAAAGGCCGAACACTTCTGGCAGACTCCCAATTACCCCTACACTTCTGGGCAGAAGCTGTGAATACACAGCTGCATATCTGTACAATCTAACTCCCACAACCAATGACCCAGACACTACGCCTATGGAAAAATGGAAAGGTAAAAAGTCATCCGTCTCTCATATCATGAGATTTGGTTGTGAAGTCTTCTATAAACTCGAGAATCATCAAAGACACAAAGAGCTAATCGAGTATTTGATATCACAGCGAGAGTCATTCTTGAAACCGCAGACATTCACTTCAGAGAGAAATATAATGTCATCTCGGAAGAAAAACAAAGTGATAATAATACGGACACTGACACATATTTCTTCATTCAGGAGGATGAACAACTGGACAATCATGTTCTATCAGATGTTGATATTGAAGAGCCAGCACCAGATACCATGATCAACAGACAGACAGAGTCAAGTGGATCAGACAGACCACAAAGAACTCGAACAATACCTAAAAGATTCGATGACTACGTTCTGGCTACTACGAATGAAACCATTCCGAAAGACTATGAAGAAGCCATCGCATGCGAAGACAAGAAACATTGGGAGAACGCAATGCTTGAGGAAATACAGAACATGTACTCGCATCAAGAATGAGAACTGGTACCTAGACCTGTAAACGCTAAAGTTGTCAAAAGTAAATGGGTGTTCAAAATATCTAAAGACCATTAAAACAAAAACAAAACTTACAAAGCTATACTTGTTGCAATGGGATACAACCAAATCCCAGGAAGAGATTACAACGAAAGTTTCAGCCCTGTAATTAAAAATGCCACCCTCAGTAACAAAAGATTCAGTCATTAAACTATTTGATGTGAAAGCAGCCTATCTAAATGGAAACATTGAAAATACAATATTCATGGAACAACCTGCTGGGTTTGTCCAAGACAGAAACAAAGTTTGCAAACTCAACAAAAGTATTTACGGTCTTACTCAATCCGGAAGATCGTGGTTTGAGAAATTCAGTCAAGTACTTCGTGACTGTGGACTGAAAAAAACTTAAATCTGATTCTTGCCTATTTAAATAGAATAATGAAGACAAATACTTCTATGTGGGGATATATGTTGATGAATTTATCACTGTCTCAGATTCTGAAGATACCTCAAACAGATTCATCAATAAATTGAGACATCACCTGGAAATAAAGGATGTAACATGTAAAGGCATGTTTTTGGGAATCAAGATCATACAAGACAAGGAGGGAATTTCGCTACAGCAAAGCCACTATGTACAACAAATATTTCAGAAATATGGAATGGAAAATTGTAAGGAAGTTCCAACACCAGGTTCCAAAGAAATCAATTTGGACAATCATATTGAAGATGACAATTGTGATCAGCACACTTTTAAGAAGCCCTTGGAATGCTAATGTTTCTAGCTGTTAACACCAGACCCGACATCGCTTACATCACTAGCAAACTTTCACAGTACTCCAGACAACCAAAACAGATGCACTGGACAGCAATCAAAAGAGTGATGAGATACCTACGAGGAACAATTGACCTAGGAGTGAAATTTGAAAGAGGGAAGACTGGAATCCTGAAGTCCTACACCGATGCCAGCTGGTCGAACACCCATTATGGAAAATCCTACGGCGGATATGTATTGAAGCTCGGCGAAGCAACTATAGACTGGAAAAGTAGTAAACAACCACTCGTCGCCTTCTCCACAATGGAAGCGGAAATGATGGCTGCTTGTGAAAGCTGCTGTCAGATCAAGTGGATAATAAACCTGTTACGAGAGCTGGAAGAAAAGAATTTCATGGAAAAACCAACTGCGATCTATACAGACAGTCAGTCATTGATCAACTGGATCTCCAGCCCTAAACAAAGCAGTCGCTGTAGACATATCAACAGAAAGTACCACTTCTTGAGAGATTGTTATGAATCCAGAGACATCTGCCTTCTGTACAAGCCATTTCAGGACCTGGAGGCGGATATCTTCACAAAGGACCTATCCCGAGACCAGATGAAGAAACACCTGGAGAACCTCAGCATCGTGGGAATAAAGACAAAGTAAGGAGGGAATTGTTACGCAGACTTTGACTTTATCATCATCGGTGCTGACGTCACTACTACTACTTCTACGCTTCATGACTTTTCTGTTTGATTCTTTGCTCGCTTGTTTACAACAATTGTATTGGAACAAGTCGTTCCTTAACCCTTAGTTACTGGCGCCTATTTTCCTTACACAATTACTGGCGTTCGGCCTCTCAGGCCGACTTTTAAAATCAATAATAAACCATGTTAATTATAATATTAAAAAGAAATTAAACGTATACACATAATTTCCAAAGAATAAATATTTTGTTTTTTTCGAATAAACAGAGTTCTAAACAAAATTAAATGAAAATTTACAAGAAACGTTTTCTATCTAAATATTCTAAATATATATTCTAAAAAATTCTATCTAAAATATTTTATTCAAGATTAGGTGCACAATTCAAGCATATTTCAATAGAATGATCTTTGCAGATTGGTTCTTTGCAATTTTTGCATTGCATTTGAGTTCGACGATCTTTTTTACATAGGTAGAATCTTTTGCGTTTTTTTGGGACAAGGACTGCCGCTTGTAGATTCCTAGAGAACACACGTTATTGATATTTCGTTTGAATCTATATATATATAAAAATGAATGTCTGTGTGTGTGTGTGTCCTCTATGGATTCAAAAACCATACATCCAATCGCCGTGAAATTTTGGGATATTATTAGGTGTATCTCCGGAAAGGTTTACGAAAAATAATTTCTTGAATATCTTTAATATCCTTCGAGTTATTTGCAGATTTGTATCTTTAACTCGCAAGCAGCGCCACCTTGCGACGGAGATAGGCTTAGGTCTGCCCCCCCCCTCCCCCGTCCGGCCGCCGGCCGGTCAGTCCAAGTTCCCACCGACCAATCAGAGGGATCAAGAGGTCCTGGCGCGCGGGGGCAGAGTTGGTGACACAGCTGTGCAAAGTAGACAAGAAAAAAGCCTCGCGGGTGACTTCCGGGAACTACGTCCATCTTCCATAAACGACCATGATTTTATTCAACTTATCGAGTATTTTTCAAGGGACCGGGAAAATATGTTCACTAGATAAAACGATGATTTTGTAATGTAGAAAATTAGGAAAGACAAAATTCAGGATTACACGGCACACAGGGACCGGGAAAAAATAATCACTTTATCGAGAGATTCACGACCATGATTTTATTCAACTTATCGAGTATTTTTCAAGGGACCGGGAAAATATGTTCACTAGATAAAACGATGATTTTGTAATGTAGAAAATTATGAAAGACAAAATTCAGGATGACACGGCACACAGGGACCGGGAAAAAATGTTCACTTTATCGAGAGATTCAAATTTACGAGTTTCAAATTATCAAAATATATCTTTTTTTTAATAAGTTTATAGAGAATTGTTTTAACAAATGTTCGTTAGACAAACCTTTACTAGGGTAAAACCTCGTGCGAAGCCGGGTACATCCGCTAGTGTCAAATAAATATTTGCCTACCTCAAGTGATGAAGTTCCAGCATGCTTCTGAATTAATACTTGCAGATCTCTTGACAAATTTTGGCTTGATTTCTTATATTCAAGGCATCTCTAATTAGTAGTGGAGCAAGCTGCTTTATAAAATATTTTCGAGCCATTCCACCGCTTGCTTGACAGCCATATAAATTACCGCTGAATTTATTGCAACCACATCCAAATAGTTAAAAAATAAACACAGGGGCCATCTTTTGGTTCTTCTTCCAACTGAATACATGTCTGATCAACTACATCCACACCACCTTTGGTCATATTATAAAATGTGATTATCTCGTGCTTTTATTGTTCAGCAGTTTCTTGATCAATTGTTGTGGCCGAATACATTGTGAAGAGTAATATAACAGATTTTCCAATTTTAGGGACATAGGATATCAAATTTTTGTTTTTTGAAAACCCAAAAGTGGAACCGACCTTCTATTATATTATACAAAATTACAATTACAAAACACAATTTAGAATGCAGATAATTAAAGCAAGAGTAATAAAAAAGCGAATGCTCAACTTATTTGGTGCGTTTGAACGTCTATAAAACCAAAAGTAAACGGCCAATAATAAGGGCGCTAAAATTCCCAGTGACGTAATTACTGGTAATTCGGGCTGTTGGCTCTCGTCAGCGTGGTGCAGGCACCTCTAGGCCCAAAAATGCTCTTGTGAGCGGTCAGGATATGCCTTTTTTTTTGTTTGTTTTTAATATCAACACCTGACCTTTTCTATTTTTTATTAGTTTTTCATATGACGAGCATATTTACGCGCACTTGATCTTATATACCCATTTCTTGATTTCTCAGGAATCTTCTAGGACGAAGGCCAACGGCCTGAAAAAAATTAAGCGGGTGGCTTTTCTTGATCTATCAAGAAAAATTTTGTTCCACTAGATGGAGCTCTGTCATCTAAAATGCTCATATGAGCGATTAGAATATGCCCTATTTTGTTTTTAATATTATTATATTATTATATATAATTGAATTTTCCTTACAAAACATTGAAATGATTTTATATATATTTTTAAGAGAGCACGCGGATATAAAAAATATAAAAAAAAAAAATTCCATTTTCAGAAGATAAATTCATTTAAAATATATGTACACAAATTAAATTGCTCATAATATTAAAAAAACTGAAATAAATATAAATTTTCATCCCTTAAAAAGAATTAGCATGAAATAGATCGCTATTTGGTCCTATTCGAAGAACAAATTTTTGAAATTGTAATTTTCCTATATAATAATCAATATTTTATTATTTTATTGAAAACTCCCTTCCTTATGGTGATTCCCTTGCGCCCTTGTTAAGGGATACACATATCCATGACAAGGGTAACAGTCGCTGAATTTGGTTGATGTAGGAAACTATTCACACGAATTTGTCATCTATCAACCATATTCTTCTTGAAATTATTTTTAAATTCATAGATAATAATGACGATATGTTGCTTCAATTAGATAAAATTTACACATACATACACTTTGAATCCTACCAAATGCACCCAGTAAGGTTCAAAGACGAGGTAGAATGTGAGGGTCGTAGAAGTTTACCTGTCCCACAAAAAGAACATCATTAATTTTGGGGCAGAAGAGTGGGGGGAATGTAAGAGAGCGGGGCATTGTTCAGGGCCAAACAACAGACATTTTTTCATCTTTCACAATTCTCTCTTTGTTAGCCCTGTTTCTGTATTTGAAATTTTAGATATCAAGAACAAATATATGTACTAAATTTGCCTATATTTGTGTCATTTAAATTAAATGCAATCATAATTAAGAATATTTTTCATAAAATTCGAGAATCCAAATAGGAAATGTGGCTACTAGCCCGGAAGCTTCTATAGAAAGAGCGGGCCGTATTCAGGTTAACGAGCTGACTTCGTTAAAAGGTTGCGGAACTTCTGCGCCTGGATCAGTGATGTCAGTTTCCTAAGATTTGTATATAAAATCGAGATAATCAGATGAAAATAAATATTGATGATAAGTTATATTTTAAGAAACAAGACCAGACGCCATCTATTGAACGTCGCCGCAACTAGTGGCCTCGGGTCGGTGACAAAGCCACAACACCAGCTTTGGCAAACTCCCGGGAAAATTTCCATCTATAAGTTATATTTTATTTCTATAAATATTTAGTTCTATAACTGAATATTTCATGACAAAAATCACAAACCTTTTACGTATCTAAAGGCATTTTAAATAAGATTTAATAAGAATATGATCTCATGTCTTCATGTATTATAAGTTAAGAAGTTCACATAAGCTCGTTTAATTTGGATATTGAAAGATTTAGAAGTTTTCAAAAGATTGTGTATATATAGAACATGGAGAAGCGAGTTTTAAGAATATCCAATCCACAGGACGACAGAAACAGCAGTGGAAATACCCTCTAAGAACTACGCATGCGACAAAGTAGTTCGATCGACAGTTGTATGGACTGAAGTCGCCCATCTTTCGATCCTTACACATTATAGTAAACCGTAACCTTGGTTTGTATAAGATCTTTTCTGAATTTTAATTTTGTAAGAAAAAATATAAGGGTTTTAATAGATATATATGAACGAAATATTTTAATTTATATAAAAACTGAAGGAAAATAGCTTTTATAATAAGAAATATATGGCTATGAATTCGCATCACATGCGCGGAAGTTTGATGGATAAAGCGTTTCCAAGATGGCCAGGTAAATGATTATGATGCACGTTCGGGTCACCTTTCTATGTCAAAAACGGTTCAGAATATTTTTTTAAAATCTATAATTTAATCCAATCTGGCCTTCAGTTGATTCGTGAGATTGCTGAAACTGTAGGAATTGACAACGAATGTGCACAGGGCAAATTTTACAACGCATTTTTTGCATTCAAAAAGTAAGTGCGAAAACTGTCAAAATTATCCCAATCGCAAAAAAAAAAAAAAAACTTGTAAAAAAATGTTTATAGTGGCTGTTAATTGATGTTTATTGAAGGTGTGAAAGAAAAGCGGCAGGTCTCATAAAGGGGCTCACAGACAACTCCCAATTCTGTTTCGAACAATGCAAAATTAGCATGGAGTGTTGTAGGGATCGTTTAGGGGTGTTTATTGAAGTGATTAATAACTAAATATGTGCATACATTTAAAATAAAATGTTTTATACCATTAGATTTCGATATTTACTATTTTCATCATGTATGTATCGAGACATACCTCACGCACTGGACCTTCTACCTGAACTTTAATACCGTGAAAGGCTCAATGGAATAAAGAAAACGACAATCATATATTTTAGAATGTATTATTAAAAAATATTGACGCTATTAATCGAAAAAATATGGAATAAAACAATTCCATATTTTGTTAAGTTTCTGAACGGTAGTCATGCTATTTCACTCTGGCTAACAACATCGCATTTTGCACCATAATGATGGAATTAGCTACTTTGAAAATACTTTTTTTTCCTGCCGCAATAGGTATTCGATTCTCAACTACAAAAACGAAATTTTCATAACACCTGGCAATCCTATGAATATAATAAATTCAGAACAAATACATTTCGTACGTGATGTTATTATTTTTTACATAAACATTCAATAAGTATCAGAATTCATTATCAAATTTTGAGAAGCTAGGGAAGTGTGGGCGGCATGAAATTCAAGGCGGAGTCAGACAACAAATTAAATATTGTAAAATCATCTGTTAATTACATTTATTTAATACAAATTATCAGAAAGGGTTAAATTGTTGTATACTACATGTTGATGTTCTTTTTGTCTGTTTATGTGTAGTGGTCAAATATCATTTCCTTATTATAAAATGTTAGATATATGTGTTTTATATATATTATAGATAAATCTATATACAGGGTGTACCAGGTAAATTGGTAATTTCAACAATGGTATTTTAACTGAAATTTTTTGCAAGTAAAAATTAAAATATCCGAATGAAATTTGACACAGTAGTAGATAAAAGGATATAGTTTTTATTTATTCAATGTAGTTTCCATTATTAGCTACAACAGTCTCGAGGCGAGTGCGGAATGAAGCACAGGCCTTGGCGACGATGACCTTGTCCATTTGGGTCATCACCGTGTGAACTGCTTTCTTGACAGACTGGATGGTGGTATGAGGAGCTTTGTTGACATCTCTCTCAACAACGCCCCATACATAGTAGTCGAGGGGATTGCAATCTGGAGAATTAGGGGGCCAAATATCAGGACCCCAGTGACTAGGGACGTTAAGTGTCAGCCACGATTGTGTCTTTTTTGCCTTATGGGCTGGAGCTGAGTCCTGTTGGAAGACATACTTCCTTCCTGCGGCCACCATGTCCATCCAAGGCTTCACAACGGTCTCCAGAACATTGATGTAGGTGTCAGCGTTCATCCTAAGGCCCTTCTCAAAGAAATGGGGAGGCATGACATCACCTTCACTGCTGATAACGCCAAGGACCATTACGGAGGCAGGAAATTTCGTGTGCATCACGACAGGTATCTCTGAGGGGTCTTTACAGATCCAGCGATCATTCCTGGGATTTACCTTTTGGTCCACGTCAAAGTTCTTTTCGTCAGAGAAGAACCTTAGCATGCCAAAAGAGTCGTGTTTCAGGTTGTTGAGGAGGGCAGCAGCCTTTCCTTTTCTGTTATTCTTCATATTCTCAGTCAGCAACTGACCTTTCCGAAGGGCATAAGACTTGAGACCAAGGTCCTCATGGATAGTTCTGACAATTGTCATAGAGCCAACGTCCATTTCCTTGGCTATGGCCCTCATGCTCTTCCCAGGGTTTCCATCAATATTCTCCTTGACATTTTTGACAAATTCTTCGCCTCTTACCCTGTCCGATCGACGCGAGTGCTTTTTCCTTGTAGCTATCCCCTCTTTGTTACTGTCAGCCTCATCAAACTGCTTCTTGACACGATAAATAGTGGTTTTGGGCAACTTAAGAAAATCCACTATCTCTTTGGGGCTCCTTCCGGCGCGCAGAGCAACGATGATGGCAGCTCGATTTTCAAATTCTCGGTTACTCTTCATCACTACACTGCGCACACATGTACTGTTGCATTTTACATGAATATGGCTACGTAATGAAAAAAAAACAAGTTTTTAATCTCAAGTAGTTTTTGTTTTATGGACTGTCAAAGTTAGTCCCAATTTACCTGGTACACCCTGTATATAAAAATGAATGTCTGTGTGTGTGTGTGTCTGTGTGTGTGTTTGTGTGTGTATGTTCTCTATAGATTCAAAAACCATACATCCAATCGCCGTGAAATTTTGGGAAATTATTAGGTATATCCCCGGAAAGGTTTTCGAAAAATTATTTCTTGAATATCTTGAATATCCTTAGAGTTATTTGCAGATTTGTAGCTTTAACTCGCAAGCAGCGCCACCTTGCGACGGAGATAGGCTTAGGTCTGCCCCACCCCGTGATGTAATCGTCCGGCCGCCGGCCGGATGGACAGTCCAAGTACCCACCGACCAATCAGAGGGGTCAAGATGTCCTGGCGCGCGGGGGCAGAGTTGGTGACACAGATGTGCCAAGTAGACAAGAAAAAAAGCCTCGCGGGGGCATGATTTTATTAAACTTATCGAGTATTTTCAAGGGACCAGGAAAAAATGTTCATTAGATAAAACGATGATTTTGAAATGTAGAAAATTAGGAAAGCCAAAATTCAGAATGACACGGCACACAGGGACCGGGAAAAAATGATCACTTTATCGAGAGATTCAAATATACGAGTTTCAAATTATCAAAATATATCTATTATTTCTTTTTATAAGTTTATAGAGAATTGTTTTAACAAATTTTCGTTAGACAAACCTTTACGAATTAGGACTTAGGAAAGCCAAAATTCAGAATGACACGGCACACAGGGACCGGGAAAAAATGATCACTTTATCAAGAGATTCAAATTTACGAGTTTCAAATTATCAAAATATATCTATTATTTTTTTTATAAGTTTATAGAGATTTGTTTTAACAAATGTTCGTTAGACAAACCTTTACTCGGGTAAAACCCGGGCAAAGCCGGGTACATCCGCTAGTATTATATATATTATGATTTATCATTATATTTAGAATTATATATAATCATTTTTATTATATTATTATGACAACAAATAATGTGATATTAATGTTAATTTATATAATTTTAATAAAGCATATTTTATGAGTATTATATATTTATAAGATAAACATTTTAATTTAATATTTGAATTGATTAGTTGTTAAACAAATCAAAACTTATATTGAAAATATGAAAGTTAATATTTGGGAGTCGCTACAGAAGAATGTATACTTGTTTTATAAAACATTTTAATTACATTTATCATTACAATACTCAATACTTTGATAATTAAATACGTAGAATAGTTATAGAAACGCTTTAAAATGTAGAAAAGTAGTAAGAGGGAAGCTGATGATTCCACCCACCAACTCTCTCACCCACCCCGAGAGTAGAACAAAGGTTTTTAAAGAGCTAACAAGTTAACCTCCCGCCGGCCGTCCACAACCTCAGATGACTCACGCCACGTGACCGAGTCATTGAACGGAATTTCTAGTTATTAATTCGGCTCACCGATGACACCACTGTAACCTTGTCGATAAGCTTTTTTCAGGAGTTGATGTTAGTCACGAGGTCTTACTGCTTCAAGGACTCTTCATTCATTCACATTCTCTATAACTTCGGATGATCACGAACTCGGGATGATACACCCCCAAAATACATTGACTTTATAAGAAGTCAGCAATGTCTTCACAGTTCCTTCGAACAAAATCGAAAAAAAAAACCCTACTGTTTTGATCGATTTGAAAATTTATTGTCTGTAATATCGCATTTAAGGGTTAAAGAATTCTATCATGAAAATACATCGCTATAGAATGGAAGATATCTGTACCGGAATTGAAAGAACCGATAATTCTCTTTATTATAGGAGCTTTCCGTTATAATAGTAGCCGTATAGATTTTTATTGGGGCTCATATATTTCCTTACAGAGAATATTTTATTATAATAAGTGTCGTTATTGGCTTCACAATATGCATTCGAATGTAAATTTATAGTTGTTATTATAAAGTGATTCATATATGCATATATAAGGTACCAAGTTATTTTTAATCGTATGGAGCGTTGAACTCTGCAACGACTTTCAGTGTAATATCTTCTTCTTCTATATTCTCTCTATACAAGTATATCTTGAGCAGGTCTTGGTCACCAGTGGCGCCTTTTTTTTTTTTTTTTGCGGGGTAAAAACGTCAGATACTAAATATCTCATATCTGGTGAGTAAAGAAAACAATGGGGAAAAAAGAAAAGCTTTGTTATTAATTTATATACTATTAACTTTATTAACATCCTATAACGCGATATTCCATACTCAGGGATTATTGCGTCAATACATTTCTAACATCATATCAAATTGTCAATATACAAGGAGAAAAAGACAAAAATACAAAAGCAATTCTCTCAAAATTTCCTTCCCTCTCTTTCCCAGTTCAAAAGATAGTTGTATATATGTGACAATTTAGTGGTAAATGTGTTGAGGGGAGAAATAATCACACGACGAGTTGTTAGAGCAAAATCATCCAGGCAGCCAGCCGAGAGCGAGCGAGCGAGACGTTATCAGCTGAACGACTGTTTTCCCTGTGTACACAGCCGGGGGCTAATCAGGAAAGTCGCCAGGTGGTGACGCCCCCCCCCCCCCCTCAGGAATGTGGTCAAAATGGTCGTGAGTTAGTTGTCTAAAGTGTCTCGCTTTAACTGTCCATCTCTCTCTCGTTGGCTGTTGGTTTGTTTTATTAATCCTGGAAGAGCATATATTATGACATATATATATCTACAAAATTGATTAAAATATTTATATTTTCTTTTCTCATCTACGAATTCGTGTAGCTGTCCGATGCCACCAATTTTTATTCTCTATAATCTTGAAAAATTGGGCATTCCAGAAGTAGATGTTTCGAGTCTTGAATTACTCCTCCGCAGAAACATTCCGGTTTCATCACCGCGCCGATAGTTGCCAAAAATTTCCCAAAATTTCCATGATCAGTGATAAATTGGAAATTATAAAAATATGGACGGAATAAACTTGGAATTCATAACACACAAAAAAGCATCTAAATATTTCATTTGTATTAACAAAACCTTTATTGACTCTATAAATGACTTGACTATACTTTGAGCACGAGGTTCATAAGTGATTAAATCTTCTGTTGATAGTTGAGCTAGATAATAATTGATTTTTCTGGATTCTATATAATCTATTAGGAGTGTAATTTTTGCTAGACCATGTAGACAGTTTGAGGAAGTGGTTTTGTATGCTCTAAATGCCCATAAAATGATCTGATACTGCATATAATTCAGGTTTTGTTTACAACGATTGTTTAAGTATTTAAGCCAGATTTCTGAACCAAAAGTGAGTACTGGCCATAATGATTGTTTTTTTTTATAAAGTTAACCTCTTTTGAGTATTCAAACTCCACATATTGCCGCTTAGTGAACATAATATATATTTTTTTCATCCGCCCTGCTTTACATAGAATATCATTAGCATAAAGTGTGAAGTTAACTTTATTTTTTCTTTTATGATTTGAAAATCTCATTCCTAGAATTTTTACTTGATTAACCAGCAATATTAAATTATTATTGATATTAATAGGAATTTTTTGCTTGTTATGCAGGTATAGCATATTAGTTTTCTCTGTACTGATCGTTAATATATTTCTATTACACCATTCAACCACATGTTTTAAGGTGTATTCACCTATGGTTTTTACTCCTTCTACAGTCTTATTACAGCAAATTATTGTGACATCATCTGCATAACATATGATATATGCATTCAGAGATTCAAAATTGATCAACAGATTATTAAGCAAAATATTCCATAAAAGTGGGGATAAAGGTCCAACCTGTGGACATCCTTTAGTTAGTTTCTTACAGAGTTGCTGATTCGTATGTAAATTTCACCACCCTTTCATCTACTTATATAATTGCCTTATTCTGTCTGTGTGAAGTTCACTGTGTGAAGTTCACGGATAGATTTTGGCCATCAACGCGCGCATCATCATTATGATCATTATCATTATCTAATGATAATTATTTATTTATTATATTTAATCTACTTATATAATTGCCTTATTCTGTCTGTGTGAAGTTCACGGATAGATTTTGGTCATCAACGCGCGCATCATCATTATGATCATTATCATTATCGAATGATAATTATTTATTATCTACTTATATAATTGCCTTATTCTGTCTGTGTGAAGTTCACTGTGTGAAGTTCACGGATAGATTTTGGTCATCAACGCGCGCATCATCATTATGATCATTATCATTATCTAATGAAAATTAATTATTTATTATATTCAATCTACTTATATAATTGCCTTATTCTGTCTGTGTGAAGTTCACTGTGTGAAGTTCACGGATAGATTTTGGTCATCAACGCGCGCATCATCATTATGATCATTATCATTATCTAATGATAATTATTTATTATCTACAGTAGAACTCCTCAAATTCGGAAAGCTTGGGGCGCAAGGTTTTCCGAATTTGAGGATTTTCCGAATTTGAGAGAGTTAGATTTGTAAATATTTATGTGGCATAAATAGGCATTTAGATGACTGAGACAAAGATTTTGAAGCATATGAACAATTTTAGGTTGAATATTATATGTACATTACATAATTTTAATTACGATTTTTAATCAAATGTTCCTTGACTTTTATGAGTTTTGAGCATGAAACCGATGAAAAATAGTAAAATATTTTATTATGTATGTAATGCAATTGATGGCCAAGTAAGTTATGGCTTGGCAAAGAAGTTGCTGATTGTTGTCTGTTTCTTTGGCTTGTTTAACAAAGCTTCTTCTTCTCTCATAAGCATAGTTCGAAGACTATTGATGGTGTTGTAGCTTGCAAGCATTTCTGGTTCAGTGCGCTTTTCCAAATATTTTAATGCAACATCCAAACTTTTCAACGCTTCGCATCTGGGAACATCCGGCTCCAAACTTTCGTACCAGATGTTAACTGCTTTATCAACATTTTCGTATAACGGATTTTTTACTTGAGAAAAACTTTTTGACATCTTTTTCGGTAGAATCAACAAACTTTGTAAGTTTAAGCTCAGACTTTTTTATATCATAAACAGTTGTCTTAGAAATTTTATACTTTTGCATTATCGTTGTATAGCTTAATCCTTTTTTAATGTCACTAAGAACATCTAACTTTTCACCAAGCTTAAGAATTCGGTACTTGCCTCGTTTTTGCCGCTCCTCTTTGGATGCCATTTTTTTTTAAGAACAAAATTGTAAATGCAAAAAATTGAGAGTTGAATAAAAGAATTTGAAACTTACAATGTCTGAAAATGTTTGATAATATGAACTTTAGGTGAATCAACTTTGCAATAAAAAATGCGTGAATGGCTTATGACGTAATAATGGACAATATCCTAAACTAAGCACAAAGGTCAAATGAAACTGTAGATTTATTTAAGCTTTTAAAAAAGGGGATAAAGCCCTAATTAGCGATTATAAATAATCGGTAAAAGTAAATTAATTAAACACTTAAATTAAAAATAAATTACTAATAAAATTTTAATTAAATAAAATAAAAGCAAAGCAAAAGTAAAAGTAAATAAAATAAAATAATGTTGAAATATCAACAAAATAAAAGCATGTGAAAATTGATTTTTTGTATGTAAAAAAAACATTACAATACTTTCCGAATTTGGGAGTTTCCGAATTTCAGAATTTCCGAATTTGAGGAGTTCTCCTGTACTTATATAATTGCCTTATTCTGTCTGTGTGAAGTTCACTGTGTGAAGTTTACGGATAGATTTTGGTCATCAACGCGCGCATCATCATTATGATCATTATCATTATCTAATGATAATTATTTATTTATTATATTTAATCTACTTATATAATTGCCTTATTCTGTATGTGTGAAGTTCACTGTGTGAAGTTCACGGATAGAATTTGGTCATCAACGCGCGCATCATCATTATGATCATTATCATTATCTAATGATAATAATAATAATTATTATTATCTACTTATATAATTGCCTTATTCTGTCTGTGTGAAGTTCACGGATATATTTTGGTCATCAACGCGCGCATCATCATTATGATCATTATCTAATGATAATAATTATTATTATTATCTACTTATATAATTGCCTTATTCTGTCTGTGTGAAGTTCACTGTGTGAAGTTCACGGATAGATTTTGGTCAGAATGGATAAAATAAAAAAAAAGTGCCAAGGGATGGGAATCGAACCCACGACCTTCCGCTTACCGGGCAGATGCCATGTCCACTAGGCTACCTAGGACAACGATAGTTTATTTTAAATCTATATATATATAAATGAATGTATGTCTGTTTGTTTGTCCTTTATGCCTGACCAAACCACTCATTGGATCGCCATGAAACTTTGGGAAGTTATTTAGTATAGTACTGGGAAGGTTTCTAGCAAATGAAATTTTTGAAATAACTTTTCGCCTAGAAATAATCAAGATAAATATTCTAATTTATCTGTTATAATTCAACAATCTGCTCTAAATATTATCATGATGATACGATGATTTTGTAATGTAGAAAATTAGGAAAGACAAAATTCAGGATGACATGGCAATTTATTTGAGACAAGAATAATGATACAATTCAAAGGCAAGATACTATTCCTTTAACTTCCAATTACCGAGGGAACCAATTAATATTGATTTCATTCAACTTATCGAGAATTTTTCAAGGGACCGGGAAAAAATGTTCACTTTATGGAGAGATTCGTTAAACAAACCTTTACTCGGGAAAAAACCCGGGCGAAGCCGGGAATATCCATTTCGTAGCTTAACCCGTCTCTCCAAGAGGCAGTCTCTTATTAAAGGTCTATTAGAGATTCTTTAATAGCAATTATAATCTTCAATGAGAGACCACCAACAGGAGAAACAAGTTGATTCATGTTTTTAGGTGGTCTTTCTTAAGAGACTCTATTTACATATATTAAAATATGAAAAAATTAAAATATTTTATCAAGATAAATATTCTAATTTATCTATATATATAAAAATGAATGTATGTGTGTCTGTTTGTTTGTTTGTTTGTCCTTTATGCCTGACCAAACCACTCATTGGATCGCCATGAAACTTTGGGAAGTTATTTAGTATAGTACTGGGAAGGTTTCTAGCAAATAAAATTTTTGAAATAACTTTTCGCCTAGAAATAATCAAGATAAATATTCTAATTTATCTGTTATAATTCAACAATCTACTCTAAATATTATCATGATGATACGATGATTTTGTAATGTAGAAAATTAGGAAAGACAAAATTCAGGATGACACGGCAATTTATTTGAGACAAGAATAATGATACAATTCAAAGGCAAGATACTATTCATTTAACTTCCAATTACCGAGGGAACCAATTAATATTGATTTTATTCAACTTATCGAGTATTTTTCAAGGGACCGGGAAAAAATGTTAACTTTATCGAGAGATTCGTTAGACAAACCTTTACTCAGGTAAAACCCGGGCGAAGCCGGGCGGGTCCGCTAGTTATATATAAATTGAATATTAAAACAAAATATTAAATCGAAATATTTATAGACGCTCGCTCGATTTGAAGATTTATATCGTAACTAATCTGACTGTAAAGTTTGGAGCGGGACGTTTCACAAGAGTGACATCCACGGCGCCAATTTATAATTGTAACGAATAGTGTTTGAATAAAACATTTAATCGGGTAAACCCGGGCGTTGCCCGGGTCATTCGTCTAGTTGTTTAAATAAGAATCTATAATTGGTTTTAAATCAGAGGGAACATCATTATCTAATCTTTTAAGGATCGCTGGCCACCATGAATTGTCGAATGCATCAGCTATGTCTACGGTTAGAAAGTATTTATCTACTATGAAAGTCGAATACATTTCAATACAGCGACAAATTTCTATAACACAATTGAAGGGACCGATACATTTTGTATTTAAAAATAGCGAAGAGGTAGAAAAAAAAAATTCACAGCATTTTTGTGGGGGAAGTGATTACAAAAATAAATAAATAATTAAATGTTTATTTTAATTTATCTTAAATAATAATAATATCCTAAACTGGAGAGCCACAGCGTATATCCCCAACCTCCACGTCAAACAGGAAAGATTTTTTCAGAAAGGTTGTCCTCCACAATTGACATGAGCAGTATAAACAGGAAAAGAGAGATCCCCGAGACAAGTCATAAGATCTAGCCATAAATTTTGGCAGCAGCACTACGAAGACACGCATCGAATTCCCAAACAACTGCTTGAAGCCATCGTCACTCGTAATGTTGCGTTTAATTTCGTTTTAAAATAAAATTTTTGATCAAATCTAAATATAAATATACGTCTAATTATTGTTATTTTCAAATTATGGATTGCACTAAATTCCTAATTATTAAAAAATCAATTATATATTTACTCAACACAGAGAGGGCATTCTGTTCACGTTTGCGGTCGATAATAATTAAGAGTTCCGAATTGTTAATAAAATTTACTTGTCAAAGTGCTGCGCCCTTAAAGATTAATAGCTATTAATTATATATTTTGTGAAATATTTGCTATTCAAATATTTTTCCAGTACGCCAGCTTCGTTTGAAATGTCACCTTGTCATAGAGTGACCAATGGGACCATATATATTAACACCAATTCTGGCTAATATTTCGTAAAGATAGATTCATAGATTCTTCACAGAGAGTTTTCTCTGTATTTAGGCACCACTCAGGCTGCACTCTCCTTCTCTATTATCTTCACTCTGTCAAAAGAAATCTTCCGCGTGAAGGCCATCGCCGTTATCTTTGTGACACATCTTCCACGCTAACTGCTTCCGTGGCTTCCGCTATTGGCGACTTCAAATTTTATTTCGGTCAATCGAGCATACTTCCTACAATCTTAAAATTGTCTGAATGTGCTTTAGGCATGGATTCCTTATTGTCCCATCTAATCGTGCTTTTAGCGTGATATTTTTGAACTTCTCTATTCAACATCTACGATTTTTTCCTAGTAAGTAATGCACGTAAATTGCTCTGAATCGGATTATTTTCAAACTAATTCCATTTATTCTAAATCGCTAGTGTCTGATATAATTATTTATTAAAATATGCAGAAGACTTTAAGATAAGAAATTAAAATGTAGAAGATTTATACTTCATCAAAAAAAAAAAAGAAACATACAACTAAATGAATATTCCGAAGAAAATTCTACCTTCAATTAATAATTTAATATGTCTATATATGTGATATTATGCTATGCTGGGAAACCTTACTCTTGGGGTTGAAGATAGTTGAAGTGATGGCGCAGTCGTGATGTCTGAATGGTAAAGGTTTTCACACAAGGGAAATAAGCCAGGATACTTGAGGGGTTGAAAATAAAGGCAACTGGTTTGGAGGAAAGAAAGCTTGAGAAAGCGGAGCGAATTTGACTATTAACTATCGGATCACATGGTGATGACCGACTTGACTATGGGATGAGTTGAGAGAGAGATCTCTAGAGCAGATGTTACCTTGGTGAGAGCAAGTCGAAGACTCGATCCGAGCTCGGTGGGAGCGAAGCGACTACTAACTATCCTAGGTTCTCGATTTAACACCAAGAGTTTTCTTCTTTCCCATTGGCGGGAAGCTGTCACGTGGGCTTTTTTCTATTGGTTGACCTACTTAGGTGTTGTTTCCTAATTGGTAGGAAGATGTCACATGGCCGTTTTCTATTGGTTGACCTACTTAGGTATTGTTTCCTAAATGGGCCTTGCGGATTTCTTTGGCGGAAGATATTTCCGGCCTTGCCCAGGAAATACTGGTCGTTAAACTTAGCTTTTATGATTTCCGGGGGCCATAAGGTTGACTGTGACTTTATTAATAGTTGTGTTCTCTTCTAAGCCTACTTCCTAGGTTTTTCTCTAAGGCGTTCTATCCTCCAGTTACCTTTGTTCTTTTATTAAATCTTTTTAAAACATACATTGTACATACATAGTAGGTCGGAGGTGCATACAGTTATATACAAATTATGACAGATGCGCCCCCTACATGTGAAGAATTCAAGAAGGGGTTAGCCTGAGAGAATTCTGTAAAGGGAAAAATAATTTTGTGGGAAAATTAGTTGTGGGTATTGAGAGGCTATATACAAGCATTGGTGGTGATATAAGAGGTAAAATAGAATGGTGTTAATGATATAGGTTGAGTATAATTAATAGAAATCAAACATTTTTAATTGTAAGAAATCAAAATGAATGCTATGGTACATAGTGGGTTAAAAAGAAAAGAAAATGCGCCTAAACGATATTCTACTCGAGATTGGAAATAAAATCGAGGGAGTTCTATTAGGGCTTTTGAGAAATCAAAAAATAAAAATAAAAAGTTGGAAGAAATCAAAGTGAATGCTTGATGCATGGTGAAAAAAAGGAAAAATGCCTAACCATATTCTACTCGAAATTGGGAATGGAAATCGAGGGATTTTTATTAGGGCTTTTGAGAAATCAAAAAATAAAAATAAAAAGTTGGAAGAAATCAAAGTGAATGCTTGATGCATGGTGAGAGAAAAAAAAAGAAAAAGGCTTTTTGTAAATCAAAATAATATATAATATCTAATTTTAAAAGAAAACCAGTGAATTTTCGTTGATTTGAAACTACGATAATATAAACTAAGTGGTAAATAAAATGATAATTAATGATTAAAAGTGATAATAAATTGAATAAATTGCTAAATGGGTTAAGTATTTAAAATTTAATTGAGAGAAATTAATGAAAATGATTAATATATAAACAATAAGGTGTATTGGTTTGAACCCTTTTGTATCTACATGCCCTGATCTAAATGTTTTAATTGCTCAATTATGCCCTATAAATTTTTTGTCTCATCTGTAGCGACACTTAGGTGGAAACGTGATCCTAGCCCTCAAGTGCGCGTTTATGCTATGTGTACAGGAGACATGGAAATCTATATAACCTTTATGTGTATTTTTGTCTTTGTGTATATTGTGAAAAATGTTAGAAGTCTTTTGTATAAGAAATGTGTGAGCGAATTCTATGTGTTGTCGAGATCCTAAGGTCTGTGATATCTACGTGTAGGTGGAATATGTAATGTTTTTTTTTTTTGAGTCTGTAAAGTAATTATGATTAGTTATAATAGGGATGGGAACTCATTTAGAATGTTTGTGTGTGTACCTTGTTTAATTTTCTTGTGATAAGGCGATTGGACTACATTTTGCAAAAGTCGGTACGCAGGCTCGAATTGGAATCCAAGATTGGTGGCATAGAGAGAGGTTCCCAGTTGACCTCAATAGGTGATTTCTTCATTGTAATTAGAGATACGGAAGTGGGGTGTGTCGGGGAAGCGGGATCCGATCTAAAATTACCCACCCACTATTTGCAAGTAATTGGATCCGGAAGTGGGGGACTACGCTTCCTTTATTTGCATTTGCTGTCTTACTCAAATTTTATGACCTCGCGAATCTACGTCCTGTTTCCTATTTGACTTTGTGTGTGCGACTCGGATCTTGTTACTTTCAGTTATTTCTATTTCCTCGGAATTTATTTAGATTTTCTGCAAAAATGTTTCCTAAAATTATGAGAAGTTTTATAAATGCTTGCCCTAAATTAAAAACTGCCTCTTGTAGTTCGAAAATTTTATGAGGGGGCATGATATAAATGAACAAATAACTAAGAAATAAAACTGGGATACATTTGTATGGTAGAACTAACAAACAAAGGATGAAAATCAGATGAAAGATGGGGTATCGAGACAAGTTCTTCCATATTGTTGGGGACTCTGAAATTTTTGTTCGAACCTTATTCATTGTTGATCGTTCAATTTCGCACTGCTTGCTATCTTTGGGGGGTGGTGTGTTATGATTGAACTGGTTGTCAGGTTCGCAGCTCTCCTGTTTGATCGTCAATGATTTTATTAGAGATATGTCGGCGGTAATTGGTTCAAGTGGAGATGTGTGATCGTTTCTCTGACGTGGGTGATGTAATTACGGCATTGTTTGTGTTGTGTGTACGCTGTGTTTTATGTACGAATTTTGTTTTGCCTTGGGGGCTGTGTCGGTATTTTTACGTGGAGGTTGGTTGGATTCATCGATTCTTCTAGCGAATCGGCAGGTGGGACAGGTTTTTACCTGTTTTGCGATGTCCTGTGTCATGTTCTGCCAATAATATTGTGACGAGATGAGTCTCGTCATCTTGGAGATGTTTGGATGGTGGTGTTGTGTGTGTACGGACTTAAGAAGTCTGGCTGTAAGTGAACTTGGGACTATAGTTTTAAGTACACCTTTTCGGGAGACGGTGCGCAGTTCATTGTGATCCATAGTCACGCGAGATTTCCCGGTGGAGAAGACTGTTGGCTCTTTATGAGTGGCGCATCTAGAAAGCCACAAAATGGGATACGAGTTACAACGCCCGTTTCATATTGTTGTACTCCATTTATGCTACGGACCTCATATTCGTATCTTGACAGTCTTAACCTCCATCGAAACAATCTGCCTGACGGGGCTTTGATCTCTTTCAACCACTGCAATGCGGGATGGTCAGAAAGTATTGTAAACTTCCTGCCCATTAGACAGGCGCGGAAGTTATCCACACTTTCCACAATGGCTAGGCATTGTAGTTCCAAGTCTGAATAATTTCGCTCGTGACTACGCAGAGAGCGGCTGAAATGTTGAACTGGGTATGTCTTCCCATCAGGGTAGACTTGTTTAAGAATGCCTGCAATGCCGAATGTTGAGGTGTTACAGTACACCTGGCATGGCAGACCTTCTTGGTAAAGGTGTAATGTGGGGTGTGTGGTAAGGCTTTCTTTCAGATTAGTGAACGCTTTCTGGCATTCGTCACCCCAGACCCACATGACATCCCTTTTTAGAAGGTTGACAAGTGGCGTCCGCAAGTGGGCGTGGTCTGGAATGAACTCTTTATAGGCGTTCACAGCTTTTAGGGAAGATCGCAATGTTTTTCGATTGTGTGGTTGTTTGGTGGCGTGATTTTTTCTATGTTTTGTGTAGACGGGATGATTGTATTATTCTTAACGGTTGTGCATGCGCTTACTGGTTGTTGTCGTCTTTTGGCGCGAGTGTCGCGCTTGTTGGGCGGGTTGTGCGTGTTTGTTGGGTGATGACGTATGGGTGCGTGTTTGTTAGCGTGAAAACCGTCCTGTTGGATGGGTGCTGTCTGGGTATTGTTATTGTGAATGTCGTGTTTGTTGTGAGGTACATTTGCGTGATTGTGGCGTGACGACGTATGGTCATGTATGGATTTTGTGTGGTAAGTGGGTGAGCTGTGTTGTTGTACGGACACTTTTTTGGGCATTATTGGAATTGTAGGTTGAAGCCGTGGTGGCTTTATGTGTTGTGGGCATATAGTACTGGCAATTGGGTTGAGTGAAAAGTTGCGTGGTGTGAGATTAGAATGGTGGCATGTAAATATTTGGGGTTTGGGCAATGAATGCAGGCAAGGGTTTCCATGTGTGAAAGCTTTGTGTGCTGTACGAGCCCTTTGGGACAGGTTTTGGTCTAGCCCGTGCTTGCATTCATTTGGTACATGTTTAGATACATGGTTAAAGGGGTAGGTAGGGTTAGATAGAAGTCCAAAGTCAATTCTTGACGCCATAGGGGGGGGTGCCTACCTTAGTCTCGAAAGTTCCGCTCGGCTGGGACGTCTTGGGATGGTTGCACCGTCCGCGGAATTGGAGTGAAGTCCGGTACTGGAATGTCGTTTTGGGACCGTTTGCACTGTCCCGGTTCGCGCGGATTACTTTCGGGTGCGGTGTACGGGTACGGCATGGCGGTGGATGACTCCTCGGTGGTCGGTGTCCGGCCACGTTGACACTTGCCTGGGGTGGTGGCACGTGCGTCGGCTGCCGCGCTCATCTCGCCTTTCGGTCGGCGGGGGGTGTGGGCTGCTCCGGGGGTGGCGCTACGGAACGCCGTCTGTAGTTGAGTGGACCTTGCTCCTTGCAGTGCGGCGGTCAACTGCAAAATTATTTTCGCCAGGGTGTGTTTTGTCGCTTCGTTCGTTGCCAGCTTCTTTCCGCTCGTTGCCAGTTTCTTCCTTCTCGGTTTGTCATTGCCGTTTGTTTTGCTTGCGTCCTGGTTACTTTCCACCATGATCCTGTCGACTTTCAATATATATCGTAATATATCCTGTCGACTTTCAATATATATCGTAATATATCCTGTCGACTTTCAATATAGCTGTGATATTATGCTATGCTGGGAACCTTACTCTTGGGGTTGAAGATAGTTGAAGTGATGGCGCAGTCGTGATGTCTGAATGGTAAAGGTTTTCACACAAGGGAAATAAGCCAGGATACTTGAGGGGTTGAAAATAAAAGGCAACTGGTTTGGAGGAAAGAAAGCTTGAGAAAGCGGAGCGAATTTGACTATTAACTATCGGATCACATGGTGATGACCGACTTGACTATGGGATGAGTTGAGAGAGAGATCTCTAGAGCAGATGTTACCTTGGTGAGAGCAAGTCGAAGACTCGATCCGAACTCGGTGGGAGCGAAGCGACTACTAACTATCCTAGGTTCTCGATTTAACACCAAGAGTTTTCTTCTTTCCCATTGGCGGGAAGCTGTCACGTGGGCTTTTTTCTATTGGTTGGCCTACTTAGGTGTTGTTTCCTAATTGGTAGGAAGATGTCACATGGCCGTTTTCTATTGGTTGACCTACTTAGGTATTGTTTCCTAAATGGGCCTTGCGGATTTCTTTGGCGGAAGATATTTCCGGCCTTGCCCAGGAAATACTGGTCGTTAAACTTAGCTTTTATGATTTCCGGGGGCCATAAGGTTGACTGTGACTTTATTAATAGTTGTGTTCTCTTCTAAGCCTACTTCCTAGGTTTTTCTCTAAGGCGTTCTATCCTCCAGTTACCTTTGTTCTTTTATTAAATCTTTTTAAAACATACATTGTACATACATAGTAGGTCGGAGGTGCATACAGTTATATACAAATTATGACATATATGTATAATATTATATGTATTATACATTTGTATATGTATAATACTTTTAACAAGATTTTCATGTTGTATAATGGAAACACATCTATAAATAATTATACGCATGATTGACATGTGTCATTACATCAGCATATGTAATGTACTTTGTACAAACTGAGGATAAATAAATAAAATTATGTAATAGATTAAGAGTTGAGCTAAAGCAAGAGATTGAGATAGAAGTCCAAAAACGTCTATAATCGAGATATAGAAGTCCACGGAGGCCTAAATATAGCTAGATCACAGGGCGTTGCCAGACTGTACAATTTCGCTTCCGATCCACGCTCTTGTTGCATCTGCTGAAATTTGATACTTCCTCTCTCGGCAAAGATATATAAGACCTCCGCCCTAGCCGAAAATATAGTCACTTCACTATCTGATGGAGCCCTCGTCACTTCATCTTCTGATGCTCGACCATGCCGTGGATCAGTAAGAAAACTTCTTATCTCTCCATCTTTCGCTGCTTAGCTCGACTCCTATCTATTCACGGAACTTTCCTAGTACAACTGTGTCTCTTTTGTGTGGACATTCCCAAGCTTTCCATTCTACCTCGACCACGACTGCCTGTACTCTGTGAGAACTGTTAAAAGTTTTACAAGGAGCAGAGAGGTACTGGAAAACTCTACACGCCCTGACTGTCCCTCTCGGTTACTACAGGTTTGTCCCTCTCGATTACCACACCACAGCGAGAGACCCACGGTTATCACATCTATATATAGTGCCAAACATCACATATAAAACGTCACTTCGAGTTTGACATATATCCGTTAGAATTTATTTAGAAATTCGAGATTTATTCTCAGAAAAAAAAAAAAGAACTGGAACAGATACTTGAGAACTCGAATTTCGTTAAAAATTAAAAAAATATATACACTAAGGAAAAACGAACTAATTAATTGTATTGGTGGGTCACAGTTGGCTAAGAAAAAGTATTTAAAGATATCATACTACATATTAACATCGGACCATTGAGCTCCTGTACCTGGCACCGTTCACGGCTGTTAATTTATTTTAGAAGATTTTTGATCGATAAGATTTTCGACCGTAGATATTTTCCTCTGCTGAAAACTGTATTATCTTATTTTCTTTTCACAACGGGCCAACCTTTTCAAAATGTTCTATTAATTTGGCCCTTACAAATATAATTTGGACACATTTGAACTTTCATCTTTTTCGAAGTTTGTAAAAAAATATATTTATTTTTACACTATATAATCCCGGTATTTTTGAAAGGGTTGATCTTGCCAAGCTTGGTAGAGTGTTTTGTTCTTCAGCAGAACTTGATTATGGTTGTTTAATAATAGTTGAATGTTTCTCTTTGATGTATCAGTGCACATTTGATGGATTTGTCCTGAGGAAAAAAAATAGTGATTCCTGGGAGATTTGAGATAAATTGTAATTCAAAATAAAATTTAATGGCAATATGTGGTATTTTTAGGATCACCAAAACTTACATCTAACTCGCGCCCGCACATGCATATACGAAAATCTATCGCTATAAACCTTATTTGTCAAGTTTGTTGGTCTTACTCTAGAGGAATTGTATAGAATTCGTATAATATATAATATTATATTTGTAATTATAATTGTATAATATATAACTCGGAAGCTAGCCCTTCAAATGTAAAATAAAAGATACTCATTACCCCAATTTATTTAAAGATTAATATATAGATTACAAAACACTATAATAATATATTATCAATTTATGATAAGCCAATCTTTCAGAATATCATAATATGCATAATATTATAATGCGCTTAAACACTTTACGTCTGGAAACTAATTTGAAATTAGGGTGAAAACATCAGGCTTCCGGGGAAAAGTTTCTTTTCAAAATCTTTAATTCACAAATCTCAGCAAGCTTTTGGGCACGAAAGCCCTTCTATGGGAGAAAAACAGGATACAATAAATCGCCAATTGGCCACAAGTTAAAATATGATCAAATACTATTCTAAATAATTTCATAAAAATGCTGTAGATATGAAATTTTTAAATTTAAACATTGTACAAACGGAGACAAACTTTTTAAAATATATATCGAATATAGACTTCTGGGATATAACTATGGAAGCAAGGATTGCAAATTGTTGGCTTCTGTAGGCGTCCTTACTGGGATAAAGAAAGAGGGGATTCCATTTAGTTATTCAATTATTATATATATTTATTAAGGAGCGACTCTCTCCAATACAAAATTAGCAACAAACAAAAGCGAGTGTAATGGAACAAGGTAAACAAAGTCTCTGCCACGTAGAGGTTGCGTCATCCCTCGCCAGCCAATCGGAGAGCGCCATTCAGGGTTCGTCAAGGCCAGGCCTACATTCGGCCATTCCTGTATTCCAATCGTCCTCGATTGAACTTTGCGTTACAGGAACGTCGTGGGTTGCGTCGGAGGGTATCTTCTTCTGACTCCTCGTCCGGACTTTCTTCTGTAGTTGAATCATCTTCTTCACTGTGCCAAGACTTCAGTTGACTGATATGGGCCGTTGTCGTGTAGAACCGTCCACCGGTTCTTTCGCTTAGCTGAGTCACTCTGTACGTGTCGCTTGGCAGAACCTCGGTGATTATCAAAGGTCCTCGATACTTGGGTTGCGCCTTGGTTGGTTCACCAGTCATTTTGGGTACATGCCTCATCACTACAATTTCTCCTACTTCGAATTGGAGTGTACGGCATTTCTTCTTATCGTAGTACGTCTTCATGATTTCTTGTTTATTCTCAATTTGGGTTCTCGCATTCTCTTGAATTCTCTCCGGCTCGGTCCACGGATCCATATCTTCGTCGGCTAATCTTCTAAGTATCCCGTCGTGGAATCGAGGGGAATAGCCGTGGAGTGTTTCGAACGGTGTTTTATTCGTCGTCTTCTTCACCGCATTATTCAGGTCTCGCTCTACCTCCTTGATCTTCAGGTCCCAATCCTTCCGTCGCGGATCCTCGATACCGATTGCTATTGTGGACAATACTGTTCGGTTCACTCTTTCGACCATCCCGTTCCCTTGCGGATGCTTCGTAGAGTTCAGTGTATGATGTATTCCATTTCCTCGACAGAATTCTTCAAATTGCCTTGAGGTAAAACATGACCCTCTGTCGCTGATGATCTTGTCGGGTAGTCCGAAATCATTCACAAAACTTTTCATTACCTTCAGGACGTTCTGAGTCGATGTATTCCTTACAGGGCTTAATCGGACAAATCTTGTCAGATTATCGACAATCACTAAAAGTTCCTGGTTACCTCTTGTACTTCTCACGAAAGGGCCTACGTGGTCCATATGTACGATGGAAAACGGTCTCTTGCCTGGCTTAATGGGGTGTAAGAAGCCTTGTTGTTTTCCACCGGGAACTTTGTTAAATAAACACTCGACACACCTAGCAATATGGCGTCGAACGTACCTCTTCATTGAAGGAAACCAGTACAATTCCTTAATTTTGTTGACAGTCCTATCAACCGCAAAATGTCCCATTAGATCATGGAATTTAACAACTAAACTTTTCCTCATACTTTTGGGTATAACATACAGGGCTCGTTCCTCTTCTCCATTTTTCACCATGCGGAAAAGTCTGCCTCCTTTGTAGCTGTAGTCGTTAATTCTATTTTGTTCTCCTACTGTTCTATCACACGGGTCCTTTCGGAAGATCTGGATCAGGTCTCTCAATTCAGAGTCGGAATGCTGAATCATCATGATTTGTTCTTCCAGTGTGATTGTGAAGCATACTTCGGGGTTTTTCTCCACGATTTCCTCCATCGTGTCTCTAGGGTCGTCGACTGGAGCTCTGCTCATTCCGTCTACGTGGGCCATCTTCTCTCCTGGTTTATGCCGAATGTCGAAATCGTATTCCTGAATCAGATTGTACCATCGCGCTATCTGAGGATTTGTAGTCTTCTTCGCGTTCATGTAGACCAGTGCTTGGCAATCTGTAACCACTGTAAACTTGATTCCGACGAGGAACTGACGTAGTCGATCCAAGGTCCACACTATCGCCATCAGCTCCAATTTGCTTGAATGGTACATCTTCTCAGCCTCTGTTGTCTTCTTACTCACACAGTAGACCAAGCGCCATTTGTAGTCTTCGTCCTCCTGTAGCAACATTCCTGCTAGTCCCTCAGCACTCGCATCGCAATGTACTTCTGTCTTAAGTTCAGCGTTGTAATGAGCTAGTACCGGATATTCGACCAGATCATTTCGAAGTCGTCCAAATGACTTTCGCTGTTCTTCCTTCCATTCAAATTGTGTACCTTTCTTTGTAAGTCTGATTAGCGGTTCTGCTTTCCTCGCGAAGTCCTTTACAAATCGTCTGAAGAAGTTCGTCAGTCTCAGAAAGCGTCGTATGTCGTGGACATTCTTGGGTTCTGGAAATTCTTCTATCGCCTTGATCTTTCTTGGGCCTGGCTTAAGTCCGCCTGTACTGATGACATACCCAAGGAACTCAACTTCCCTCCTTCCGAACTCACATTTAGAGGGTTTCAGCGTATACTTCGCTGATCTTATTCTTTCAAGTACTTCCCTCAACCTTTCGATCATCTCCCGCCAATCCTTTGCCGGGATAATCACGTCGTCGAGATAGCAGAATGCCTTCTTGTTCAGCAGCGGACCTAGAACAGAGTGCATCAGTCTTTGGAATTCTGCTGGTGCGTTGGCGAGTCCAAAAATCATTCTTTCGAATTGACCTGTATCATCTGGGGTGATGAATGCTGTCTTTAGTTTTGCCTTATCAGTCAGTGGTATCTGCAGATATCCATGCGCCAGATCCAGAGTGGTGAAGAATTTCGCATTCCGTAGACCTTCCAGAAGGTCGTCTATCCTCGGTAAAGGGAACTTGTCCTTAACTGTTTGAATGTTGAATCTCCTATAATCCACCACCAAACGATGATCTCCAGTTTTCTTTCTCACAAGTAGGACGGGACTAGCGTAGGGTGATCTAGTTTCCGTGACTATTCCATTGTCCTTCCACTCTCTGACAATCTCCCTGATTGCTTCGCGTTCACTTGCAGTCGTCTTGTACGGTCTCAGACAGATTGGCTTGCTTCCATCAACCTCCTTAATGTCCATCTTGGTGACATCGGTGCACCCTAATTCACCCATACCTAGAGCGAAACAGTCTCTATATTCATTCACTACGTCGAGGATTTCTTGTCTCTCTTTCGGAGTCAGAGAATGATTGATGTTGAAGTCCTCAGGCACTATGGGGCGCTTTCGTTTCATTTGGTCCTGTCCTTCCCTCTTCTCTTCAATTTTAGTCTGAAACGAATCCTCTGAAACGTCCAGGTTAACAACAATGTCAACAGGGCTCAGCAGTTCAACTCGACCTATACATTGGTTTTTCTTTACTCCCAAGTTGCCCTTGCCAACTGAGATGATGGATACGGTCGTCTTTCCATCGACCACTTCCAATAAAGAATTGACACAGTCGTCTACTCCTGTGAACAATACGTAGCCGTCCCTTACCTCGTCTGTGATTGCACTTGCAAAGTTAATGCAGTCGCTCCCCAACTGAACAGTCTCGGTTGCTCTCAGTTCAACGCGACGCGACTTGATTTCTTCTTGCAGATTAGCAAACGGAAATTCGGTGGAATAGCCAATATGCAGTTCCTTACCGATTCTGGCGAAGGATACGTAGGGTAGATCTGTCCATGTCCTTCCAATTAGTAGGTCATAAGGTTGGGCATCATCGTTAACAATGAATACAGCGATCTCTTTTCCGACGACGCCATCAATCTCCAGGTCAACTGTCGTCTTCCCAACGGTCCTGGCAGCTGGTGCGGTCTGGTTACCGATGCCGTACAAACTAGTCGAGTCTGGTTCGAGGTCGACGTTGATCCTCCTTGCGACCGATTCTCTTAATAGGCAACTGCTGCTTCCGGTGTCTATCATTGCTTTCACGGTCTCCTTGTTGTCGATCTTGGCGTCCTTCAAATATACATCTGGCGGGACAGTCTTCAGTCCTTCGACTTCCAGGTTTGGCTACTTTTAGTCCTTCTTTGGGTCTTGTGCAATTTCTTTCCATGTGCCCCGTTTGACCGCATCCTCGGCATGTCAACGTAGCCTTGGGTACTGGGCAGTCTCTGGCAATGTGTCCAAACTGATTGCAGTTGAAGCACTTCGGTTCTCCCTTGTCGTTTCTGATTGCACGGTTGACCATTCTCCTCGAGGTGTTAGGATACTTTTCACTGATTTCGTTCCTTGCAGCCTCTCTACTCGAAACATTCGTTCCTTGTTCAGTCTCTTTAACTTCGCTTCGGTTAGGAAATCTCGCAGATCTCTGCTGAAACGACGGTGGTGTGGTGTGTTTCGAATTCCAATGCGGAGGTCCCATCTCGGCGCGAACATTTTCGTACTCGTCCAGTTTATCCGCCAACACATCTGGGTTGTTTATCTTGGTCCAATCGTCAATGAGATGATTACGCAGCACATTTGGAACCTTTTTCTTTAGCTGGTTAGTGACGGACAAATCCTTTAGAGCGTCGAAATCTTCCACGTTCATTCCTTCTTTCCATTCGTTGAAAAACCCTCGCAATTCGAAAGCGAAGTCTCTCCAGGAACCCTCTTGAGATTTATCGTGCTTCTCGAATTTTTGTCTGAACTGTTCGGGGCTCAACTTGTACCGTTTTAGGAGCAACCTTTTCACGAATTTATAATCGCCGCTTTGCCCTTCTGTCTCCCGTGCGATTAATTGCGTCATTTCGTAAGGTAGTAATCCTAGAAGACTGAACGCCCATTGGTCTTCATCCAACCCTAGTCGCTTTGCCTGTCGTTCGAAAAGAATTAGATAGAAACTCAAATCACTGTCCTTCGATTCGTACTTGGGCATCAGTTTACGTATCTCGCAATGTGCGTTATTACTGGTACCGCGAGACGGATCGTTGTTTCCATGCATAGTCTGGATGCGCAGCTTCTCGAGCTCGAATTCCATTTGTTCCTTTCGTTCCCGTTCTGTTCTTTCTGCTTGCTCTGTTCGTGCTGTTTGTTCCATTCGCTCCCGTTCTGCTCGTTCTGTTTGTTCCATTCGCTCCCGTTCTGCTCGTTCTGTTTGTTCCCGTTCCTCGATCAGAGTCTCCAACAGTTGCTTTGCGAATTCTTCTTCGTAAGAATGACTATTCAGGATAAGGCGTTTTAAGTCGACGATCCTGCTCTCTGGCGGTACTACCTCGCCGAGTTCATACGCCAACTTGCTCAAATCGCATTTCTTTGCTCTGGCTAAATAAGTTATATTTTCAAAAACAAGATAGAGTATAACAAAACAAAAATAATTAAATGAAACTAACTAAACCGGATACGTACTGTTTTGATTATTTCTCTAAACAGAATCAACTTTTCTTTAGTACTTTTGGGACAACACTTATACCGCGATACTTTGCGATAATACTTCTATTTGTTTCTTCAATTTACTTTAAAATACTTTCTTTGGAATACTTTACTTTACTTTAAAATACTTTCTTTGGAATACTTTACTTTACTTTAAAATACTTTCTTTGGAATACTTTTTAAAATGGTAATACTTTAAAATGCTTTCAAATAAATGGTAGTAAGGTTACGTACATACCATTCGTGTGCTGCAGCTTCCTCTTTCGGTTAATCCAACATGGCGACGCGCGTCCTTTTTGCTGCTTGAACACTCCAGCAATTCTTCTTTCTTTAGGGTTATCCCACTTCTGAAATTCTGTTGGCTTCTGTAGGCGTCCTTACTGGGATAAAGAAAGAGGGGATTCCATTTAGTTATTTAATTATTATATATATTTATTAAGGAGCGACCCGCTCCAATACAAAATTAGCAACAAACAAAAGCGAGTGTAATGGAACAAGGTAAAACAAAGTCTCTGCCACGTAGAGGTTGCGTCATCCCTCGCCAGCCAATCGGAGAGCGCCATTCAGGGTTCGTCAAGGCCAGGCCTACAATATTAAGCCGCAGTTATTATTACAGATATTTTCATCTGGTTTTATTATTGTTGTTCAGATGGGACTTCTCTATTTGGAAAATTTGGGATGGGCTCAGAGAATAGTATATTATAAATTTCCAGAATGTCTATTCTTTTGTTAATGCCATTGTGCTTTCTTGATAGTGGATTCTATGATGAGTCAGTCTCTGTTGGTTCAGATAAGGAGAAAAAATTACTTGTTTCTCTCATATGATATATTAAAGATCTACTGTTTTGGGTGTCGGTATTTCGTTCATGTTCAGATATTAATATATTTAAATTTCTGCTAATTTCGCCTACATATTCGGTTTTGCATTCTATGGAGTATATGGAATTTTCAATGCGATGTGATATTCAATGTTATTGTTCTTTATTATGAGGTTTCTTAGTAACGAATTTAAATTGGGCGAGTTGCTGAAAAAGGTTTCAATTTCGAATTTCTTCAGATGACGAGCTATTGATACGGATACTGGTGAATAGGGAATACTGAAAATAGATTTGTAAGTTGAGGGATTCCGAATTTTAGAGGGGTTATGGAAATGTAGAATAAATGTTAAAGGATATTGACAGATTTTAGATTTCTTAAGATATTCTGAGTCTCTTCTGTTTTAATGGTTTGAAGTGGACAACGATTATGGACACGTTTAGTTAAGGTCTTTAGGTATTTGTTTTATGGCTGAGAGGGCAGTATAGGAGGAAAATCTTATATAGTCGGAATTGAAGGATGGCTTCTAGTACGCAGTTGTTCGTAATTGATGTTGTATGCCGATGATTTTTATATTTAAGAAAGACAAGCTATTGTCTGTTTCTTTTTCGTAAGTGAAATTCAGGTTGTAATGGTAACTGTTGAGTTTTTTTCAGAATTTTCTTGGCTTGACTTTCTGGGAAGATAATAATATATCATCAATATATAGACGCCATGAAGCTAAACCTGATGGGAATAGTGAGGTTATCCAACTTTCCATGCGACGCATGACAATTTCGGCGACTGAGGTTGAAAGAGAACTCCCCCTGGGAGAACCTTTTATCTGTTCGTAAGTTTTGGAATCGTATGTTAGGATATTTGTTTCGAGGCATAGGGCTATAAGTTTAGTTATTTTCTTGACAGTGATCTGATCAATCTGATTTTATTTCAAGAACTCTTCAGTGCTGCTCAGTATCAGCTGGTGTAGGAGACTGGTGTAAACGAATTCAACGTCAAACGAGACCATGCTTTTGTTTGGTGGGACTTGGTACTTTAGTAATTATTTATGAAGGTGGTGTTGGAAATGGAAAATAGATAAATTTTTGCTTTATTATGGGTTTAAAGGCGGTTGGATCTACATGGATGCTCAGCATTTTTCTATGGTAATCAGTCTTGTTCAGAATCGCTATTTGTCCTCCTCTATCTGATTGGGTGATGATTATTTATTTTTTGTTTCTTAAGTCTTTAATTAGTCGGTTCTCATGAGGGTTGCATGGAGGAAATGTTACGGGTTCATTTAGAAGGTTAGGTTATATGGTTTCTAATGATATTATTTTCTTGGTGGTTGAGCTTTGATATGGCTGCTTCGGCTCCAATTACTATTCTGATAGGATCCGGTTTTTGCATATTTATAAAAAAAGCTAATTCTTCTGAGCTTAGCGTAGCTTTTGACAAGTTAGGTATTTTATTGGGGTTATCGCTTCGAATTAGTTATATCCCAGAACTCTATATTTATTAATTTGTTCTTTTATTTGATATATATTTAAAATTTTGGTCTCCGTTTGTACAAAAATTAAATATGAAAATTTAATATCTACAGAATTTTACTGAAATTATGTTAAATAGTATTTGATTATATTTTAACTCGTGTCCTATGGCGATTTTCATTGCATCGTGTTTTTCTCCTGTAGAAGGGCTTTTGTGCTCGAAAGCTTGGGATTTATGAATTAAAGATTTTGAGAAGAAACTTTTCCTGGAAGCCTGATGTTTTCACCTTAATATTGATACAAGGCATTATTTTGTTGAATTGACTAGTTTGAGACCTGACCCGTAAATAAAAATGATTTTTAAAAATTGGATTACAATAGAAAACCATTCACTATTTGAGGTCACAATTAGGCATAAAATGGTTATAATAAAGAACTATCCATTTGTAACTGGGATATGCTAAGCCAAACTTGAGATAAAGCCCTACAGCGTCTATAAGGTTTTCCTGACAAGTGATGCACAATGTGGGACATGTGGAGTTTTGGCAGTCAAATGTCGAGTTCTGGCAGACGGACTCAATTGTTTGACGGAGCCAGGCTGCCTTATTCTACAAATACTCATTTCTATAATTGAAGTCTGCGAACCACTTTTTTCGGTATTTCACACCATCCTTTCTTTTCACATTACAGCTATCTATAGTAAAAGCTCCAATTCATACAGCTTAAGTTCAGGAATCATTCTATTTTACACACACACACACACACACACACACACTTGTTATTTTTTTTCCAAAACACATCGCATTGATAATTCCATTTAATCCAAATATATATTAGTTATGAATATTATTTGGCCATTATAGAGATATACTACACTTTGATCTGAGAGTGATAAATGTTGAGATAAAAAAAAAGAGAAAGCCAGAGAGACGATCAAGTGTTATGTAGTTTCAGCGGCCACACACACTAGAGCGAGCGGCCACGCTTTTTTGAGCTCCGCCGTTTTTCGCCTTTGGCGTGTGAAAAAAAGCAGAATTGTGTGCCAAATATGATATTGGTGGAAAACCCTGGAAGAACTGCACGTATCTTCGAAAGACCAGCTCGGAAATCCAAGCCAGTGCAGATATATCTGCGAAAATCTATTTGCAGAACGAATTTTGTAATAAGATTGAAGAAACTGAAAATTATGCAAATTTGCCTGCTGACGAAGACACTGGAAATTTTGCTGCGTCGGATGGTATGGCGACGGCGCTGAAAAGTCCAAAAGAATTGGGCTGAAACGATGGAGGAGGAAGATGACAATGAAAACGGCTACACCGTGGTGAAACATAAGAGGCGCCGTGACTCGGGGACAGCTAACAACTCAATGACGTAGTCCAGCAGCGCCAGAACCAGCGGAACCACCGGCGCAAATCCGCAAAGGCGAACATGTGGAAAGTGGTCACAGCAAGTTCAGGAGATCAAAGCCACGCGTGCCAATATCGCGGAAGCCAGGGTGCGATAGGCGACCTCCAACTATGAACAGTGCGTCTAAATATAGAGCACTGCCCAGACTTCACACCGTACCAGTACCTTCAGGCGGTGGATAAGGTGGCGCCTAGAATATCATCCAGCTTACCAGGATGAACGGTCACGTCTTGGTAGGCCTGGCCACTAAGGCCCTTGCAGAGCGCTTAATCGATGGAGGTCTCGAGATCGAGGGCACGACCCTCAGGGCCTTCCCCTTCAGCAAGATATCTGTAAACCCATCATTGCGAATCTCCTTTTCTACGTGGAAGACTCGGTCATCATTGATACCCTGCGACCTTATGGGAATGTCACGTCTATCGCTCGAATGCATTGCAAAGCAAGGGAATACCTCTACACAGACGGCCGCCGCGAGACATACATCCTCCTCCACGACGGCGTAAAACTGGAAAGGCTGCCCACTCACCTGTATATAAAAACCAAAGGCGACACCCTGCCGCCGTTCCTTGCATTTGCAATTAGATGCTCCAAGTTTAATAAGCAAGGTTACCGCAGGCCAACTGCCCCATGCTTGCCAGGCAGACCATCAGCCCCAAGCAAGCATCCCCCTTCCCCGCTGATGTTACGTCCCCCACCGCGGCTCAGCAACTTAGTCAGCTAGAAATCGGGCCTTCTGCACCAGAACCCCCTACTCCATTTGTGGAGGTTCCAAGTAATGGTCCCGCGGCCCACACCTCACGCTCCACGGCGCCTCAGCCTGCTGAACCAGTGCCTCCCACTCAACCTGAAGAGGAACCAAGTTCAGCCGTCGTAGCCCCTTCCTCTACCTGCCCCGTGGGTCCCGGCACCCCAGACCACTCCCGCAACCATTGATGATGAGCCCCCAGCTCCCTGTTTGCCGAGTCTGACAAACTTGGCCTCCATAGTGGAGCCCTCGTCTCCAATGCTAAGCTCAAGATCCTGATGACTGGCCTTATAGCCACCCAAAAGACCGCACTACTCCAGCTGGTCCGCGCCATAATGTAGAAGCGCCTTGACCTCTGCCTCTTCCATTTATAGACGCCTCGTGGTGGCCCGAGGCCTACTTAGCGGATAGGCTCAATGAGCTTCCGCGTCGCCACCATTAACCGCGCAGGCTCGCCACTCGAGGTGCTTGGTATTTTGTCATCTCCTCAGTGGACATCACGTTTGACCAGGAGACGAAAAGCTCCTACCTGGACCACGCCCAAAACCTCTGTCTCGGATACAGCGACCGCATCGAGAGCAGCCTACTGGACAGGATCCTCGTACCTGCGGGCTTCCTGGATTGTGTGAAAACCTACACGACAACCCGCTACCATCTATCCGATCACCGCGCCATGCTGCTGCAGGTGGGCCCCTCCGCTGCCTCCCCTAAGCCTTGCATAGCCGCGATGTTTCGTTCGGGATTGGTGCAGGAACACCTGGCTGGCTACATCATGGATATTGAGGAGGCCGTTAGCGAACTCGGTGACACGATCTGGGAGAGATGGACGGGCATTAAAGCGGGGCATCTTGCCAAGATCAAATCTCTCGACGTCCCTCGCGCCACTGCTGCTGATGACGGATACGTCGCCCGAGCTCGCAGATACATCGCGGGGAAGCTGGGGGCCTCTCGACTAGGGATGAATACCCGTCGTTGCCAGACATCGCCCGGATGATGCATCACCCAGACCATCCAGCATCTGCCGGTCCGTCCTGCCCTGCCTGCGGATTCGCCGTCCGACATGACCACCGATACTGGAGATGCCAGAACATCATACCCTCGTCCAGGAGGCCTTCAACATCATCGGAAGACCTCCTAACCTACAGGAATTGATCTTCGGGACAAACCTGGAGAACGACAACTTGGCAATTCTCGCATCAGCGAAATCCAGAATATACCGGTACTTCGTGCAGATTGGCCTGGGTGGTGGCATCGAGGACCCTGTCATCGCTTGGAAGAAAACATTCATGCGGTGGGGAAGACTTTCAGAATGAAAAATTGTAAAAATTTCTTCATCTTTAATTTTAGTATTATTTTAGCGATTTCCTTTTAAGGTTGTAAATTTGACTAAAGTGTCAATAAATTTATTTTAATTGTCTATTGTTACACACACAAACCTAGTTTTTTTTTTTAGTTTTTTGTTAACGAATCAAATGGTCCGCTGTTATTTCATATGTTCCATTCTTTTTCATATCGAAACGGGATTCTATTATTATTTTGGTATAGGGTTTACGTGAATATATACTCTATAACAAAAGAATCGACGCACCAAGAAGCATTTGTCCGATTTATATGAAAATACGTATGCAAAGAAGTTTCGATCAAACATGCAAATGATTGAAATTTGGTGACCGATTTATGCAAAGCAAGAGTTCTAGCGCATCTGAACTGAGCATCCAGCACGAGCATTCTAGACTCAATATTCGGCGCGGCACGAGCTGATTTTCAGAATTTCCGTTTATTATTTTAGCAGTACGCCTATTTCTACTGTATCAATGCCTCGCCGAAAGATTCGTACTCATTAAGAACATATGTCAGAGTTTGAAACTGGTCATGCCATTGGATTAATAGAGGCTGGTTGGTCTAATCGACTAATCGCGCGACATCTGTGTCGAAGTGATGCGGCTATTAGGCGATGTTGGCAAAAGTGGGTCAACAACGGAAGTATGCAACGTCAGGACGTCAGCGGTCGACCAAGGGCAAGAACAGAACGGGAGGACAGAGCAATTGTCAGAATGGCTGTCGCAGCACCGGAATCCACGTTAACTACCTTCCAACGTGTGACCGGCACACAATTGTCCAAAATGACCATCAACAGGCGACTGAGAGAGCGGAATCTAAGAGCTCGCCGACCGTTACGATGCCTACCCCTCACACCCGTGCACCGACAAGTCCGACTACAGTGATGTCGGGAGCGATCAACTTGGAACTGCGCTGACTGGGGACGTATAGTCTTTAGTGACGAGTCCCGTTTCTTACTGAGTCCTGACGACCTTCGCAAACGTGTCTGGAGACGTCCTGGGCAAGGTGTGGATCCTGGCCTTACTGTCGAACACCATACAGGTCCACAACAGGGCGTTATGGTCTGGGGTGCCATTTCATTTGATAGCAGGACCCCCATTGGTAGTCATTCCTGGCACCCTGACAGCACAACGGTACGTAGATGACATTCTACGGCCTGTTTTGTTGCCGTTCCTCTCACATCACCCCGGGCTTACTTTTCAACAAGATAATGCCCGGCCTCACACGGCACGTGTTTCTATGGATTGTCTTCAATCTTGCCGAACTCTTCCGTGGCCAGCAAGGTCGCCTGATCTCTCGCCCATAGAGCACATCTGAGACGTGATGGAAAGGCGATTTCAACCATCCCCGAATGTTGACTATTCAGCCCGACAGTTGGAGACAATTTGGCAATAAATCCCGCAGCACACCATCCGGAATCTTTATCAGTCCATGACACGCCGGGTGGCAGCCTGCATCCAGGCCAGTGGGGTTCCAACGACATATTGACATTCTCAATTTGTGACGATCAAACTCTGAAATAAAGCAATTAATTGTTCTGAAATATCAATCGTTTTTCCCCTATGCATGCTCTTTACATACACCAATCGTTGTCCTAATCTGACAGCTCCTTCTTGGTGCGTCGATTTTTTTTGTTATACAATGTATATACAACAACAACAAAAACCTTCATTAAGACACTATTGTCTTACAAGGGGATTCCCCGGAAAGGTTATATATGTACCTGAGTGAGGAGGAAAAACAATTTAGAGGGGAGGGGGAGCAATCAGCCGTTGTCTGTGGAGTTGAGCACTTCTTCCCTCATTTTATCAATCACCTTGAAAAATTTTAAATCTCTACAAACAAAAGTTTTATCCAGCAGGAGAGTGGTAAATATTCTATATACATTCTGTTCATTATAGGGAGTTAGCCCCGAATTTTCGCGAATTTCCAGTCTCTTTTCCTGTAGGAATGGGCAATAGAATAGATAATGCACCAAATTGTCTTGGATGCCAGCATTGAAGAAGAGGCAATTTAATGGATCGCTGTTCCAAAATCCCGTGATATCCTCGGGGAAAAATAGTCGTAGAATCCTTTGACGGGCTATAAATCGTTTAATTTTCAAAGGGAGGTTTGATAGTAAGTAGTCCTCCGTCATAAAGGAGCTACTTAGAGATTGGTAGTGAATAAAACGAGTTGAGTTTTGTATCTTAGCTCGGTCAAATTGGAGTAGCTGGTCCACTGTGGTTTGAACTATTCTAGGCATTTCTCCTTGCACAACCATATAATATTCACAGTTCTTAAGAAATGAAAAACCCCTAGAGTCAATGATGTTATTCAGGTTATAAATTAAGTTGTTTCCCGCTTTTCCCACAATTGAAACTTTTCAGAGCTGGGACAAGCATACATATGGTAATCTTGTCCTGTTCATTTTTAAAATCCGTATCCAGAACTTTAGAAACAATTTCGTAATGTTTAATTCAAGGGACATCCTTCCTGTTTCTGTTCGTAAGATATAGCCTGGAGTAAATTTGGGAAGGTCAAGAAATCGCCGTAGGAAAATATCTATGATCTGGTTTACAACTCCTATCTGATTCGTCGCCCACAGTGGGGCTGAGTAAAACAACGTGGATAAAACTATGGAGTCAAGTAGTTTCATCACTGCTACGAATGATTTGGTTCTTGACTTATATAGTATTCTCCATACTGCGTTTATAGCAACCAATGCTTTGCTTTTAAAGTGCCGCGCCACGTAAGAAGTTGGATTCTTGGTTGTTAAGGGGTAGCCAAAATAGGTATATTTTGAGGATACTGTCAAGGGTTGTTGGTCCCAAAACCAAACGTCAGATCTGGCCAAGCGGCCTCCATTTCGAAACATTACGATTTTAGACTTGGATTGGTTCAGAGTTAAACCATTTTCCTCAAAATATATTTCTATTAAATAAATATTTATTTGGAGATTTATCTTGGATTCACCAAATAGGACTATATCATCCGCGAACAGGAGGAGGTGCATAGTTCCATTGTCCGGTAAGTATATGCCTGGCAGGTCAGAATCATCCAGCGTAGCAACCAGATCGTTAATGAAATACTAAATAAATACGATGATAGAGGTTCACCCTGAAAAACACCTGATTGTATTTTGATAAATTCTGTAAAAGAGCCGTTCCATCTGACCGCTGCCATTATTTGAGCATAGTAGTTCTTTATAAGTTTGATAAATCGCGCCCACTTAAACCAACAAGCGCAAGCTTTCTCAATAATAGCAGATGTGGAACTGTATAAAATGCTTTTATAAGATCAACAAAGAATGCGTAGTTTCCTCCTTTTGCGAATTAATGTTATTTGGATTAGTGACGTAAGCGTGAAGATATGGTCTTGGCACGAGTAGCCCCTTCTGAATCCTGCCTGTTTTTCCGCTATGAGTTTTCTATTTTCAATCCAATTACTTAGTCTCTTTTTTAATACGGATGTGAAAAGTTTTGGCAAGTTGCTTATAAGGGCAATGCCCCTATAATTTGATGGTGTATTTGGATCACCGCTTTTGAATATTGGTTGGATGATGGTTTTTGACCACTGTGAAGGACCTTGGTATTTAGTTAATATTTTATTAGATAAGTTAGATAAAATAATTAAACTATTCTCAGGTAGGGCTTTAATAGCTTATTTGGTATATTATCGTAACCTGCTGCTTTATTGTTTTTTAAGCTAACGATTTCCCTCGCAATTTCCATAAGTGAAATTTCAGCGTCCAGCTCGGGGTCAATAGGAATTAGTAGAGTAAGTATATCAGCCACAATTCTTTGAGAAGGCGACAATAAACCCTGACAAAAGGATTACCACTCTGAGATGTCATTAATTCCTTTTGTGCTATTCCGTTTCTTAAAGGACGCAATTATTTTCCAAAATTTGCAGTCCCTTGCTAAGGGCAGCCTGAACAGAATCAGAGTATTTGTTCTTTTTGTATTTGAGCAATGATAAATATTTGCGTTTACTCGTAATAAACAAATCTTTATAAATAGGAGTATTGAGAGTCAAATATATAACTTAAGATTTTTTTAAATATATTTTTTTGCTGTATAACATTCCCCGTCAAACCATGGCTTAGAATGCGAACTATCCGCTCTTCCCTTTGTTAGCATTCCTGCTCTCACCATTGATGTTTGAATCCTGCTAGTAAGAGTGTCAGCACATAGATCTATTGAGGCGTCTTCCGGTAGTTGGAGAGCATTTAGGTCTTCGAGACAAAGTTCATATGTCGAAGCTTTATTTATTGACCAGGTAATTTTTTTACAGGAATATACTCTAAAGGTAGGCTTTTCGCTTTTGTATTGTTCGATCCGTTTAGTTTTAGAATAAGTGGTAAATGATCGGAGTAAGGCAAACTTTCGATACTTAGGTCAAGAACAAGTTCCAGTAGTGCAGGAGAAACCATGAATAAGTCTAAAACTGAAGACCCCTGATGTGAGATAAAAGTATAGCATCCGTTTTTATCACTAATAGATCTTCCGTTTAGTATAGTGAGGGAGTTATCATCAAGAAAATCGCCAAGAGTCTCAGCCAGGGGGGACACGGTTGGATCTCTGGAGGTACGGTAGGCGGAAAAAAGAGCTGGGATCTGGAACAAGTTGTGGAAAGCCCCCAAGTATCCAATGCGAATATTTAAATACCCGCCTAAAACTATTTCGAATCCTTGTTCTATTTTATTTTCAACATAGCCAAACAGTTTTTTCAAATTTTCTAGCTGTAATTCGCTTGGGGGTAAGTAAACAAAAATTGTACATACTAGGGGTGAGTCTGCTATTGAAACCAGTCTAAATATAACCGAGATCCATTTAGACTCAATTTCAACATTGTAGATTAAGCCATGGATTTATTTTCTAATTCCTACAAGGATTCCTCCAGAGCTTCTCCCTCGGTTCGAAGGTTTAACAGCTGGTGATTGGTAAAACTCAAAATCGTCTACAGCTAGGTCAAGTAAATAGTGGCACCAGGTTTCAGTTACAGCAAAAATATCAAACAATTTCAAGTAATCGAAGAGAGAGAAGACCGAAGTAATTTTAAAAAATCCATTTATATTCCAGCATATGATCCTTAAGGGATTACCTTTTGCTTTTAAAGGTTTATTTGTAGGGTAATTTGAGTGGCGATGATTAACTGAGCATGTATTTCGGGATTTCTATTTGGCGGGAAGATTGAATGATCTATTGATATTCTCTGTGTATTTCTATCCAATTGCTATAGTTCGGCACCCTTCTTGGTAGTTATTTTACCATTAGAAGCTTGGTAAACCGTGCCACTAACAATCAGTTTGTTATCTCTTAGTTTTGCAGTGATTCCTTTATTTAAAAGTTCTTTCAGTTTAGAAATCAATATTCTGCGTTGTTCTCTGATGCTAGGGGAGTAATCCTTGTTGACGAAGACACTTAAATCTTTAAGTTCGAATAGATTTTTTAATATCTATATTCTCTCACTGTGTTCGGAAACCTCGACCAAAATTGGTGCTCTATTCCTTTTGGATAGCCTCCAGCACTTTGAAACATCCATCTCGCCGGAAATTTGCATCTTGTCCTTTATTAATCTTTTTATTTTGACGCAGGATTCGTTCGGCGTGTCAGTTCCATTACCTTCAATGCCATAAAAAAAACTAGGTTCTTCTCTCTGTTTTTCATCTCCAAAAACTCAACTCGCCTCTCGAGTTCGCTAATCTTTTTTGCGTTCGATGCAACAGCGCACGCGGCATCTTCTAGTGAAGACTCGAGCTGCTGTACACGGGAGTCGAATTTCTGCATACCTAGTTCTATCGAAGATAGCCTAGATTCTATTTTTGATCCCCAGTCGTCAATTTTAACAGTAAGGCTGCAATCAGTTCTCTTAAATCTTTCTCCATAGAAGTTTCAAGCGTTGTTTGTCTAGTAGCTTTAGGGCCTGGATTACTTTCGATACCCGAAATCAGCAGCAATGAAAGTAAAATTATTCTCAGATTTGATTTACCATAACAAACGTATCGAGTAAGATGAATGTTTTTCATTTGATCTAGGTGAGCCACTTTATCGTAATTTGCATCATTATCGTCAATAAAGTCCAGATTTGCATAGTCAAGAAACAAGCAAGCTCGCAGCTTTACCTGACAAGTAATAATTAAAATTAAAACCATGGTTACATTCATTTTCAAAATCTAATTTCTACTCTATGGCTGAAGCAGCACAATTTTTTCAAAAAAGAGAGATGAAGGGAAAATATAAAAATAAATAATAGGATTTTTCCGGAGAGTTTCTTCTCATGGGGCCATATTGTCCACATCTCCAGCAGTCGGTATCACTGCGTTGTTTTATTTTTCGGGGCAAGTTGGAGAAATGTGATCAAGAGATCCACAAGTCCAGCATCGACCCCTTTTTCTTTCAGGCTTATCCTTAGAGTTATCTGGACAGTTTATCCTTATGTGGCCATCTTTTCCACATTTCCAGAAATCTGTATCACTGCGCTGTTTTACTCTTCGGGGGAAAATTGGAGACATGTGATCATATGGGCTCCACAGGTCCAGCAGCGACCTTTTTTCTCTTTCTGGATCATCCAATTTAATTCATCCAGCCACGCAATAACTTCTTGAGGCTTGTTGGGCAGCTTCTTACTTCATGGCTTGGACCAGGGTTTCTTGTAGAGTATTCGCACTTGGTTGTCTGGCAAACTTCTGGGTTTCAGGGTCTCCGATGGCATCAATAAACTGTTGTTGGGCCATAAATTATTGTGTTTCAGTTGGACACGTTGAAAAGGCTAATCTTGCCAGGCGTCGGATGTCATTGGCCAAATTCTGCAAACTTTATTTCTTGTAGTATATTCTTTAACTTTACCATATGAAGCTGTTGGTAGTGTTCTTCTCCATATCGGGAATCCAGAGCGTCAATCAGGGAGTTGAAGTCTAGTCGAAGTTGTTCCGGAATCATCTGGAGAACTTCCACTGCAAGTCCACGAAGTGCAGCAGCCAAAATGCTTGCCTTATCTCTAACGTTCCATTCGTAAGCTTGAACAACCACATCGAACTGGGTTTTGAACGAGGTAAATGATTATTGCCCATCAAATGTAGGAACTTTGACAAGAGGCCTACCCGAATTGTTATTTTCTTGCTGGAAAACCGGAGTTCTTGGATGGCCCGTTTCCACAGCAGCGAGTCTCTGTTTTAAAGATGTCATTTCTTCTTTCATTTTTTCTTTTACGGAGGAGATTTCATCTTTTAAGCATTTTAACTTAAGTACCAAGCTTGCTTTTAGCTCTTAATGTTGAGTTTGAAGAGCTTCACGAGTTTCTCGGTTTTGAGCTTGAAGAGCATCGCGAGATTCTTCGTTTTGTGCTTGAAGAGCCTGGTTTAGCGCTTCACAAATTTCTTTATTTTGAGCTTGAAGTGCTTCACGAGTTTCTTGATTTTGAGCTGGATCTTTTCAATATTTCTTCCATTTTCTGGTAAGTACCATATTGTGACGAAGAAATATTTTATTATTTAATTTAATATTATTCAATGAAAATATATTCAACAGATTAAAAAATATATATTAATCTGTATTTGTGAAATCATCTTTAAAATATTTCTTTGCTGCTTGCTTAAGATTCTCTAGCTGTAAATAGTTTTGGGGCTGACCTGTTAATAATTGTCGACTCGTCGCTGTGACGTCATCAATAAATACTTTTACACCTGACGATATTTCAAGGCTAAATTTCTACGCTACAACTGGTGGAGAGACTGGACCGATACCCATTAAGAAATAAAAGAAAAATTGATTCTGTTGAACCAGAAGAAACTTCTATGAATGTAAAGAAGGAAGGTACGCAGGTAAGCAACTACGTTGTTCAACATCTGCCAAGGAACCCTTCCATTTTCTCCGGGGAGGATGGTGAAGATCTTCAAAAATGGTTAAAAGGGTATGCACGTGTGGCAAGGTACAACCATTGGGACGAAACCCTTTGTCTTACTAAAGTTTATTTTTATCTGTCTGGAACTGCTCTCAAATGGTTTGAGAACAACGAAGAAAGCATACAGACACTTGGAAGGAATTCACATCTCAATTAGAGAATGTGTTCGGAAAAAAAATAAAATTCAAAATTGCAAGCGGAGAAGAAACTTAAAACACGGGCACAATTAAAAGGTGAAAGTACCGAATTTTACATCCAGGATGTCCTGTGCTTGTGCAAAGAGGTTGATCCTCAAATGAGCGAGGAAGATAAAATCTCCCACCTCATGAAGGGGATAGCTGAGGAGCTTTATCAAGCACTCCTACCGAGGGATGTACAGAGCACTGAGCAATTCATTATAGAATGTCGCCGTGTCGAAGCGCTCCGTTGTAGGCGAGTTACCCCAACCAGGTACGAGCGCCTACCAAATGTAGCCTCTCTCTGTGACCAGGATGACGGAGAAGATATGTCATCTATGATTAGGCAAATTGTTCGTTAGGAGGTACAGCGGGCATTAGGCTCTCCTCGGGAGGAACCAAAAAATGCTACAATCAAAGAAATTGTAAAGGAGGAGATTGGAAGAACCCTGGCGCCAATCTCAAAGTCTAGGAGAAGTCCCCCTCATAAGGAAAGACCCCGGCAGTTTTTAAATACTAGATATGAGGCCGAAACGATAAGACCGCACCCTGAACCTCGATACCCAAAACAAGGAGGAAGACGCGACACCAATGATTGGCGTACAACTGAGGGAAGGCCAATCTGTTTCTACTGCGGACGCCCAGGTCACGTCGTCCGCTATTGCCGTGACAGGAAGAGACACAATGAGGAAAGGAGAAATGTTTATTTCCAAGGAAAGCAAGACGCAATGGTATCCTACAACTCTCGAGCTGAATCTCAGGACCCCAATGACGAATCATCGAGGAAAACTTTCACTCGCTACCGAAGCCCTACTTCACATCGCGGTCGAAACAGACAACATTTCTCACCTGCTAGAAGATCTAGCTGGACGCCCCGCCATTAAAACTAGATGATAGACCAGATTGGAGCTGAGGCCGCAAAGTTATAAAATCCCCCCCTTACCGACCACAGTAGAAATGAGAAAAAGCTACCTTGACGTAAACATAGACCTACCAAGTCCTCATGAAGAAGATATCTCAACTGAAAGAAGACATCCACCGCAGTCACCTGAAAATATCCCTGGCCATAGTACTAGTTCTTAAGACTGACGACATAAGTTTCCTGCTGAGCATCGGGTCGATGCTCTCTATAGGAGGAGGCTATGTGACGAAGAAATATTTTATTATTTAATTAATATTATTCAATGAAAATATATTCAACAGATTAAAAAATATATATTAATCTGTATTTGTGAAATCATCTTTAAAATATTTCTTTGCTGCTTGCTTAAGATTCTCTAGCTGTAAATAGTTTTGGGGCTGACCTGTTAATAATGGTCGACTCGTCGCTGTGACGTCATCAATAAATACTTTTACACCTTAGGATATTTCAAGGCTTGATTTCTACGCTACAATATATTATTCAGGCTTTACCTAAAGACCCCGCATCTGGCACCAAATTGTTGCGTTGTTGGTTGACAAAGAATAACTTTCGTGGGTACAAAGGATCTTTAGGACTTTATTTAAGCCTAATCGATAAAATAATTACAGAAGATTGCAAAGATAAAACAACAATAAATAAAACAGCAGTTACAAACCCACCAACTGCAGCACGGTGAGGGAAATCAGGAGCAGAACAGGAGACAGAAGTTCGTAGAACCATCTAGAATCTTCCAGGAAGTACACCGGCCTCGACGGTAAGCAGCAGTCCGACCTCTTGAGACAGCAGCTTGCTTGGAGTACACCACGTACTTCGTTCTTATACTTCTTCTCTTGTCTTTCTTCCCTCTCTTCTTCTGGCATGAGTTCCACATCCCTATATATCCCGGAGTAGATCTTTCCAGAACGGTCATGGTTGGTTAGCCAATCAGAATGCCGCCTGCACCGAACCTTGCGCAATCGTTTTTCTACATTATTCTTAAATGTTCTAGAATATTCTCTCTCTATTCTGGAATGTGCTTTCCTTTCTACGTAACAATATTGAAGCATTTTCATTTATACATTAAATTTAGTGTGCCTTTCCGTGAATTTATTTAACAATGGAGAAAAAAGACAAAAAAATATATTTGCGATTGGTTTCTTTTATAAAGAAATAGTGTGGGGAGCTATTCTCTTTGAGTCAAAAGCATGGTATTGTCCTTAGAGCTTTATTTACTTCCATCAAAAGCACTAGAGACCTAGGCTAGCAACGTTAATTGAATATTCCAGCAATAGGGAAGTGAGGGAGGTAAGCCACAAATATTGTCACCAAGTTTCCCTGACCCCTTGCCTAATTGTTGCCGACTGATGACCTCACGGGCAAATTTAAACCTTGCTAATGATGTAAGGCGTCCTTCCCTTTCTTTGACTTGACAGGTTGAGCTATGCGGACACCGTCCCAGTAAACCTTATGGAGTTCCACTCATTTCGAATTCTTAAACGACGGAGTGTGAAAAAACATCCTAGAGGCTACGCGTCGTTCCTATTTATTAATTCTTTGTTTTCATGCGTAAATTCGAATGAGATTCTAGTACATTTTCAAACTCCTGTTTTATAATTGAGAAATAGTTTTTACTCAAAAGAGTACTCGAAAATATTTAATATAATTATCTTCCAGGTCTTTTATCTTTTTGAAAATTTTAATTAAAAAAAAAACATTTAAATTCTATCTATATATATATATATATATATAAATAGTTGTTTAGTTTTATAGTTTAGTTTTATATTAAAATTATCTTTATTACTTTGATTATTTAAATTAAAATTATAAAATTTGTAAATTGTTATTATTTAATAGAGAGAGAGAGAGAGAAAAAAAATATTTACTTCTTACACATCATCCATATATATTTATAATTAATAACAATAAAATTTAACAACGTAACGTCTTTTGCAATCGGCTGTTACACGTCATTTAGACATACTCAAATTTGTATATAGAATAATAGAAGTGAGAATATATTTAATAGTATAAATTTTAGTAGTTATATATAGAGAAAAGATAGAAAGACAGAACCATGCACTTTAATTCAAACTAATAATAAGAAAAAAAAAAGTTTTGTAAAGAAGGTAGATAAGATTGTTAGTATATATATATATTTATAATTTTATATTTTATCCTTTTTTTTAATGATTTTTTAAATTTTTTTATTTTAAAATATGAATATATCTAGTTGTATTTAGTAATATGTCTATAATATGAAATAACTTTTGTTATAAGTTTGGTTATTATGTTTTGAAACCCTAATGGTAGACCAGACATATACAAAAAAATTAAATTGAAATAATTAGTGGAAAAAGAGATCTGCTGGACCGGGGATTTTCAAATAGAAATCCAGCTGACATTTCACCCCTGCTCTATTATGCCATAGATCTCTTTTCAACCGGATTTTATGTGTTAATATTAAGTTGTTTTAGTGAAACATTTATATATAAAGATTTAACAACTACAAGTGTTAAGAAATTCTAACTGTAACCTACCTCTTCTGTGACGCCTTCTGTGCCAGTGCCTCACGCCGCAGAACTTACAGTTGGACGGTGGAAGAGGTGCATTCCATGCACCTGGGCGTCGGGGTGTGTTGTGGTACGGACCCGACATTGTGGGCGGTTGGTCCTCTCTGTGTCGCGTTGTCGGTACACTGGGCCCGTGGATCCGCTGTAACAGTCGGAACCACTCTCCTAGGTTCTCGGGTGGCACTACGCGGACTAGGCGCTGGTCGGAGAATGGCAACCCTTCTGTCAGCGTCTCGAGGATCACCTCCTGCGGGAGTCCTAGTTGCAGCCCCATGGCGGTTTTCTCCCGGTAGTAGGTCTCTAGGTTGGCTTGTCCAGTAAGCTTCATGGCGAAATATTTCGCAAAGGACGCTTCGCTTGACTCAGGATAGAGATCTAAGAGGATTTGTCTCTCCTGGAAATAGCTCCGGTCGGCCAGCCGAAGTTTCCTGAAAAGCTCCAGGGGTTGTCGCACCAGGTAGTTTGGTAGACGGAGCAATTTTTCTTTTTCTCCCATGGAGGCGTCTTCCATTTTCCGGTCGAATGCTTGGAAAAACTGGGACGCACTGTACGTTCCATCGAAGACTGGTAGGTCCGCGCCCGGGGTGTCGGATCTGCCTTGGGCTAACGCCGTCACAATTTGACTGATGGCAGCCGCTAGGGGGCTGGTTTCCTCCGCCTCGGTCATTTCCTGTCTCTCCGTCAATTGGTCGTCATCTTTGACGCCGATTGTATCTTGGCTACTCTCCATAGAATCCTGTCGACTCATTCGTGTCGCAATATCGTTGCGGAATTTTTTGTTGTTGGTTGAGAATGGTGTAGATTGTTGAAAGCGCAGTCGTTTGAGTGGAAAGTGAAGCATACAGGGGGAATAAGCCAGGACACGTGATGGGGTTGAAATAAAAGGCAATTAGTCGGAGGAAAGAAAGGCTTTGAGAAGGCGGAGCGGTTTTGGTTATTGGCTATCTATTCACATTGCGGTAAGATTGACTTAGCTATGGGATGAGCGGAGAGGGATCTAAGTGATGACTACTCGATGGTGTCCAGCCGATGACTATAGGTCCTAACTCGGTGGGATCCAGGTGAAGACTCTAGGTGCTATCTCGGTGGGATCGAAATTAAGACTGACAATTCTTGGTTCTCGATTTAACACGAGAACCCTTCTTACTTCTCATTGGTTAAAAGGTGTGACGTGGAGGTTCCCTATTGGTTCTCCACTAAATGCATTGCTCCCTGATTGGTCTACGTTAGGTCTTTGTCTTTAGACATGTCCCAGCTTGACCAGGAAGTGATAGTTTGTTGAACTCGAACTTTTATGAGTTCCGCGATAATTAAACTGGTAATAACTTTACTAATGATTGTGCTAACTCTTAAGCCTCTTTTCTAGGCCTTTCTTCTAGGCCTTTCTGTCCTCCAATGTTACCTTGTTCTTTATTGAAACAAATCATACATTTTCATACATATTGGATTGACTATTGGCATCTATGTATGTACAAATTATGACAGATGCGCCCCCTACATGTGAAGAATTTATGAAGTGGTTTTAGTCTGAATAAGTTCTGTGAAGCAAAGAAAATAATTTTGTGTAAAAATTAATTGGTTATAGAGAGGTTATATACAACATTGATAAGGATATAAGAAATAAGAAAAAATGTGGTATTAATGCTATATAGTGTGTTTATGGTTAATAGAGATCAAAATTTGTAAAGGTGAATCATAAGTTGAGTACTATGGTACATAGTGAAAAAGGAAAAATTGCCTAACTACATTTTTTGCTCGAGATTGGGAAGGAAATCGAGGATATTTCATGAGGTAATTCTAGAAATCAAAAATAAAAATAAAAGAAAGGTTGAGTGAAATCAAAGTGAAGGCGTGGTTGAAAAAGAAAAATGCCTTGTTGCGTGGAAAAAAAAGAAAAATGCTTTGTTGCATTGGTGAAAAAGAAAAAAATGCCTAATTACTTTTTTGCTCGAGTTTGGGAAGGAAATCGAGGAAATTTCATGAGGTCTTTTGAAATCAAAAATAAAAATAAAAATAGTTGACTGAAATCAAAGTGAAGGCGCGGTTGAAAAAGAAAAATGCCTTGTTACGTGGAAAAAAAAGGAAAAATGCTTTGTTGCATTGGTGAAAAAGAAAAAATGCCTAATTACTTTTTTGCTCGAGTTTGGGAAGGAAATCGAGGAAATTTCATGAGGTATTTTGAAATCAAAAAATAAAAATAAAAGAAATGTTGAGGGAAATCAAAGTTGAATGCTTGGTTGCGTAAAAAAAAAAAGAAAAATGAAAAAGGTTTTTTCAAAAATAGGATGACTTAATGTCTAAGTTTAACCGAAAACCAATGAGTTTTCGTTGATAAATGGAACTACGATAAAATAAACTAAGTGGTAAATAAAATGGTAAATAATTGCTAAAATAAGTGATAATAAATTGAATAAGTTGATAAATTGGTTAAATGTTTTAATTTTAATTTTAGAAAATAGTGAAAATGGTTAATATATAAACAAAAAAATATATATAGTGGTTTGAACCCGTTTTGTATCTACATGCCATGATCTAGATTTCTTAATTGATTAATTTTGCCTTATAATTTTTTTGTCTCTTCTGTAGCGACACTTAGGTGGAAACGTGATCCTACTCTCAAGTGCGAATTTATGTTATGTATACAGGAGACATGGAAATCTAAATAACCTTTACGTGTACCTTTATGTCATTGTTTTTTGAAATCTCATAAGCCGAATGTCGTATGTTAATTTGTCTCGAGCCTTAATGCGTTCTAGGGGTTTTTATGCGATCCCCTAGGGCACTTAAGATGTGCTCGCCCAATATCCACTTTATATATTGGGTGTCGGTACCTAAATTAAAACCTTGAATACAGGATTCGAGGTGATCCTCGGTCCTTCTAAAAGGTCGTTTAATCCCTTTGGGAGAAAACGTAAGCTTGAACAGCTTAGTTAACTAAAATCCTAACAAATTTAAAGTGGTAATATGCGTGAACTTTGTTCGTAATTGACTTTGAGATCTACGTGTAGGTGGAATATGTAACGTTTTTTGGAAGTCTGTAAAGGGATTATAATAGAGGCGTGAATTCATTAAGATGTGTCGGTAACGTCTTGTGAGAGTGAAATTGAATTGTATTTGTAAACGTCGATATGTAGCTGGAATGGGGAATGAAAAGTGGGGTGATATGGAGAGAAGTCCTCAGCTTGACCTCAATTTAGACGACGACCCCACTGTAATTAGAGATCAGGAAATGGGGAATTCTCCCCTCTATTTGCTAATGGCGGATTTTATCGCCGCGCGGGAGCGACTCGCTTCCTTTTTGCCGCCTAATTGATTTTTGTTCAACTTGAATCTTTTAATGGTTCTCTACTTATTTTACTGGAGTGGGATTTTTTTTCTTTCTTCGGCACTGATTTGTTAAATTTCAGTTACTTCTATCTCCTCGGAATTTATTTAGATTTTCTGCAAAAATGTTTCCTAAAATTATAGGAAGTTTTACAAATGCTTGTCCTATATTAAAAACTGCCTCTTGCAGCTCGAAAACTCTATTAGAAGGCATGGCATAGATTAGCAAATAACTAAGTAATAAAACTGGAGTACATTTATAGGGTAGGACTAGCAAACAAAGGATAAAAATCAGATGAAAGATAGGGTATCGATACATGTTCTCCCATATTGTCATAAATGGTGATTCTGAAATATCTGCTCGAACCTTATTCATTGTTGGCCGTTCAATTTCGTACTGCTTGTTATCGTTGGGGAGTGGCGTGTATCGTTTTTAAGACAGAACGATAGGATTTAAATGATTGTCAGGTTCGCAGTTCTTAATATCGGGGAAGAATGGTGTAAATCGCCTTGTTGAAAAAATGGCAGGGTCTAAATGCTTGAAAGGCTCGCTGTTTGTGGGTTTGAATCTTAATGGCTCTGCTGGAAATAATTCGGGTGGGAAATGCTTAAACGGGAACGTGTAATCGGGCTTGTGCTTTATATGACATATTCTAACGGCGGGCGGTGATATATAACAGACTGTTTCTGTATGCAGCTTAAGCTTGTTGACGTGGATCGTATCAGTGTCTCTTTGAAGAGGTTGATTTGGTCGATCTATACGGACCACATTTGGTGAAATAATTTCTAATATTGTATGGGGTCCTGTGAAATATGGAGCGAGTTTCCCTGTATTGGGGTGGTGATATAATTTAACTAACACTAGATCACCTACTTCGAAATGTGGTTGTTTGTGTCGTTGATCATAAATGTTTTTGTCTTGAAGATGCTTGTTTTGTGTTCGTGTGTGTGCAATCTTTCTAGCTCTGTCGATATCTGGGTAAGGTGTGTTGTGGTTAGAGAGTTCTGGGGGTAGGATGCCAAACATTAGGTAGATGGGTGGAAAACCTGTGGTAGAGTGTGGGGTTTTGTTATATATGACTGTAACTCTTTTGATCAACTTGGTCCATGCGATCTTAGGATTTTCTAAATGTAACAGCCTAAGTTTTCCCGTGAGGGTGGCGTTCAGGCGTTCACATAGACCGTTGGCTTGTGGATTGTTGCTGGTTGTAAGTAGTGGGTGGATGTTTCTATTAAGTAGGAAACTACTAAATTTTGGCGAAGTGAAGGCAGGGGCTCTATCCGTAAGGAGGCGTTTTGGAGAGCCATCCTGCAATACTCGCTTAAGTACCTGTTGTTAGGTGGTGATGCTGGTGGATTTAGATGGAAAAGTCCACGCGTAGCGCGAAAAATGGTCGACTACAACATGGAGGTATATTTTGGTGTTGCCATATTTGGCAAATCCTGCTATGGTGTCTAGGGATAATAGGTCGAAGGGTTCTTTGGCTTCCGGAGGTTGACTTAACTCCCCGTAAGTGGGTCCCAATGGACGTTTTGTTAACTGGCAGGTGGGGCAGGTCTTAACCTTTTGTTTAATATCTTTTGACATACCTTGCCAGTAATATTGCGTGGAGATGAGTCGTGACATTTGTGAAATACCGGGGTGGTTATAGTGTGCGTGTACTGTTTGTAAGAGTTGTTGTATGAGTGGTTTTGGAATTATAATCTTGGTTACACCTTTTCGGGAAACTGTATGTAATCCATTACGATCAATGGTCAGACTAGACTCTCTCGATGGAGGAGGTTGGTGTGTCTTGATAAGGGACGCGTCTAAGAATCCACAGAACGGGATACGGGACAAAAGATCCGCCTCATACTGTTGTTTTCCCTTTATGTAGCGGACTTCATACTCGTAACTCGATAGCCGTAAACTCCATCGAAACAATCTGCCGGACGGGTTTTTGATGGTCTTCAGCCACTGCAATGCGTGATGGTCAGAAAATATAGTAAACTTTCTGCCCATCAGATAGATGCGAAACTTCTCCACACTCTCAACGATTGCTAAGCACTCAAGTTCAGAGATGGAGTAGTTTTTCTCGTGTGGGCGCAATGTTCGGCTGAAAAACTGAACTGGATATACGTTCCCGTCAGGGTGAACCTGTTTGAGAATGCCTGCTATACCGAGGGTGGATGCATCGTAATACACTTGGCATGGCAGACCTTCTTTGTAAAGGTGTAAAATGGGGTGTTGTGTGAGGTTCCCTTTCAGGTCAATGAACGCCTTTTGGCAAGCTTCATCCCAGATCCACACGACATCCTTTTTGAGGAGGTTATTGAGTGGTGCTCGCAAGCGAGCGTACTCCGGGATGAATTTATTATAGACGTTCACAGCGCCTAAAAAGGATTGTAGTGTTTTTCGGTTGTGTGGTTGTTTAATGGCGTGAATGATGTCTGTGTTGCGTGTGAGCGGTGTGGTTGTACCAGCTGTGATGGTGTAGCCTAGGAAATCTATGGATTGCTTAAAAAATTCGCATTTTGCGAAGTTAAGTTGTAACTCCTCTGCTTCGCAAAAGGCGAAAATTTGTCGCAGGTGGTTTTGATGTTCCTCCAATGTGTTGAAGTAAATGATGAAATCATCAAAGTAATGTGCCACACAGTCAAGTCCGTGTCTCTGTAGGACCTGACTCATGGCTCGTTCGTAGATCTGAGGGCTGGTTTTTAATCCGAAAGGTAATCGAGTGGGTTGGTATAACCGTTCGAGGATGGCAAATGCTAACAGTGGTCGAGAATCGGGGTGTATTGGGACCTGCCAATACGCAGAGGATATGTCGGCCGTGGAGAAATACTTGGCCTGTGCGAGGCGGTCGAGGATATCCTCGATTCTCGGGAGGGGATGGACATCAGAGCTAATTAGCTCGTTCACCTTTCTATAATCGATACAAAACCGTTGGTCTTGTCGCGCTTAGTGACGAGGGTGACAGGGCTCGAGAAAGGTTAAAAAGATTGCTCTATAATGCCATTCTCTAGCATTTGTTGGACTTGATTACGGATTTCTTGTTGGTCACATATCGGAACACGATATGGCCGTATGGTAATTATTTTGTCGGAATTCGTGGGTATTTTTACTGGTGGAATCCGTAAGCATGGTACGTTGAATTTGTTCTGTGTGAAGATGTGATTGTATCTTTGTAACATTGTTGTGAACTGGGGTGTATAGAGAGGATTGTGTGTCGTGTTGTAGCATGTATGTGGTAAAGGATTTTGTTGGGTCTTAGTGTGAGTGTCGAGTTCGTTGTGTGGGTTGGTCATGTGATAGTTGTGTGACGACTTATGATCACCTATGTGCTTGGTATGCGAGTTGTCCCGCTGTAGGGGTATGTTTTGGGCATTATGGTTACCAATTGAAGCCGTGGTGGCTTTGTTATTTGAGGGCATGTAAAATAGGCAATTGGCCTTAGTGAAAAAGTTGCGTGGCGCTTGTTTAGATAAATTGTGGCATGTAGGTACTTGTGGTTCAATCAATGAATGCACGCAATGGTTGTCATAGGCGGAAAGTTTGGCTGTAGGGTAAGATCTTTGTGACATCGCCTGACATTGCCAGTAGGTGCATACATTTGGTACATGGTTAAAATGGTAGGATGGTGTAGACAATGGGGCGCCCAGCTGGAATATAGTGCATTTATTAAAATCTATTGCTAATTTGAATTTGTGGAGGCTATTAAGGATAAGAATTCCAAATGGTAACGGTGCATTCACTACATGGAAATTCTCTCTTCGGGATATTTGTCCTATGGTTAGAGGGAGAGACAGTTTACCCATTGTTTTTGCAAAACCATCCAGGGTTTGGAGATCCAGTGAATGTCTCTTAAGGGTTAATTTAGGCAGGTGAGTTTTTAACATATTGTAGAGGTTGTATGGCACTATATTCAGGCTGGCGCCTGTGTCAATTAAAAAGGGGCATGGTATATTAGGGGCTAGGAAAAGTTTTACAGTCAGTTGGGTTAGGGAGCCTACCTCAGTCTCGAAAAGTCTGCTCTGCTGGGGTGTCTCTGGCTTGAGATGGTTGCTGGGGACTCGGGACTGGTTGTTTTGGGACTGATTGCACTGTCCTGGCACCTTGATATCGGTTTGGGAATGATTGCACTGTCCGTTCTTTTTCGTGGGTCGCCGGGACTGGTCGATGCCGGCATTCGCTGTGCCAGTGGCTCGCGCCGCAGAACTTACAGTTGGACGGTGAAAGAGGTGCATTCCATGCACCTGGGCGTCGGGGTGTGTTGTGGTACGGACCCGACATTGTGGGCGGTTGGTCCTCTCTGTGTCGCGTTGTCGGTACACTGGGCCCGTGGATCCGCTGTAACAGTCGGAACCACTCTCCTAGGTTCTCGGGAGGCACTACGCGGACTAGGCACTGGTCGGAGAATGGCAACCCTTCTGTCAGCGTCTCGAGGATCACTTCCTGCGGGAGTCCTAGTTGCAGCCCCATGGCGGTTTTCTCCCGGTAGTAGGTCTCTAGGTTGGCTTGTCCAGTAAGCTTCATGGCGAAATATTTCGCAAAGGACGCTTCGCTTGACTCAGGATAGAGATCTAAGAGGATTTGTCTCACCTGGAAATAGCTCCGGTCGGCCAGCCGAAGTTTCCTGAAAAGCTCCAGGGGTTGTCGCCCCAGGTAGTTTGGTAGACGGAGCAATTTTTCTTTTTCTCCCATGGAGGCGTCTTCCATTTTCCGGTCGAATGCTTGGAAAAACTGGGACGCACTGTACGTTCCATCGAAGACTGGTAGGTCCGCGCCCGGGGTGTCGGATCTGCCTTGGGCTAACGCCGTCGCAATTTGACTGATGGCAGCCGCTAGGGGGCTGGTTTCCTCCGCCTCGGTCATTTCCTGTCTCTCCGTCAATTGGTCGTCATCTTTGACGCCGATTGTATCTTGGCTATTCTCCATAGAATCCTGTCGACTCATTCGTGTCGCAATATCGTTGCGGAATTTTTTGTTGTTGGTTGAGAATGGTGTAGATTGTTGAAAGCGCAGTCGTTTGAGTGGAAAGTGAAGCATACAGGGGGAATAAGCCAGGACACGTGATGGGGTTGAAATAAAAGGCAATTAGTCGGAGGAAAGAAAGGCTTTGAGAAGGCGGAGCGGTTTTGGTTATTGGCTATCTATTCACATTGCGGTAAGATTGACTTAGCTATGGGATGAGCGGAGAGGGATCTAAGTGATGACTACTCGATGGTGTCCAGCCGATGACTATAGGTCCTAACTCGGTGGGATCCAGGTGAAGACTCTAGGTGCTATCTCGGTGGGATCGAAATGAAGACTGACAATTCTTGGTTCTCGATTCAACACGAGAACCCTTCTTACTTCTCATTGGTTGAAAGGTGTGACGTGGAGGTTCCCTATTGGTTCTCCACTAAATGCATTGCTCCCTGATTGGTCTACGTTACGTCTTTGTCTTTAGACATGTCCCAGCTTGACCAGGAAGTGATAGTTTGTTGAACTCGAACTTTTGAGTTCCGCGATAATTAAACTGGTAATAACTTTACTAATGATTGTGCTAACTCTTAAGCCTCTTTTCTAGGCCTTTCTTCTAGACCTTTCTGTCCTCCAATGTTACCTTGTTCTTTATTGAAACAAATCATACATTTTCATACATATTGGATTGACTATTGGCATCTATGTATGTACAAATTATGACATATATATATATATATAAGAAATTCGTGTTAATTGTTACACTATTTATAACTCAAGAACGCCTGAACCGATTTGGATGAAAATTGGTGGTGAGGTAGCTTAGAACTAGCAGACGGACATAGAATACGTTTTATCCCGTTCGACCGCGTCAAGAACGGCTGAACTGTCAAATACATTCATTCATATAGATGTTTCAGAGACGCATGCGCGAGCGCGCACTCCACGAGGCTTAACCACGAGCTTACGGGTTGCATGCTAAAAAAATAAAGTTTAATTTATGTTAGAAATATTTCTTCTTTTTGTAAATAAAAACATTTGTTTAATATAGTTTAAAATATCAGCTTTAAATTGTGCATAAAAGAAAAAAAAAGAAAGACCGGCAGGCAAGAAGCTGGCTACTATCTGATCACGTGCCAAGAGGAGTCAATCAGGCGAGGCATCGACTTCAGCAGTGCGCGCTTTAGGGTTAGAAAAGGTTGTTGCCGGCTGCCACTACGGCTTGAATCCCGAATTTGAGATGAATGAGGAGATACATAATCGAGCTTTACTCTTGATCGAATACATGTGTTACCTCATGTGCGGTAGTTTATTGGTCAGGTTAGGAATGCCAGCGCCAAATCGTAAAATGAATGACGCTTTTATTAGCGAATTGAAACGAGAACGTAAATATGATCACCATAAATTAGATTTAGTAGTTCAAACGAATGTACCCCTGTTGAATCCCCAACAAAAGGAAGTTTATAATACATTAATGAAAGAAATTGATGATGGAAATGGTGATTTATATTTCCTGGAGGCCCCTGGTGGAACTGGTAAGCCATTCCTCATGTCTGTAGTTTTAGCCACTGATGTGCGAGATCAGACATTGCAGTTGCAGTTGCTTATTCTGTAATAGCCGCCATATTGTTGGAAGGATGCCGTACGGCTCATTCAGCATTAAAATTGCCGTTAAATCTTCAAAATATTGAAGCACCAACATGTAATATTGCAAACACTCCGCAATAGCCAAAGTTTTATCAGCATCGAAAATCATCATCTGGGTCGAAAGTACAATGGCGCATTAACGTGCATTAGAAGCACTTGACCGAACATTAAAAGAACTACGCAATGATTCGAGATGTTTTGGAGGCGCAATGATTTTACTGTCTGGCGATTTCCGCCAAACACTCCCAGTAATTCAAATATCTACGGCTGCCGACGAAATAAACGCTTGCCTAAAAAAATCGAGTCTATGGTGCTATGTGAAGACACTTCAGCTGACAACAAACGTGAGAGTTGCATTTCTTAAAGAAATCTGGTAAAGATTTCTCTGAGCAATTGCTGATTATCGGTAATGGTCGAGTACCTTTCGACGAATCGAGCGGATTGATTTCATTTCCTCAGAATTTCTGTAACCTTGTTTCATTGAAAGACGAACTTATCAACAAAGTTTTCCCTAGCATCATTACTAACTACAAAAATAGTGAATGGTTGAGTAAGCGAGCAATTTTAGCGGCTAAGAAAAAAGATGTAGATGACCTTGACACAATAAATCAGAATGAGATCATCGGAACAATGCATTCATTTAAATCTATTGACTGTGTAACAAATGCAGATGAAGCCACCAACTATCCAATTGAATTTTTAAACTCCTTGGATGTGCCTGGCCACCTTAAAATTGACGCCTAAAAGTTGGTTCCGTAGTAATCATGCTTCGAAACATAAACCAACCAAAACGGTGCAACGGTACGCGTTTGGTGGTAAATAAATTGATGAACAATTTAATTTACGCGACGATACTCAACGGAAAATTCGAAGGTAAGGAAGTTCTCATTCCGATGGAAAATGGAATCGCGAAAGATTCCGATGAATCCAACCGATAACCGCCATTGTTGGAGATCACTGTTGCCACACGCCTCGACATTGATTCAAAGAGCCTTTGGATATGTTCTTGAGGTTCAGCAGAACAAGCAGTTTCCACACGTTGCCAAAGTTTATCTGGTGTGGCAGCTGGGGATGTAATCTGAGCAATCGTTGAGCAACCATAGGCCACATGTTTTCTATCGGCCAAAGTTCCGGAGAGCGAGCCGGCCAGGGAAACATTTCAATCTGGCGAATGACGAAGAACCTTTGGACAATACCTGCCACGTGTGGTCGCGCATTGTCCTGTTGAAATATGGCTATGGGCAAGCCCTGAAGGTGAGGAAGGACAACTGGCTCCAACACCTCGGAAATGTAGCGTTGGCTGTTTAAAGTACCGGCAATGCGTACTAGAGAAGTGCGAGAGTGATATCCAATACCGCCCCATACCATAATACCCGGTGCAGGACTAGTGTGGCGGTGCATAACGCAGTTGTTCAGCATTCTCTTTTTACGGTGTCTCCAGACTCGAATCCGACCATCGTGGGGTTGCAGACAGAAGCGTGACTCGTCAGTAAAGACAATTTCATTCAATTCTGCCGTCCACATCTTTCTTTCATCGCACCATTGGCGGCGGAGACGTCTGTGGTTCTGCGTCAAGGGTAGACGATGCAATGGGCGTCTTGCGGACAGACCATTCTGCTGTAAACGGCATCGAATGGTACGCGCAGACACTGGATGATGCGTTACAGACAATGTGCTGTGCTATGGTTCGTGATGTGACACGTCGGTTCGTCGTACCTTCCTGCATCCAACGATCACATATCCGCATTACAGTTGTTTGGTCTCATCCAACACGACTACCAATTTCCCTGAAAGATAATCCACAATCTCGGTAGGCCACTATCCTTCTTAGGTCGAACTTGGATAATTTATCAAAAGATGATCGCTGTTTTCTACCAGGCATAATTTTCGTTTTTATGAAAAAATAAAAAATAAAAACACAATTGCCGAATTTGAAATCGTCGAAATCTCCAGGCCTTAAATAGGGCTTTGAAGTGGAGCCACAGGCGCGCGTGATGTGCGTTTGCGCTTAAATTCTAATAATTTGCATATTTTACCTCCGATAATGCATGTTATAAATTTAATGTTATTTGAATGCTTCTTTCAGGATGTCGCATTTACATTTGTCAGCAGTTTATATATATATATATATCTATATTAATAAAATGCAAATTTCATAAGTGGTGTTCGCTAAAAACTTTCGTTACAATGCATCAATTTCGACCAAATTTTCAACATTTATGTAAAACGAGATGGAGCAGGTTTTGCTTAACATCAAAATATTTTTCCTAACTTTAACATGCGTAACTTCGCTGTTATCGATTAAAAACAAAAAAATCAACAGTTAATTTTATTTATATATAAATACAAAATTAAATTTCAACAGATTTAATTTTTTTACATACTAGCTAATAATCTCAATCTAAAAAATATTCATATTGTTTTATCATGTTTCTAATTCCGCCTAACAAATATACAAATTTATAATGACCAACATATGCAAATTTTATCTTTGTTTTTATTTAACTTGATATCGTAAACATATACATCCATTGTAAGCATTTTTCTGTTCACCTTCCGTGGTTTCTCTTTTCTCTGATAGTTTTTAGGTGTAGTATATTTTCTTATTACTAGACTACAAACATTCCCTCGAGAAAAACCTGGGCGAAGCCGGGTACATCCGCTATATTATATAAATATATGACGTAACGAATATAATTATCATTATTATCATATTATTCTGTGTGTTCCCGAATATTATTATCAATAATATTCGTTAGGCAAACTTTCACTCGGATAAAACCCGGGCGAAGCCGGGTACACATCCGCTAGTATATATATATATATATCAGGGAACAGGTTAAATCAATGTTTAGTTGATTTCGTTCCACTAGATGGCGCTCTGCGAAAATTGACATAGACCCAGAGCAGAAGCTTTACACACCCAAGATAGTGGACATTGCTGTTGTGATAGAGATGCATTGAGACATTTGAGGCTCTTTATTGGACACGACAACAACATTGACATTCCAGAGTAAAATAAATTATCAGAGATAGATAAATATTTTTCAAATGAATTAAAATAAATATAATCGATACTGAGAGAGACTTGAATTTAAAAAAATAGAAATTTTTTATCTTCGAAATTTAAATCGATGAGAGGAATCCAGCAAACCGCATCTAAAATATCATTTTTTTTGTTACATGTTTTAATTTGCATTTACCTATTTTACATATCTCTGATTGTTTTTAAAAATCGTCAACCAATTCTTCTACTTTTGGCGAAGTATTGTTTTATTAATTTGTTATTTGATATTATTAGGGTTCTTTCCTGGTATTCAAAAAGGAAAAATACGTGTCGATCATTTATATTTTTCAATTTATCAACCAATTTGCCCGCTGAATCTCTTATTCTGGTAGAGCGCCATCTGGTGAATAAAATTGTAACTAAAATCAATTTCGAATATTTTATTATTTGCCTTATAAAATACCATAGCATCCTGAACACAATGGTGTTTACCGCATTGCTCTAGTGCAAATATTCGCGGAGTTATTAATTTTTTAAATTGTGCAAGACTTTTGGATCACCCTGTACTTTACGATACGCTGAAGATGTACTCAACTTGTGCAATAAGGTAAACTTTAAAATCTCCGCTGAGGATAAAATTTATTATATGAAAACTGGACTATACAAATATATATATATATATATATATATAAGTTAAACCAAAATTCCTTAGTTCAAGCCTTTTACCGCTTGGCGGCGCACTGGTCGCGACGATAAATGAATATGATTGGTTAATAATTTTACACGTTGTTGTTTTGTAATTTTACCCGATTAATGTGTCTTTAAAAGGTAAGATTATTTTTATATATCTATTATTTATATATATATATCTTTGAAAATAATTTTAATCGATCATATCAAATAAGTACGCCCCCGGAACCTGGGTTAATTAAAACTGTATTGTGAAATTTCGCACGTAGGGAGTTGAGGTTTTGGTTTAACATTTAGGCTAAAAGCACAAAATTGCATTTCGAAAAACTTTCTTTTCCTTTTTAGAAGGTAGCTTTTATTTAATCATTTAGTAATATTTTTTCAATTTAAATTAATTGGATTTATTATTTATTTCGCAGCTTATTCATATATTTTGCTTCGTTTAATTTTAATTAGTGTAAATATAACGATCTACATTTTTAAAGATAAGTGTAGTATTTTATCTCATAAGGTATATTATTTTTAGAACAGTATTCTATTTTTTTTCTTTCTTATATTTAGAGTGCGTATAAATTTTATTAAAGTTGTAAAAAGTATATTTATTGAAAAAAGTATAAACATTTTTTTTTCTGTCATTGGTTATATTATATACCATATATATTTATATGGTACAACCATATTTTTATATGTATATATTTGTTTCTAGACTAAATTTATTCAAATCAAGATAGCTTTTTTTATGCTTTTAAAAGTACGTATAATATATTTAACGTTTCATAATACTTTTCAACTTAAAGTCTTTGGAAACAATATTGCTTTTTTCCTATCCAAATAAATAAATTATGTGTGGTTTCAGAAACAGCATTGTTACCATCTTCAGACAAAAGTACTGAATACATTCAGTAATTTTGTCTTTATAAGGTAACAATGCTGTTATTGAGACATCACACATAATTCGTTTATTTTTTATTTGGTCTTGCTTTTTTGGTATTTTTAACATTGCCCTTGACTATTAGAAAATGCTGCAAAATTTCCTAATTATTTTATGCCATTTTAAAAAGTACATTCTTTTGTAATAATATCTAATTTCCCACATTTTTCTAAAGCTGCCAACAATGACCTAATACAAAAAATAATCCAAGTCTGGTATTTCAGTATTGCAGATATATTACATTTTTAAAAGTTGTTTAACTATAGATGTACATGCCGGATTAGGTGCCCTTAAAAATGTTTAATCTGGCTGTTTCTTCTTGAACTGCCGAGCGTGAAGTGGAGAAAGTGAAATTTTCAGGTTGCGAGGCCCATTTCCCTTAATTCACACTAATCATTTGATTTTTTTTTTTTTCATTTTTTAGATACCAAAGCCCAGTTTGGTTACTTGCACTCACTAGAGGGGGTTTGACTTTTTCAAGACTCAGGGGCCATTGGGGCAATTTTTTTTTTCAGAACAAATTCCCCAAAACTGGATTCGATGATCCCGGGTCGTGGTTTTTAAAAATCAACAGTTTTTTCATAATACTTTTCAACTTAAGTCTTTGGAAACAATATTGCTTTTTTCCTATCCAAATAAATAAATTATGTGTGGTTTCAGAAACAGCATTGTTACCATCTTCAGACAAAAGTACTGAATACATTCAGTAATTTTGTCTTTATAAGGTAAACAATGCTGTTATTGAGACATCACACATAATTCGTTTATTTTTTATTTGGTCTTGCTTTTTTGGTATTTTTAACATTGCCCTTGACTATTAGAAAATGCTGCAAATTTCCTAATTATTTTATGCCATTTTAAAAAGTACATTCTTTTGTAATAATATCTAATTTCCCACATTTTTCTAAAGCTGCCAACAATGACCTAATACAAAAAATAATCCAAGTCTGGGTATTTCAGTATTGCAGATATATTACATTTTTAAAAGTTGTTTAACTATAGATGTACATGCCGGATTAGGTGCCCTTAAAATGTTTAATCTGGCTGTTCTTCTTGAACTGCCGAGCGTGAAGTGGGAGAAAGTGAAATTTTCAGGTTGCGAGGCCCATTTCCCTTAATTCACACTAATCATTTGATTTTTTTTTTCATTTTTTAGATACCAAAGCCCAGTTTGGTTACTTGCACTCACTAGAGGGGTTTGACTTTTTCAAGACTCAGGGGCCATTGGGGCAATTTTTTTTTTTTCAGAACAAATTCCCCAAAACTGGATTCGATTGATCCCGGGTCGTGGTTTTTAAAAATCAACAGTTTTTTCATAATACTTTTCAACTTAAAGTCTTTGGAAACAATATTGCTTTTTTCCTATCCAAATAAATAAATTATGTGTGGTTTCAGAAACAGCATTGTTACCATCTTCAGACAAAAGTACTGAATACATTCAGTAATTTTGTCTTTATAAGGTAACAATGCTGTTATTGAGACATCACACATAATTCGTTTATTTTTTATTTGGTCTTGCTTTTTTGGTATTTTTAACATTGCCCTTGACTATTAGAAAATGATGCAAATTTCCTAATTATTTTATGCCATTTTAAAAAGTACATTCTTTTGTAATAATATCTAATTTCCCACATTTTTCTAAAGCTGCCAACAATGACCTAATACAAAAAATAATCCAAGTCTGGGTATTTCAGTATTGCAGATATATTACATTTTTAAAAGTTGTTTAACTATAGATGTACATGCCGGATTAGGTGCCCTTAAAAATGTTTAATCTGGCTGTTTCTTCTTGAACTGCCGAGCGTGAAGTGGAGAAAGTGAAATTTTCAGGTTGGGAGGCCCATTTCCCTTAATTCACACTAATCATTTGATTTTTTTTTTCATTTTTTTAGATACCAAAGCCCAGTTTGGTTACTTGCACTCACTAGAGGGGTTTGACTTTTTCAAGACTCAGGGGCCATTGGGGCCATTTTTTTTTTTCAGAACAAATTCCCCAAAACTGGATTCGATGATCCCGGGTCGTGGTTTTTAAAAATCAACAGCTTAGACCACTCCTCCAAAAATGCACTCTATTCATTCGATGTGTTTGTGAAATTGATCTTATATTTCAGATTATTTTTACCAGAATTTTTAATTTTGATATTTGCAGTTTATCTCCATTGTGCTGAAAGAAAATTCTTTACTTTAAGTTTTAAAAACAGTTGGGGGCTCTATTCATTCAAGAGTAAACCCCACTCGAACAATACCCGGCGGAGCCGGGGTCCATATATCTATATAGGCTCAATTTATTGGGCAGTTTTTTCAACCAAATTAGACTTTTTTTTAGGCCTTCTTCCATTGTCTTTTTTTTTTTTTGTTTTGCTGTCATTTGTTTAGGTAGTATTTAGATCAGTGATTCTCAACCTTTTTTTTGTTGCGGCATTATTTTAAAGATTTGAAAATTTGGCGGCACAATTTTAGGATTTCGCGGCACACTTTTGCTAACTTTAATGCAAGAAAATTCAAATTATGTATCAATATTTCTATGCAAAATATAAGTAATATACATCTCTAACATTCAATTTGCTAATTTTGTTATTTTAAAAAGTTAAAAAAATGAAAAAGAAAAAAAGAAAAACCAATACAAACGTGAACATAATCATATTACTAAAATTCGGCGGCACATTTTTAGAATTTCGCGGCACACAAAATTACCGCGGCACATTGGTTGAGAATCACTGATTTAGATTTATCTGCTTCATAATATGTAGCTGCTCATATATATCTATGTATGTTCTACTCATATTTATTGTGCATATTTTTTCAGCTAATTATACTTTTTTTTAAGTCTTCTTCAATTTGATTTTTTTTAATCAGTTGTTTTACGTTTTCACTGAGTTTTATGCATTTCCCCCCTCCTTTCAGATTATTTCTATGCTTTTTTTTATTTTGGCCTTAGTCATGAGTCGCGCTTATTTTAATACACTATTTTTGAATTTTTTTCTTCAATCTCAGTCCTTTATGTTTTACATTTTTCAGTTATCCTTATTTTTATTTTTACTAATGCTTTGTGTTTGTAGGTATGCCAAGCCATAGGAGAAGCAATCTTTCTCAGCGTTCCAATAGCTCTAGGGTTCAGCATGCTTCAGGGTCAAACATTGCAAGTAGTTGGTGTGCATCTTGAGTCTCCCTGTTTCTCGCATGGGTAACTCTATGTAGCATGCTCCCGTGTTTCCAGCCCTAAAAATTTATTTGTCTTTAGTTCTACTTTTAGCAAGACACACAATATTGTTTATCAGGGGGCTTTGATATAATATATAATATAATATATAGATTTTGACAATTTTGAAAGAGATTTCTTCGAATAATGATTTTGGGAAGCTTGACTTTTGTAACTACATAATTTGTGAATAATTTGTTATCATTATTGCTCTACTGTAGTTTCATCAATAAAGCTTTTTTTACTTTATTTTATTTTAATTTTTTCACATTTAATTCGTTTACATAACTCTATTCTTGAAAATTGTTTTTTATTTTTTTTTATGGTATCAACATTTCTGGTTCAATTAAGGTTTTTGTTAGCCTGCAGCACACCTTATCATAGCTCATTGCATTTATCAGGATAACTTTGCTGTTTTGATTTTTACACCATTGGTATTTTCATGCCTCTATAATATTATATTTGTTTGCAGAATTTTATAGACAATTTGGTTTGGGTTATATACATTAAGAATTTGTAAAAATATAAAGGTCAAAGTTTTACAACAAAAAAAAAATTTTGGAACACCATTTCTCTCCCATTTAATTTAATGATGCTTCATTTATGATTTTAAGAATTGCATTATTTTTATGCATATTATTTTTAAAATTTGTGTTAGCAAGACATGGAATATTGTTAAGTTAATGTATTATTAACATAAACTTTACCAACCCGTGAAGCGTTAGCTCCAGTCTTTTACCGCTGGGGGCAGCACTGTTAGAGCTAATAAATGCTTTCGATTGGTGCTTACTTTTACATGCTGTTTGTTTTTAGACTAAATTAATACACATCAAGTTAGCATTTTTTCATTCTTCAAAAGTTAAGATTATATTTTTAACGTTTCATAATACTTTTAAAATTAAAGCCGGAAAAAATATTGCTTTTTCCCATCCTGCAGGTCTACATTACACTGCAACAGCTATCATAACTCTGGCTTTTGGCATTGATATTTATATAATGTGAAAGTACTGTTTGCTACCTTAAGCTCTGGAGAGATTATAATGTGTCTACAGATCCATCATGTGGAAATCACACCATAGTGAAAATGCATTTAGCTGGTAGCAATGTATCACATTTGTAGACATGTGGTGCGCTTACAGTAAAAGCAGTCGCTACCTACCCACCATGGTTATCATGGCCTGTACCACGCGTACTAGGGATAATTAAAAAACAAAAAAGGAAGCAAGACCGAATACAAATAATTACATTATGTGTGGTTTCAGTTACATTTTGGCTATCTTCAGACAAAGGTACTGAATACATTCAGTAATTTTGTCTTTATATGGCAACAATGCTGTTACTGAAACATCACACATATATATATATTTTTTTATTTGGTCTTGCTTTTTTGGTATTTTTAAAATTGCCCTTGACTATTAGAAAATTATGCAAATTAACTATTTAGATATGTAAATGCCGGATTAGGTGCCCTTTAAAATGTTTGCTCTGGCTGTTTCTTCTTGGACAGCCGAGAGTGAAGTGGACAAAGTGAAATTTTCAGGTTGTGCCGACCATTTTCCTTTATTCAAACTAATCATTAGATTTTTTTTTTAATTTTTAAGAATAAAAGCCCAGTTTGGTTACTTGCACTCACTGGAGGGGTTGGACTTTTTCAAGAATCAGGAGCCATTGGGGCAATTTTTTTTTTTCAGAACAAAGTGTCTAAATCTGCATTCAATGATCCCGGGTCATGGTTTTTAAAAATTAACAGTTTAGACCACTCCTCCAAACAGCACTCTATTCATTAGATGTGTTTGTGAAATGGATCCTATATTTCAGATTTTTTCACAAGCATTTTCGATATTGCTGTTTGCAATTTATCTCCATTTTGCTGAAAGAAAATTCATTACATTGAGTTTACAAACAGTTGGGGCCTCTATTCATTCATGAGTAAACCTCGCTCGAACACTACACATATATATATATATATTTCGCTCATCGTATCAATGACACCTTGCAGTACAGTTAAAGAATTCTTGGAACTAGCAAGACGCATTGATCAACATCTGGTTTACTTCGAACAGAGAAGGAGCTGCAGGCAAAAAGTGAATCCGATTCAACCATTTCCTCTACAAGAAAATATAATTATAACAACTATAGAAGTTCAGCACGACCTTAAACCAGATACCCCAAATATCGAACGAGCGCCCAACTGACTCTATTGCAAACAAAATAATATTCCGAGCAAATTCGAGGGAAAAAGAATAATTGAAACTAGAGCAGGAACAAGTGGAAACAATGTGCGAAATTCACCCCTACCTCAACCAAATCGCAACAACGAGCAAAGATTCACACGTCCCAACACCTATTATCGGAGGCAGTATCAGGTTGACAAAAGAATATGTTGGAACTGCTAGGAACCAGGACATATTTCGAGGTATTGCCCATATAAGCCCCAACACCAAACCCACAATATCAGACCTATCCGAAGACAATTTACGAGGTCTATAGACGAACCAAATACACCACATTATGATTACCTAAAGAATTGTAGAGACATCGAGGATAGGGAGCAAGAGAATCCAAAGGGGAAGTGTCAAAAAACTAATTAAATCAAAAGGATCGCAACTCTCCGGTGATAGAATAAATTTAATTGTAAATCTTCAGAAAAACAAAACCATTCGCATTGTAATAAGAGGAATTCTAATAGAAGGACTGATAGACACCGGAACAATGGTCAGTTGCATTGATGAGGAACTTGTTAAGAAGCTCGAATTGAAGATCATAACCGATAAAAATCTAAAATTAAAATCAGCAGGTGATCAAAAACTCAATAGGGAAGTCAAAAGTTAAATTTAAAATCAATAAGAAAGAATATGAAATAGAAATGATTATCTTAAAAAAAATGCAACCCTGTAATAATCCTTGGAGATGACTTTTTAAGTCAAAATAAAGCACTAATAAATTGTCAAAACAATACTTTGTGGGTTGAATCACCAAATGTATTTGACCAAAATGATCCAAATTTAAGATATACTCATATAGCTGAAGATAAAATCATTCCTGAATTTTGTTTATGCTTAGTAAAAGGATATAGTAAGACTAGTATTGCAGGCAAAGAAATACTAATTGAGAATATTCCTTCTCTGACAACCGAATATAATCTTATAACAACCATATCCCTATTGAATAATCCGAAGAAATATTTGACCATATTGATTTTAAACGGAACGAACAAACTTGTAAAACTTTTCTGGAACACAAAGATAGGAATAATTTCTGAGGTAGACAGACTGTACCAAACGGAGAACCAAAGAGTAGCCCCCATATGAGCTGATTTTGATATAAATCCTGAATTATGTCCAGAAGAACGCAGCCAGGTTTTGACCCTCCTTAGTGGATATGGCGAGATGTTCACTGCACCGGATGAGTATAAGGGAAGAACACATCTCGTCAAACACCAAATTAGAACAACGAGCGATATTCCCATTAGGCAAAATGTCTTGGGGTCTCTTCGTTTTTTGTGTGTGGACATTCCCAAGCTTTCCACTCTGCCTCAACCACGACTTCCTGTACTCTGTGAGAACTGTTAAAGGTCCTCCGAGGAGCAGAGAGGTACTGGAAAACTCTCCACGCTCTGACTGTCCCTCTCGGTTACTACAGGTTTGACCCTCGGTTATCACATATATATGGTAATATAAACCAACAACCCCATATTGTATATAACTTATAACAAAATGTTGTTATAAGTTGTCTCCGTTGTTATGGCTGATATACAAGGTATGTCCCATAAGTTCCCGGACTGGGTCCATAAAAAAATAAATAAATGAAAAATGTAAATGAATTTGACTGTTTATTATAGAAAAAATATCTGGCTACACGGGGGTACCAATATCGAGGCGGTACTTGCGCGTGCGCCAAGGTTATTCTAATTTATTTAAAGGTCACACCTAGCGCTGCGGCGATTTTACGATGGAACAAAAATTGAAGCAGAGGATTTGCATAGAATTTTGTGTGAAACTACAAATATCAGCAACCGAAACTTTTGAAATGCTTAATAAAGCATTCCCCAATGACGCCACAAAGAGAACAACTGTTTTTGAATGGCATTCTAGATTTAAAGCTGGCAGAATTTCCATTGAAGATGATCCTCGTCAAGGACGCCCAAAATTCCAAAGGACTGATGAAAATGTGCAAAAAATCACCGATTTGATAAAGAAAATCCTCGAACCACTTTGCTGGAGATAGATCAAGACATAGGCATCTCTAAAACAACGATTGGAAGGATCGTAACCGAAGATTTGAAGCTCAGAAAGACTCCTGCAAAATTCATCCCAAGATTCCTCACCAATGAGCAAAAACTGTGTCGGCTTGCAACCTGTGAGGACATGATGGAAATGACAAGAACGGATCCAGAATGGAAAGACAAGATAATCACAGGCGAGGAGACATGGGTCTATGGCTATGACCCTGAAACCAAACCTCAATCTGCCGAGTGGAGAGGTTAGGGTGAGCCTAGACCCAGAAAATCCAGAAACAAGGTGTTGCTGGTCGCTTTCTCGGATAACAAGGGCATTGTTCATCACGAGTATCTTCCTGCAGGCCAAACAGTTATTAAGGAAATGTATTTGTGCATTCTTCGCCGTCAAAGGGAAGCGATTCGAAAAAAAAGGCCAGAAAAATGGACTAATGGTGGCTGGATCCTACACCATGACAATGCTCGCCCTCACACAGCGCACTTGATGACTAGCTTTTTGGCGAAAAACGGGACACAAATCCTACTTCAACCACCCTATTTCCCAGACATCGCACCAAATGACTTTTTCATGTTCCCCAAACTTAAAGCAGTTCTAAAAGGAAGACATTTTGACACCAGGGATGACATAATAGAAAAATCGCCGTTAGCATTGAAGAGCATTCCAAAAGAGGCTTATAAAAACTGTTTCGACAATTGGGAGAAACGATGGCGCTGGTGCGTTGAAGCAAGGGGGGATTACTTTGAAAAGTTTTAATTAAAAAAATTAAAAAAAATCCTACCTTTTTTTTATGGACCCAGTCCGGGAACTTATGGGACATACCTTGTATTTAAATGATCTGCTAACTAATTTGCAATCACCAAACACTGAAATCATTTGCTATGCTGATGATGTAACTATTATATGTTGGAATACTGGGTTAACAAATCTAAAAAAGTCTATTGAGTTTAATTTGGAAAAGATAGATCAATGGTGTAATGATAATAAGCTAAATATCAATCTTGATAAAACTAGTATTTTACACTTGCACAATAAAGATAAAATTTCAATTAATTTTATAAACAATATTATTGTGCCCGTAGAAGAAATTAAAATTCTTGGAATTACGATTGCGAATCATAGATGGAAAAACAAATGAATAGAAAATAGAAAATAGAGGGTTTTTATACCTTTATATAATATGACCATGTTTATCTTTAACTATCGAGCATTCACAACAATCTATTTCTCTAACCACTTCAGTGACTTTTCACTACTATCTATTTCAGCAATTGTTTCACATCAACGTAGAAAAACGACAGTACTGCTTGACAATCTTTTTTTTTTTTTTTATTTCGTAATTTCAACAAAATCTTTGAAAACAGTCCCCAGATTTAAAAATCCCAACTTCTGGCTTGAACACGTTTCAAAAGTTTATTTCAAACATCCGTAGAGCACAATCACCAACGCATGCACGAAGCGTTCACAACTCTCAATTTTTTTTAGCTCTAGCGGACCACAATCAACCTTTGATTTTAAGTCAAGTCAGATCACCTACTGTCGATACAGCAATTCTACTTATCGCATGGATCTATTTCACCCATTTCAATCATATCAATAAACAACTTTTTCTTCAACAACTTTTCAATCCAATAACCCTACAATTGTGACAAAGCACTTTAACCCTTATACAGGATCACAAGTGAAACATTGCCTAGGAAGACCCCCCAAGTCTATTTACTCGCTTTGCACCTGGATCTAAGTATTTGGCTGCATGTGTAATACTTACAATTGCATATTCTTTAACCCCTAACCCTTTCCAACGCCCGCCAATAATCTCTTTGAACATCATTTTATTTTAATCATCATCATTTTTTTTATCAAACAAAGGTTTTATCTAAATTTCTCTTTTATAATGAATATCATAACTTTTAAATTAAACATAAGTTGTATTTTATAATTTGCAGATATATCCAAACAAAACATCTTGTTATAGCCCTTTTTAACCCTCACAGTTTAAATTAATTAAAAGAAATTTTAATTACTTACCTGTGTTAGAGAGGCCTTACCCGTTTAAACCCGGATAAACCCTTTCACTCCCGGGGCCCATCTATGGTAGTTTAAACCAACAACCCTACATTGTATAAAACTTAGAACATGATTGTCATGTTGTATATAGAAACACATCTATAAATAATTATACGCATGATTGACATGTGTCATTGCATCACCTTATGTAATGTACTTTGTACAAACCGAGGATGAATAAATAAAACTATGTAATAGATTAAGAGCTGAGCTAAAGCAAGATTGAGAAGAAGTTCAAAAACGTCAAAAATCGAGAGAGAAATCCAACAACCCTAAAGAGGAATTTGGCAGGTCGTGCCATCAAGGTCAAAGGGTGTAGAATAGTGCAGATGCCCCACGCCCTTTGCACCCGCTCAAAGTCCAAATTCCCGGATGCCTCCTCACTGGGTAAAGATATATAAAACCTCTTCCTTAGCCGAAAAAACAGTCACTTCACCATTAGCGTGAGTCCTCGTCGGTTATACCCAGGTCCACCTCATCGACCATGTAGAACAGTAAGAACTCTTCTATCTCCATCTTGCTCTTAGCTCGACTTCTATCTGTTCACGGAATTTTCCTACTACAAATGTGTCTCTTCGTTTTGTGTGTGTGGACATTCCCAAGCTTTCCACTCTGCCTCGACCACGACTGCCTGTACTCTGTGAGAACTGTTAAAGGTCCTCCAAGGTGCAGAGAGGTACTGGAAAACTCTCCACGCTCTGACTGTCCCTCTCGGTTACTACAGGTTTGACCCTCGGTTATCACATATATATGGTAATATAAACCAACAACCCCATATTGTATATAACTTATAACAAAATTTTCATGTTGTAAAATAGAAATACATCTGTAAATGATTATACGCATGATTGACATGTGTCATTACATCATCATATGTAATGTACTTTGTACAAACTGAGGATAAATAAATAAAACTCTGTAATAGATTAAGATTTGAGCTAAAGCAAAAGGTCAAAAACGTCTAAAATCGAGATAGATTTACAATTCCCACAACAAAGTCTAAAGATAGATAGGAAACTGTCAGGACGGCGCCAGTGTATTATTTCGCCAGACGATCCACGCTCTTCACATCTGCTGAAATGCAATACTCCCTTTCTCGGTAAAGATATAAAAGGCCTCCGTCCTAGCCAAAAATATAGTCACTTCACTATCAGCGCAAGCCCTCGTCGGTTGTCACCAAGGTCCTCCTCATCCACCATGTAGACCAGTAAGAACTCTTTTATCTCCATTTTTCGCTCCTATCTCAACTTGTATCTGTTCACGGAACTTTCCTAGTGCAACTGTGTCTTCGTTTTTTGTATGGACATTCCCAAGCTTTCCACTCTGTCTCGACCACGACTGCCTGTACTCTGTGAGAACTGTTAAAGGTACTGGGCAGAGAGGTACTGGAAAACTCCCCATCCTGACTGTTCCTCTCGGTCAACACAGTATAGCGAGAGTTGACAGGGACTCACACCATAGTTTAAGTCGACTGGATACCTCATCACATTTTAAGTCGACAGGATTCTACAAGAGTCAACAGAGACTTTATAACATATATATTTTAAATTATTATTATTATTTATACATAAAGTCATCCACAGGAAGACTTCAATTTTCAAAAATTACCGTTTAAAATATTCGCTTTTTTTTTCGCGTCTCCTTTATAAACTCGTTCCAAATAGTGTATTTGTTTTCAAGTGTTCGTTAAAATGTTTCAAGTGAAACGAACAACAAGGATATTTGGAAATGTCACAAAACCTTTTAGACATAGAGGTAGCATCAGGCACATAGCTAGTTTGAAAACAGTCATTTTGATTTTTCTATTTGATTTGCCGGAGAGGTCGTCATAAGACATAATTTTAATAAGAAAATCGATAAATAAAATATTATTATTATAACATTATACGGTTGCTAGAGTATATTATACACGTATACAACTAAGAATACATGCAAAACACAGAAAATGATTATAGTTTGCGGTTCGATTTCAAATTCAAAATTCACCATTAGAGAAATAATTAAGGAAATTAAAACTATTTTGACGCGTATGTTTTATTTAAAATAAACATGTGCGTCAAAAAAAAAAACATATTTCCTATAACAGATGGAGCGCTCTCTAGTGCATAATTTTTAAAGAAGTAATTTATGAAACAGAGAGTTCATAGCACACTTGGTCTATGCTTATTGGTTGAATAACATGTTATTCAGGATTTCTGAATTTTTGAAAATGTACTCATGTTTGTTTTAAATATTTTACTCCAACGGCGTAAAACTTGCTACCGTGTGCTAGAGAAGTTTGAACGATTTCTTCCACTTTTAGAGCGAGAGGAATATTTTCTGAAGCCGAAATTTCTACCATTTTGCTCTGATTATAGTGACTACGAGTATACTATCGAAAATATTACGTATAGAAAAGAAACATAAAAAATTGCAACGATAATTTAAATAATTAATTTTCTATATACTAAATTATAGAAGAATAAGCATATGAATAAGCAATAGAAATGTTTAGAAAACCTTTTGACAGTTTTATTTTTGTTACAAAAAAATATTTGTACAATTTGTACAATTGATACGAGTGTTGTTTTTTGTTTTTTGTTTTTTTTTGTAGAGAAAGAAACAGATTGAGATTGAAACTACTTTTTTATTCTGTAATTCATAATTTAAGAAACCTAGCCCTGAAAGCTTAATTTATTTTATAAAAGGGCTAAATATACAAAATAAATGCATAAAAATAAATATGATTTTTAAGAATATATATAGATAAATACAAATATGAAAAATTGATAAATGTATGTGATGATTTAAGACCATGGAATTGTTGTAAATAGTCTAGATATCTACTACCACATGTTCCACCCCATGACTGTATATAACTTCTTATGTACTGCACATAGAAAGCCTCAACTAACATCAATCTGTACCGCGTAAGAATCTAATAAAGTATATCAACTGTACAGATAGAAGGAATGGAGACTAACAGGAGAAAATTAAGGTTAAAACTAATCAGGCTTAGGACAGAAGTCGAGGCAAGGCCTAGCAAAAGAGGCTTAAAACCAGCCCAACTATAAATAATTTACAAGTCAATACTTCCTGACAGGACCGGGCGTGTCTGATAACGCAGAAGTTATAAAAGTCGAGTAACGCCCCGTACTTCCTGGCCAAGACCGGGCGTATCTTCCATCAAAGAAAGACGCAAGGCCAATTAGAGAAGACCATACCTAAGTAGGTCAACCAATAGCCAACGGCCATGTGACATAGTCCTACCAATTAGGAAAGAATCACCTAAATAGGTCAGCCAATTAGAAAGAAGCAAGGTCGTGGTGTTAAATCGAGGACCTAGAATTGTTAGTCTTGGCTTGGATCCCAACGGTAACACTTGCTCTAAAGATCTCTCTCTCTCCTCTCTCTCCATTCCTTCTTGACGTCAGACGCTTCTTAGTGGAATCTCTGTTTGTTTATTTCACCTTTGGCCCAGCTGTGTCGCCTTCCACCACGACTGCACGGTAGAGTTGACATCGAGGTTCGTCTAGCATCAGGTAACACTGGTCCCAGAGGTCCCAAGATATCACATGTATATGGTAATTTAAACCAACAACCTTATATTGTATATAATATATCAAGATTTTCATGTTGTACAATAAAAACACATCTATAAATAATTATACGCATGATTGACATGTCGTTACATCATAATGAATGTACTTTGTACAAACTGAGGATAAATAAATAAAACTCTGTAATAGATTGATAATTGAGCTAAAACAAGAGATTAAGTTTGAAGTCCAACAACGTATAAAAGATGTAGAAGCTGTCAGGACATTGACAGGAGTGTACAATGTCTTTTGATTCACGCCCTTATAGCATCCGCCGAAACCCAATACTTCCTTTAGGCAAAGATATATAATCCTCCAACAAGGCCAGAAATAAATTGTCTCTTCACCATCAGCGGGAGCCCTCGTCGGTTGTGTCCAAGGTCCAACTCATCGACCATGTAGAACAGTAAGAACTCGTTTATCTCCATCTTTCGCTTCTAGCTCGACTTTATCTGTTCACGGAACTTTCCTTGTACAACTGTGTCCCTTCATTTTTTGTGTATGGACATTCCCAAGTATTCCACTCTACCTCGACCACGACTGCCTGTACTCTGTGAGAACTGTTTAAGGTCTCCCAAAGTGCAGAGAGGTACTGGAAAACTCTCCACACTCTGACTGTTCCTCTCGGTTACCACAGTATAGCGCGAGTCTACAGGAGCTCACACCATAGCTTAAGTCGACAGGATCTCACACCATATGTACATATATAAAAATATATACAAGGTCATTTTTCATTGATGGCGCCCACCGTGGGTAGGAATCCGCCACCGATGGACAGCCAGATTTCTTTCCCACAGAGTGGGCAGGTCGATGTGACGGCTGACGTTGCCTATCCCAAAACTAAGATGAAACTTGTAGATAATAGCCTTCGCCACAATTGTCAACTTCATCGCCTCGGGATGGAGGCCGACGCCGAAAAGCCAGCCTGAAGATCCGGGGGCACTTCCAAGGAGGCGAAAACCTCCTGGAGCAGGAGTCGCACGGATCTGCAACTCTAATAGCTGTGGGTCAGCGACCCGTCTCTGGACCAACAGGCGGCACAGGTAGCACGCCTCGAGGCAGTATGGTCAGGATGTGGTAGGCCGTGGAGGGTCAGTCGTAGGGAGACATCTGCGTCGTGCACCGACAAGCAGTTGCTATTCAGGTCGGCCCAGGTGATGGAGTGAGGCTATTAACGGTGGGGGGTCCACCGCGCAGCAAGCTCGGTAACAGAATGCTCCTGCAGCCATACCGAATCCAGTACCCGGCGCGCCCCCTGGCTGGGGAGGTGTATAATGGGAGTCGCCGATCCCCGCAGGACGATGATCTCCACCTCGTGATCCACATAATAGCTGAAGCTGGCGTTTTCCTACAGGAGACGCTGGCAGAAGGCTTCGGGTGATGTGCGTCCGAGAGCGCGCTAGAGCGTCATCGGAGAAGTCACCGACAGCCGCCTGTAACCATCGCTCGGGAGCCAGCCGGTCTAGCGGCTCCAGGAACCTGTTGTCACCTTGAACACGCAGGGATCTCAGACTGGCGGGATGCAGAACCCGGTGGTTCACCTAATTAACGTTTGAGGAGGCCTCCCAAAGGCTCAGCAGTCTCCTTCTTCCAGGTGAGAGCTAAACATCAGAAGTCAGAGGGGTCAGAAACGCTCGGCTGCAAACCAGTCAAGAGTAGCCGTTCGCGGCGCCGCGCAGTGAGGCCTGGATCCCTTCAGGCAGGCGAGCCGAAGCTGGCCCGCGATGTCAAATAGACCGACGCCAGGATGCCCCCGGGGAGACACAAGACTCGGCTCGTGCCCCACAAGAAGCGTGTCATTCGCGCCTGCAGCCGGCCGATAGTAGTTTCAGGTGGAACGCAGTCGGGCCGGAAATCCTCGAAGATGGTGCTCACCTCGTCGAAAAGCTCGTCGCGCCTGATGAGCAGCAAGATGTCATCGGCGTAGGCGAGGACATTTCCGAGGCCGAGCGCTCGATCAAGGCGCATCAAGAGAGGGCCAGTGGCGAGACTGAACACAGCGGCGCTGACGGCGCAGTCCTGCTTCATCCCGTTCAGCATATGGAAGGGCCTTGTGTGGAGGCCTCCAGCTCGTACCGCCGCGTCCGCCCCCTCATACAGGAGGAGGAACCACTCGACGAAGGCAGGTGGCAACCGCAGGGAGACCATTATAGAAACCAGAAAGCAGCGATCCCGTGTGTTGAAGGCCGACTCTAGGTCTGTCGAGATGACAGTCAGCTTTAACCAATTCCTCGCGACCATGTCGACCACGTCGACTATTCGCGCCACATCCAGCTGGGAGACCTCCCCCGAACTGCGTACGTCTGGCACCGAGGCACCAAGACGGGAAGATGGGGCCGCAGAGGCTGGAGGAGGATGTTGCCTAGGACGCGGTAGTCCGCCGTGGAGAAAGAGATTGGCCTGTAGCCGCTGAGCCTGGGCCCGCCGTTGGACTTGGGAACGAGACAGATGGTGCTTCGCCGTGGAGTTGTGAGGCTTCGATGACGCGCCTTAGAGCCTCTACGACAAAGTCCTCGTAGGCGATCAGAAACTCGTAGGGCAAGTCGTCCCACCCGGGAACCCGACGGATGGCCGCTGCGATCTCTGTGCCGGTGATCTCAGGCCGCGGCAGTGGATCGTCCTCTTCCAGGGTAAGGGTGGTAGTCGTCCTCTGAATGAACTCAGCGACAGCGATGGGGTCACGGGAGCAACGGACAAAGCGGCGTTGGTACATAGTGTATTCTCGTCGTCGGAGCTCCACGCCCTCGATGATGTTGCCATTCTAATCGTGGATATTCGTGCCAGCAGGCCGTCGGACGCGAAGCGAACGCCCGAGGTCGGAGCAATGATTAATCGGCGGCTGACGACGCTGCCTCCAGTATGGCCTTAAATAGCCGCCTGGCAGGCGCGCGCGCGATGTGGTCGTCGTTGGCGGCGTGTGGGACATGGAGGGATCTCACCACCTCCAGAAGTTCGGCCTTGATCTTCGATCAGTTTCTCGATAGATCTTCACTGGTCATGTCCACGATAGGTTCAGATGTTATCTCTATAGTTGTCCACAGATGTTCATCCACCAGCGCCGATCGAAGCATGGCGGCCACGCAGGGCTAGCAAAGGGATGGAGACGAGCCCAGCATGATGAGGAGAGCTCGATTTTTAGAGAGTCTGTAGTATATAGTCTGTGTCACTCTCTCCAGGAGTCTCGATGGCAAGAGAAATCTATCTAGTCAAGCGGTTTCGACCAGACTCCCGCAGTAGCCCACTCTGGTTGGAAGGTGTGCGGCGTCAAAAAGGGTAGCCGCATCTACGAGCACTGTCTAATCCATCATCTAAGTGAGGGCCTCCACCGAGCCGGATGTTGTGTCGCTCGTTCTCTTCTCGTCGATGTCGCCTACCTCTCAGGCATCCTCCTCGCGGCTGCTGTTATGGACTCCAGCTGCTCGTGCCGCTCGCGAGGAATGTGTGAAAGGTGACAGTTGCGGACGTCGATGGAGACAATGGAAATGTTGCCCGGCCACAGGATGCGCTGCCGTCGGACGACGATCCATGCATCTTACCAGAGCGTGTTTCAACCATCCTACAAATTTATATAAGGGAATAATGAGATAATACATATATGGTGTTTAATAAAATAAATATGAAACATAAATTCGAAATAAAAATATATGAAAAATAATATTACAAATTAAAATAAAATATGTGCATTAGCCATGATGCAACAATAACGCTTTTAATGATCTCTCTGAAAAATTCATATCTTATATTCCTTCAAAAGTTTTAGGATTTATTTTCAAGATAGAGAGCTATAAATGCTCTCTGTCTCCCACAATTATATTTCATAATCTGGGTGAAATTAAGTACGTAGAAAGACCAGGCGCAACAGAGAATAAATGCCACCTTAAATCAAGATAAATTCTTCGAACCTCATATTCTATTTATTTTCTACCAATGGAATCTTGATTATACAAATTTTCAAAAGTAAAAAATTGAAGTCATTTAGCGTCAAATTATTTACGTCTGGTGGTATAATTTGCCTGCTGCTCACACACATACTTGATATTCTCCCATTAAAAATTAACTAAGAAAATTAATTAAAGTCACGCAACTGTTGTTTGTGTGAGCTCAGGAAGTTGAGACAACATTCCTGACCTGGCAGTAAGATTACAGCACTTATTCTTCTACAACTGTAACTAAACTAGCACAAACGACGTTACATGACCCGTAGTAGTAAGCCTCATCGTTTTGATGTGGTATGCCTCCATAGATTGCTACACGATATGCATATTAACCTTAAATATACGATATCAATTTTATATAAATTTTGTGATTTATATTTGTGTTAAATACATCAAAATCTCTCGTTTTAAAATCGTTTTAATTCATACTTTTTATTTCTAAGTAATCTTTCTATATAAAAGTTTGTTCTGTAATTTTTTCAGATGCATGAACCCACACGATTTACAACAACCAAGGGGGTGCTACAACGGGTCTAGAGCATCTTATTTCTTCTATAAGAAATATGTAATCTCTAAATATTTCTTACACCTATAAAATCTCACGAAATGCATATTCTTGATAAGTACAATTATTTTACCCCTTTCAAATAAATTTATGAAAAGAAAAAAAAGTATGAATTTTCATATAGCTCTTTGTCATAGGGTCGAAAGACAAATCATTGTAATTTCTTCTTTGATGATTTTTCTCAAGTTGAAAGCCCCGTGTAAAATGTAGCATTATATATAAAGTTGTTTAAATGTAACACTGACCTTTTCACCCTTAGTTTCACAAATGGTACATACCTATCTTCAGAGTCATAGAAACCGGGGCTTACCTCCCATAGAAAGGATATGGAACTGTGTCAGAGATACGTCAGTTTAACCTGATCCACTCTGAATGAAATAAAAGAAGCTTCAGATACAACGGAGGCCCAAAGAGAGACCGGAATAGAAGAAAGAATTAATGTCGCGGACCAGCCGGACCTTGTGAGACAATGGGACAATTCGTTCCCAGACATTGTTCGGCGGCACACAGCAGAGCTTTTCTATGTCTGACGACGCCTAAAATAATTTTCTTGAGCACAGACAATGCCTGGCTATATCTGGAAAACGTTTTTGACCACTGTTTCGCCTCAAGACGCGGATCCTTCCTTGTTGATAATATTCTAAAGATCTTCTAGTATACCCTCTTCTGAGCTTTTGTTTATTTTATAGAATTTTGTGCCGCTGATATCTTGGAACTTTTTTCTATTTGAAAATAAAATTAGGTTACGAGCTGTCTAGAATATATACCTTTCTCTCAATGAAGGAAATGACAAGTGTATACTAGTTGATTGGAGTATGTACCTTCCTTTCAATATAACAGGCTGTATCAAGTTCGTTCCCAAAGCGGAATCCAAAATAATATCAAATCATTTAAATATATTAATATCTCCTAATATATATTCTTCCAGGAATTAATAAAGCCAACCTATAGGCAACCCGGGCGGAGCCGGGCGGGTTATGTCCGGCCACTTGACTTACCAGTGATATTCTAAGGGGCGACCCTTTGGGCCCGTTAGTTAACACCTCTGGACTTTTAAGACAGTTAGGGATTGGGTACGACGCGGGAGGCCGCCCGGCTGTGCCAGTCATGTTTCCCTCTGGTTGCCTAGATTCTTATTCCATCTTTGGGTGTGGTTATTTACCCACCTTTTATACCACATAAAGTCGACAGGACAAGGCCTGGTCGAGAAGCAAATTCCCGTATATACTGGAGTATGAAGAAAACAAGAGGCAATACCAAGATGATCAAACAACCCACAGCCAAGTTCCGCTAGACTCAACAACCGAATCAACTGTAGCCGCTCCTCTTCGAACTCTCACCTTCTTCCTCGATCAACTTTTTACCTGTGATACAGAAGAAATTATCACCTACGACGGAGATGAACCAGCTGCTTCCAGCACTAGACCTGCTCAAGAACGATCACCGCGCCAGAGCAGGGCACCTTCCACCACCATTGACAAGAATCCGCCATATCCATGCCGCTACTGTGGCGAACAACACTGGCACGCACAGTATCAGTAGACAGAACCCTCCCGAGTCTCAATGAACTTACCTACTCCCCATAACCTGTGGGTGCAATTGTTTTTAACCCCTATCATTCATTCTTTAAAGAAGTCATTTCTTATGGACTCTGGTCCCAATATTTCCATAATTAGTTTAGTTCAATTTGTATGTAAATATATTTTTAAATTTTGATAATTTCATTTATCCCACCCCTATTAACAGTGATCTCTTATTATCAGTACTATATTTAGCTATGTGAAACTCTCATTGGATTAAATACCTTACCAATAAAATTTACTAATTGTCATTTTAACGAAATAATTTCTATATTTTAAAGTCACTCCTTAAAAATTTGGAATTCCACCTATTCATGCTTTACGATTTTTAAGATTAACAATCAATTTTCATAATCAATTGATCAATACAAATAGTGCTCCAGTATCTAAACATTTGTACCATTTTGTATGTGACCTTCACCTATACTTGTAAGCACGGCTCACGAGTAATAGTTTCTGGCCCTAAGGGACTCATAATTCACTCTGTGTTACAATCAATCCTTAGTAACCCTTATAAATCTTCCCCTGAATGCCCCTCTCATTCTTACAACTTTGTTAACCTTCTACCAGCTTATGACCTTCTAGAGAATTATTGATTAATCAATTATCGATCTACTATTGCCACTTCAAAATTCTAATCTCCACCCTTCATTTATGATAATATATTTTAGTTGCTCTATAGAATATCCACTGACTCACACCATCTAGGCACTGGTGCGTTCGTCAGAGGATGCATATTGACTAACTGCTAGATGTTTATAAATTTATTTTTGTTTGCATTTGGAAAATCTGCATCGAGCGGCACAGTTTCACTCCTCCTCCACGCGCCACACGTTCGCCATACGGGCCCTGTCTTCAAATTTATGCTTGTCCCTTGTCCTTGCTAGGACGTAATAACATAGTCCGATATTTACCACGGAGGTACGTTAAACATCGTCGCTGATTTTTTCCGGTTCGTCATCATTTTGCTCAGACACGGGTTTATCCTATTTGTTTTATGTTCAAGTTCAACCCGTCGCGAAATCATCTCCTCGCAAAAGCTCGCACGACGGATCGAACACCTCGTATACGAGAACCTTGTCAATTGTAAAGGACAACGTCCTCGTCTCAATTTTTGACGCTCTGCGCGCAGTATTTCCTTCAATTAATTAAAACTACTATAGAAAGTCCCTTAGTATCGAAATAATTAAGTATAAAGTAATAATAAGTATAAAGGCCCAAAGCAAGTTTCCCCTCGTTATGTTCTCATATATATTCTACCTTTGTATCTCGAGAACTACTTTATCTTCTCAAATTAACTAGAAGTCCATACAACTACCTCACCTACACACTGAACCTTTCCCCTCGGACTCGATACACGATTAACTGCATACATATAGTAAAATTATAAAACTATTTTAGAGGCGTAATATTCTTTTTAAAATAAAACAATTTCTACTGTCCTTACTGCAATGGAAAAATTAAAGGGAGGGCCTGGCTCATCAGTGGTGAACCCTCCCAGCGGTTTCGCCAGTTTAATCTTCCATACCGCTGTTATATTGCATTTTTGGAACTTCCTTTTATAGGTGACTGTTGTAAGACTCTTGGAATGGGTATTTTAGAAGAACTATGGACATAAGCTTTTAGGACAGCAGAATTAAATATAATTATAAATATATAATATGCTTCGAGCAATCGCTCTTCCGCAAATATCAAATTGTGTCTTTTATTTGACAAATAAAAGACACAATTTGATATTTGCGGAAGAGCGATTGCTCGAAGCATATTATATATTTATAATTATATTTAATTCTGCTGTCCTAAAAGCTTATGTCCATAGTTCTTCTAAAATACCCATTCCAAGAGTCTTACAACATTCACCTATAAAAGGAAGTTCCAAAAATGCAATATAACAGCGGTATGGAAGATTAAACTGGCGAAACCGCTGGGAGGGTTCACCACTGATGAGCCAGGCCCTCCCTTTAATTTTTCCATTGCAGTAAGAAGTGTAGAAATTGTTTTATTTTAAAAAGAATATTACGCCGCTAAAATAGTTTTATAATTTGATAACAGATGGCGCTCTAGTACATCGTAACATATAGTAAAATGGCCCAAAGCAAGTTTTCCCTTGCTCTGTTCGCCAAAATGCTAACAGTGTAGGTAGTCTTATGTTTACCTCAGTTCTGAGCTCACGCAATTTCCACACTCAGCCTAATTTCTCGAACTCTACACCAATAACACAGAAAAGCCCAGGCCAAGTTTTCCCTTGCCGTGTCTGCCTGAAAAAATATCTTCAAGTGTAGAGTTCCCCAGTCTTAATCGCCTTAAGATTTTAAACGAGAGTATGTTACTACCCTTCTTCTTGTTCACACTCTGAAAGGTTTATATCATGGAGCGTAAGAAGAAGAATCTCTCGCCTTCTACTGAACAGGCTCATAGGCCTCAGCCTAGCACATCTCGCCAAACCAACGCCACTCAGAACAGGGTAGCCAGGCCACCTCAACCACCGAATAAGCATGCTGTTACGCAGCTGAAATATAACAAACAGCAGCAGGCCCTGAGCAAGTCCAGGTCAGCTGCAGCCAACTTTGACCAGCGCTGCTTTGTGAGGTGGCGCTCTGATCTTTCTTCAGTAGACTACATCAAAGCCCTGGAGAAAAAAACTTGGATAGTCCTCTGTGTTACAAATAATGAAGATGTCAGGCCAAGTACTGATCGTGCTGGCCAGCGTCACTCTGGCGGAGCGCCTAGTTGAAGAGGGCCAGTAAGCGTGTGAAAGAGAGAATGAAGATTTAATATTTTGAACAATAATATTTTTATCAAAGTTCAAAAATGTATACAAATTTCAAACAACTCCAACGTTGTAACTGAATCATAGAAGTTGATAGTACAGGGTGATCCAAAAGTCCCGCACAACTTTAAAAATTTATATCTCCGCGAATATTTGCGCTAGAGCAATGCGGTAAACACCATTGTGTTCAGGATGCAATGGGAATTTTTATGGCAAATAATGAAAAATTCGGAATTGATTTTAGTCACAACTTTATTCGCCAGATGGCGCTCTACCAGAATCAGAGATTCAGTGGCCAAATTGTTTGATAAATTGAAAAATATAACTGATCGACACGTTTTTTTTTTCTTTTTGAATACCAGGAAAGAACCCTAATAATATCAAATGATAAATTAATAAAACACCATTTCGCCAAAAGTAGAAGAATTGGTTGACGATTTTTAAATACAATCTGAGATATGTAAAATAGGTATATGCAAATTAAACATGTAGCAAAAAAAAATGATATTTTAGATGCGGTTTGCTGGAATCCTCTCAGCTATTTAAATTTCGAAGATAATAAATTCATAATTTTTTAATTCAACTCTCTCTCTCAGTATCATATATTTGCCATGAAATGTTCAGCATTGGTAGGAGTTGATTTTTAGCTTTGTCTCCAAAGTGTTTAATAATTTGACCAAAGATCAGATCATCTCCTGGTGACCTCTTGGATTTAACTTTTCTATTGATAGGTTTAGCTCCTTTAGTGTGAAGTCTCCCGAGAAAATATATTGTTGATGGTAATTTCTTGCTTGTTTAACTAAATTGTTTATATTATTTTTTAGAGTCCTGTCTTCATTCGTATAGCTGAGTCTGGAAGTGCTCGAAAGATATTCAGCAATTATGTCAGCCATCTGTTTGTTCGTTCTCGCTTCTCTATTCATGTTAGTTAGAGTATTGGAGGATTAGTGTTGGTTTTGATTGTTTTCTAACACTCTAATCATATTCCAGTGTTGGCTGTCCTTTCGTGGATCCATTTTTTAGCAAATTTCCGCCCATTTTCCTTGTTTGAATATCCAAATTTCTTGTTCTATTTTGTGACTAATTTCAATGAGTTCCTTTATGTTTTCTTCTATTTTATTTGTTTTAATAAGTTCATTGATATTGTCTCTCTCTGCAATCATTGCCTCGATCTTGTGGTCCTTCCAGTAAGGTATCCACAGGTCTTTACGTCTACTTCTAGGTATCGATGCTTTTGCAGCTTTGGATATGTTCGAAGTTTCCAAAATTTTGTCAATAGTTCTGTGATTTAATTCTTCGTTGCACAGTTCTTCAAGTTTTTCTGTGACTTTTTTCCAGTGTTCTTTTATTCTGTTGGACATTCTCAATTTTGAAGTTTAGGGTTGTTAAAATTGGTCTGTGGTCACTGATTGCACTTTTCAGGATTTTCCATTGTTTTGTGGGTGCGATGTTGTAATTTATCTCTGTGATGTATATTGCGGATTCTGTGCCTGTGAACTTGGATAGAAAAGTGTTATTTTCGTTATTTAACGGTGTAAGATCGAGGTCGGTTAGCATGTCCCCAACCTGCTGACCTTTGTTATACTGTACAGGTGATCCCCAAGTTGGACTTTTGACGTTAAAATCACCGAGTATGATTGTGATATCCGAAGACGCTTCACTTAATGTTTCTATCAGGCCTGGATTGATGCTAATATTATCGAGGTGATAAACATTTATGATTGATATTGTTTTATCTGGGAGATTGATTTCTATTGCCTGAGCTTCTGTCCTACTTTCTGTAGGCTTACTCTGATTATAGGCGATTTCCTTAAATTTGATTTCTGGTGTTTTAATCAAAACGACAAGTCCTCCTCCAAATTTTCCCGGTCTGTCCTTTCGTAGTGTTGTATAACCTTTGATATTGAATCTCAGATTCTGATTCAATTTTGTCTCCTGAAGACAAGCAATATGCACATTGTTGTCACGGAGTAGACAAGTCAGCTCTTCAGTTTTCCTCTTGGTGCCATTTATATTGAGCTGTAGTAGATTGAATTGTGTCCTCGTAGTAGATTTCTCATCAGGAACCCGGTCTGCAGCTCCTGACGCGGCAGTTACTCCGGACGCGGTAGCATTACTGGAGATATCGGTTTTGCTCTTCATTGGAAAATGGGTGCCGTTGCCACGTTAGTCACCTTGGAAACGAACCTGAATTTGTTAAAATATTCCGAGGGTCCAGGGGAACCGCAGGGAGGTGTGGTCGGACTTCCCCCCCCCCCCCCTCTGGAATGCCGTCACTACAGGATAAATCACTCTTAGTGAATTTTTTTTATTGCGATTCAGAATCTTCCACTGAAGCTTTACGAGCGTTTCGTTCCTTTAAAAGTTTTCGAAGCGGTAAAGGACCCATGAGTTGCTGGATCACTGGAAGAAAAACTTCGGAGTGGAAGACCATCGACTAGCAAGTCAGTGGCTGTTACGGTTTTGCAGAATGTTGAAGCTATTGAAACGTAATCCACGTATGGAGAAGTAAGTGCTCGACAAACGGGGATTTCGTATGGAACAGTTTGAAGGGAACACACATTTAGAATTTCTCTTAAAAATACCCCTAAAAAAATTCAAAGATTTCACGAGTTGAAAGTCAGCGATTTTGAGAAGCATCATGAATTCGCTGCATGGGTTTTCCGGCAAATTGATATTGATGAAAACTGGCTGTCGAATGTTCTGTGGACAGATGATGCTCACTTTTCTCTAAACGGAGAATTTAACATTAAAAAAAACCGCATTTGGGCAACAGAAAACTCTAGGATTTTTACAGAAATGTCACTTCATCAGCCCAGATTTACAGTTTTGTGTGGGTTCACTTCTTTTTTTATTGGGCCATTTTTTTTTTAAATCAATGGAAGAACTTTTAAACCCGTTTTTGTAACTTGGTGAACGTTATGTTTAACTTTTGAGAGAAAAGGGTATTCCCATATTGCAGGTCAGACAAGCACTAAGCGAAATAACATTCATGCAAGATGAAGAACCTCCTCATATCTCCCGAGCAGCCAAACAATTGCTGAAGGATACATTCGATGAAAATCGTGGGATAAGTCGCCACTTTATATATCAGTGGCCTCCAAGATCACCAGACTTGACGCCTTACAATTTCGGTTTTGGGGGTCCTTTAAGTCGTGTGTTTATCGATGCCGGCCTACCACATTGGCCATGTTGAAGGTTTCTATCAGATGGCACGCGTTTCATCAATTTCAACAGAAATATTATTTGATGCTGTCCATTCTGTCAACTATCGTCTGCAGGCGGTGTTTGAGAATGAAGGGCGCCACATTGAGCAAGGATTGTGACCTAATACAAGAGAGAAGGCAGTTACCTCATGTGTTATATAAGCTGCCATGTATTATACTATCTACCAATATTTTTCAGCTCTTTGTGTTGGGTTATGGGAATAATAAATGCTGTCCTTACATCTTGACTTTTTTTTTGTGAACAGTAATTCTTTTGTTTGCCATTTTCTCACATCTTATATTATGTCGTGCAGGCCAAAATGTTATAACTTCTCGGAAAAAAACTGGTACACACAATTTTACCCCTTATGTTTAGTTTATCGCTTTTCGCTCATTAGAAGAAATAACATAAGGAATATTCTCTGTACCCCCCAACTCTAGATATTTTGCGCAAAAAACAATACAAAATGATTTTACTACCACGTCTTTAAACGCAAAAGGTCGATTCAAAAATGATTTTTATTTGAGGAGATACATTTTTAAAATTGTGTACAGTATAATAAACAATTATAACATTTGACAAGCCCATAGGATATTTGGAATAAAGTACGACAAATATATTTTGTCACTCCCCTCTATATTTCATTTGTTGGATCATGACAAATTTCCAGTTAAATAGTCAAGTAATCAAGAAACTACACATTCCTTATAGCAAGAAATCCTATTAGTAGTGCCATCATAATTTTTGGTACTATATTAACATTTCAAAAAATCGTGTATTGATATCAGTGGTGTTTTTCAAACATTGAATCTATTTCACAAAACTTCATCTAAAATATAAATATTTTTGCTACATGCTTTAATTACACAGGTCTACAAAATAAAACTTTTTTTTTTGCACAAGAGAACCTGATGGTGTTTCTAGTGTAAATTTTCATGCTGAACTCAAAAATCTAATCAGAAATTTCCCATGACCCATGGTTTTTGCCTGATGGTCTTTTTTTAGTATTGGGATAAATACAGTAATAAATGCAACCAATGTTACGTAAGCATTTTTTTAAGTTACATCATTAACTAAGCTAGCGCTTTATTTTTGACAAGAAGAGTTGGTAAGTGGAGCCAAAAGCTTTATTTTATTTGTTTTTAATTAAATTTTGCTCTTTAAGAATCATAAATATTAATTTAAATAACAAATTATTGAAATTTTAATTGAATATATATAATTTATTATTATATAATTATATAATCTGTTTTGCTTTCAACTCAAAAATAACGACAAGCTCTGTAATACTATTTGTTCATTAACAGTTTTAATATATACATTTAAATTGAACCTAACGATTTGTTTAATAGATTTGCAGCAGAAGTGACAGGTAAATTTGAAGTGATTAGTTTATTCTTCTCTATCGATTTGCTTTTATAAATCGTGTGCACTAGACTGTGTCAATATGCCGAGGCGTTGCATCAATATTCCTGATATTTTCTGTTATATTTGTGGGGAATTAACTTTCAAAGTTCAAAGGCGAAACTTTACACCGCTCATCAAAAAGTGCTATGAACTTTATTTTGGCTTTAAAGCCGGTGACCAAGATAAGACTTGGGCTCCTCACCATTGTTGTGTAATTTGTGTTCGACATCTTACAGGGTGGATTAAAGGTGAACGTCATATGCCTTTTGCGGTTCCAATGTTATGGAGGGAACCTAAAGACCATTCTTCAGACTGTTATTTTTGTTTGACAAAGACTACAGGTATTACATCCAAATCAAGACATACAGTTGAATATCCAGATTTGCCTTCTGCTATGAGACCGGTTCCTCATAGTGATATTATACCTGTTCCACAGCCTCCTGAAAATGTAATATTTAGTGACGATGATTCAGATAGACGAGAGCGACAGTGGGATGATACAAATTTTGAAGCAGGTGCTTCATCTGAACTTCATTTGTTATCCCAAGGAGATTTGAACGACCTCGTACGTGATTTAGATTTATCCAAAAAACAGAGTGAACTATTAGGCTCTAGGTTAAAAGGATGAAATCTGCTGCATAAAGGCACAAAAATATGTTTTTTTTTTCGCAAGCGTCAAGATGAATTTCAAGACTTCTTTTCACAAGAGAGTGATTTAGTATATTGCAATGATGTTGTCAGTCTAATGGAAGCGCTTGGTCATGACCATGATACAGAAGAGTGGCGTTTATATTCGTTGATTCTTCAAAAATTAGTTTGAAAGCTGTTCTCCTTCACAACGGAAATAAGTTCCCATCAGTGCCAATAGCACATGCATCCAACATGAAAGAAACTTACGAAAACATGAAACTACTTTTGAAAAAAGATAGAATATGAAAGATACGGTTGGAAAATATGCAGCGATTTGAAAGTCATTGCCCTCTCGCGTGGATTACAGCTTGGATATACAAAATGTTGATGTTTTCTGTGTGAGTGGGATAGCAGAGATAGGGAAAGGCATTACATTAAAAAAATCTGGCCAAACCGTGAAATCTTTACTCCAGGATATAAAAATATTGCAAATCTACCCCTGATCGATTCAGAAAATATTTACTTACCACCATTACATATTAAACTGGGATTAATGAAGAACTTTGTCAAGGCAATGGATTGAAATGCCAGTGGATTTGCCTACCTCAAACAAATATTTTCTAGTATAAGTGAAGCGAAGGTTAAAGAAGGCATTTTCGTTGGACCTCAGATTCGAGAATTGCAAAGGATGGAAATTTTCAAAATAGTTTGAATGAAGTTGAAGCAGCAGCATGGAATTCCTTTAGAAACGTTTGCAAAAACTTCTTAGGAAGTGTCAAGGTTGAAAATTACCGAGACATAGTTAATGATCTGTTGCTTTCCTACAAGGCACTGGGATGTAACATGTCCCTCAAGATCCATTTCCTGCATTCACATCTAGATTTCTTTCCAGACAATCTTGGCGCAGTTAGCGATGAGCATGGTAAGAGGTTTCATCAAGATATATCAAGCATGGAGAAGCGGTACCAAGGTAAATGGAGTCCCGCTATGCTTGCCGACTACTGCTGGACACTCAAGAGGGATCTACCACAAGCAAAGTATAGAAGAAAATCCACTGTCACTGCTTTTCAATAAATAAATATGTTTCGTTCATATATTCCTATATATTAACAATATTTCCAAATTTCAAGTAGGTGTATCTCAGAAATATTGCGTAATAGTAAAAAACTAATGGTATATTTGGATTCAGGACATGTAGATAAGATGCTATTTCTTTCTGGACAAAGAAAAATATTTTTTGATAAACCAGTGTAATGTAATAAGGGTTATGCAAAACTGCTTACGTAACATTGTTTGCATTTTTTACTGTATTTATCCCAATACTAAAAAAAGAGCGTCACGCAAAGACCATAGGTGATGGGAAATTTCTGATTAGATTTTTGAGTTCAGCATGAAAAGTTACACTATAAACATAATCAGGTTCTCCTGTGCAAAAATCTTGTTGACCAGTGTGTTAGCATATACCTATTTTACATATCTCAGATTGTATTTAAAAATCGTCAACCAATTCTTCTACTTTGGGCGAAATGATGTTTTATTAATTTATCATTTGATATTATTAGGGTTCTTTCCTGGTATTTAAAAAGAAAAAATACGTGTCGATCAGTTATATTTTTCAATTTATCAAACAATTTGGCCGCCGAATCTCTGATTCTGGTAGAGCGCCATCTAGCGAATAAAATTGCAACTAAAATCAATTTCGATTTTTTCATTATTTGCCATAAAAATCCCATTGCCTCCTGAACACAATAGTGTTTACCACATTGCTCTAGCACAAATATTCGCGGAGTTATTAATTTTTAAAGTTGTGCGGGACTTTTGGATCACCCTGTATTTTTGAAAAATCAGAATATTATTTTTAGAGTTTTCCATGATACATTAGCCTCTCTGGGCCTACGAGGGTCATAAAAAAGAAATAGTCTGATGGGTTTTTCCGATTTGGTCTAAATAAGTACTGTATCAATGGTTTTAAATAGGTCGTGTCAAGCTTTATAGACTCTATATCTGTTAGATGGAGGGTGTTTATGGATTTGCTTTAACAGCCTTTTATCTCTCTCTCTCTTTTTTTTTTTTTTTGTAAACTAATAATTTTTTTATTAAGTCGCTTACCTTTATAAGCGGTGAGACAAATATTGCTTCCAAATACCAATAAAAAATTCTCACTTTCTACGGTGTGACAGGTCCAGTGGCACAAGAACCGCGGCAAGTGCGGGGTATGCGGGGATTCCTGGGACCACCCGTCGCCCCGGCCCAACGAGGCTGGTGGGAAGTACGCCTCAGGCATCATCGTGCGCAAATACACGGCCGACCAGGTCTGTTATACCTGCATGAGTGTAAGGCCTGACGTGTCCATCTCACTTTCACAACTAGAGTTGAAAACGGTGTGCATTATATATATATATATATACTCCAGCGGAGCTTCGGCCGTTACGCGTCTAATGCTGAGTAGAAAAGGAAAACAGAGAAAGGTTTATAGAAAAGAGCAAAAATAAAAACTATGATAATAATTATCCAATAACTAAATACAATCTAAGATAAAGAAATAAAAGTATTTTCCCAATCTTCTCTCTCGAAGAGGGATGATGAAGTTTTGTAAATTTTTTAAAATTTAATTTTGTGATTTTCGAAGCCTATACACTTTTTGTTAATTATACTTGATTGGATATCTAAATACAATACACATTATAGGTTCTTTTTATTAATATAATATCTTATATTGTATTCCTCCATTTTACACTAGCTTGTAATTAGTATAGGCTTCAAAAATCACAAATTAAATTTTAAAAAAATTTAAAAAATGTATCATCCCTCTTCAAGAGAGAAGGTTGGGAAAAATGCTTTTATTTCTTCATCTCATATTGTATTTAATTGCTCTTTGCTCTTTTCTATAAACCTTTCTCTCTTTTCGCTTATTATTTTTCTACTCAGCATAAGACGCGTAACGGCTGAAGTTCCGCTGGAGTTTTTTTCTTTCTCTATCTCATTTTATTTATTAAATATATATTTTATAATTTATTTAATAATTTATTGAAAACAATTTATTAATAATTTATTAAATATATATTGAAAACAAACCGCTTATGTTTTAAATTTGCAAACCATTAAGACATTATAAGATATCATTATATATATTGAGTTATAATGGAAAAATCGATAATATTTGAGTATATATATTCGAAAGAAATAAATTTAGAGAAATATTTTACAAGCATCTCTCTTTGACGGATAATTTTATAAATGCTTTTCCTAATTTTCTTAGATGTTATATTTCGGCACTATCCTGGCTATAATAATAATATATAACGTTAGCCAACCAACCGATGGTGTCAGGTGATCAAGGCCTCCGTCGAGCTGACTGCCAACCACAAAGGGTACTTTGAGTTCAAGCTATGCCCCCACAACAAGCCTAAGAAGATAGTGGACCAGAGTTGCCTCGACAAGTACCCCCTGACAGTGGTGGGCACGGGGGGCTCGCGCTACTACCTGCCCCACTCACGCTCTGAGGTCTTCACAGTGCCACTCAAGCTTCCCCCCGACGTCAGCTGTTCGCAGTGTGTGTTTCAGTGGACCTACACCTCTGGTATGTGTGCTACACCACAGTCTAGCTGTTGAGACATTCTATATGGATTCAGTCAGAGAAATCATAAAACCTTTAACTACACGCCACATAATATGGTATATACAAGTTTTGATGGCTAACCTAATATGTACATGGTCGATGAGGTGGACAACCGACGAGGGCTCCCGCTGATGGTGAAGTGACTATTCCTGGCCCTGTTGGAGGCTTATATATCTTTGCCGAAAGGAATCATTGGGATTCAGCGGATGCTATAAGGGCTTGGATCGTAAGCTGTCATTGTATACTCTTAACGATTTCCTGGCAACATCTTTTAGACGTTGTTGGACTTCTATATCTCAATATTTGATTTATATCATCTCAATCTATTACAGAGTTTTATTTATTTATTCTCAGTCTGTACAAAGTACATTACATATGATGATGTAATGACAAATATCAATCATGCTTATAATCATTTACAGATGTGTTTCTATTATACAACATGAAAATATTATTATATTATATACAATATCAGGTTGTTGGTTTAAATTACCACATATTAATTATATACACGCTCTTCTGAGTGTAAGCCCTAATCAGCAAGTCCAAGGCTATTTGCACATTTCCGTAGTTTGTCCTTAGGTAGACTCTTCGTTAGTATATCCGCCTCCATGTCTTCACTTTTAGTGTATGCCAATTTGATTCCATATTGTATGTCCTTTTCACAAAATAATACTTTCGGTTTATGTGCTTTGTTCGTGAAGTGATTTTATCAGATTGTATCCAGTTTATTTCACCTGGCTGTTACTTTTCAAGGTAATTGGGAAAGTTACATTTTTGCAAAGTTCTTCTAGTAATCCCTTTAACCATAATACTTCAGACATCCCTTCACATATTTAAATAAGTCCTGCTTCACACGTAGACAAGGCTACTAAATTTTGCTTTCTACTTCTCCAGTTTATTAAGTTGTCGCCAAGTTTGACCGTATAGCCTGAGTAGGATTTTGCGTCTCGGGTTGTGCACCAGCTTGCATCAGCACTTATTGTGATATTGTTTTTTGTTGGCTTATATGCCAACATTTTATTTCTTGTTCCCTTCAGGTATCTATAGATCCTTTTAACTCCAATTAAGGGTATTTCTCTCAGATCATTACTATACTGAGATAAATTGGTGACGTTGAAGGACATGTCCGGTCGAGTACCCGTAAAAAGGTACATAAGTGATCCAATCATTTCCTGGTATACGGTTTTATCTACTGGGTTAGAGTCCAAATGCTCAAACAAATTTTGATTTTGATCTCCAGGTGTCTTCACACTGTTGCATTCTTCCAGTCCAAATCTGTGGAAAATTGTATCAATATAATGAGTCTGAGATAGATAAAATTCATCTTTTGCCCTTTTTATTTCAATTCCAATAAATGGATTGCTATCTTTCTTTTCTGTTTGGGTAACATATAGACAATAGCAATATTTTCATAACTTGGATATATGCCTCTGACATTATGAAATTAAAGTTCTCTTGAGGAAAATTGATGCCCTAATGATGAACTTCTAGCAGCAAAACATTTGCCCTCGTTATATATTCATCTACAGTTTCATTTTTTCTCTTTCATTCTAATTTTAATTAATTCTAAGCCTATATCAATGATCTTATCTTTCAAATTGCCGGTGTATGTTTTTCTCTTGAGTCCTAGACTTTCTTCGCATTTGTTTCTCCGATTGACATTCCAGCTTGTTCATTTGTCAACGTAGTAATGATTATCCCAAATGTTCAATAATTTTTCTCACTCTAAATCTCCCAAGAACTTTAGTCTTCCTTATAAGGGTTCTGGATCGGAAATTAAACATTTAAATAATTTTCTACCTCTTAGAACTGCGCCGATTTTCAACGCCCAAATTTGATAATTAAATTTTTAATTAATTAATTCTTGTTAATGGTTCAATTTTTTGGGGGGATAAAAAATTAGAATAAGCCATTTTCGCCTTTTAAAAACTAATATAAACAAAAAAATTAATTTAAATACAAATATACCTTGAAATTATTTGAATTTTGGACAGTGTATTTAAACATGAAATCTATATTAATAAAATGGAAATTTCATAAGTGGACATCACTAAAAACTTTCGTTACAATGCATCAATTTCAATCAAATTTTCAACATTTATGTAAAACGAGATGGAGCAGGTTTTGCTTAACATCAAAATATATTTCCTAACATTAACATGCGTAACTTCGCTGTTATCGATTAAATACAAAAAAAATCAACAGAGTTAATTTTATTTATATATAAATACAAAATTAAATTTCAACAGAGTTAATTTTTTTACATACTAGCTAATAATCTCAATCTTAAAAATATTCAAAACAAGCAATTTTAAGATAACACCATATGTAAAACAGTCGGCCAAGAAAACAACAACGATATTACATCTTTCTCACATATTCACACACAATCTTGATTAATAATTAAAACTAATCTTTAACATTGTTTATTATACTTCAACTTTTATTTCTACATTCGTTTTTAAATACCCAATTGTTTTATCATGTTTCTAATTTCGCCTAACAAATATACAAATTTATAGTGACCAACATATGCAAATTTTATCTTTGTTTTTATTTAACTTGATATCGTAAACATAACATCCATTGTGAGCATTTTTCTGTTCACCTTCCGTGGTTTCTCTTTTCTCTGATAGTTTTTAGGTGTAGTATATTTTCTTATTACTAGACTACAAACATTCCCTCGAGAAAAACCTGGGCGAAGCCGGGTACATCCGCTAGAGAGAGTATATGGATATAATTTATATTAATCTATTTAAATACTTTTAATCTTCTTAAAAGCGCTTCAGTTTACCGATCAGAATAAACTTCTTGCTTAATATTCTGATTAAATATCTTCGCTTTTGAGGCTTATATCAAACCACGAGACTCTGCTACCAATTGTTGACTTTGCTTATGAAACTGATTTCAAGAATATTAATCAAACATTAAATTTATCGATTTACAAGAGATGAAACAAATATAAAAGAGAAACTAATATTAAACAAAGGAACTATTTTTTCCTTTCGGTTACGCCTATTTACTTGTGATCTTACACAAATACTCTGTGTGTAGAATTGAGAGATCAATTAAAAAAATAATAATAAATATATATATATATATACCAAACTCTGAACAAATTTAAAAGCAGAAAACTAAAAATTGCCAAGATAACAAAAAAAAAAAAAACGTCATAAACTAGCAAAAAAAAAAACACGGAAGAGCAGCCCATTACAAAAACCGTTTAAGGATTCTGCACATTAAGATAAGCGAGTACGTGACTAAGTCCTAGACGTCATCAGTGAATATTTCAGGTGTTGCTAATTGTTTTCAAGTATTTCCTAGCAGGCGTTAGTCACCCAGCGGATGACCTCGGCGGAAACTGTTACCACCCACATTTAAAATATACTTTTTGATAAATTCATCTAAAATTCAAGGTATGTCTCATAAGTTCCCGGACTGGGTCCATAAAAAAAGGTAAGATTTTTTTTTAATTATTATTAAAACTTTTCAAAGTAATCCCCCTTTGCTTCAACGCCCCAGCGCCATCGTTTCTCCCAATTGTCGAAACAGTTTTTATAGGCCTCTTTTGGAATGCTCTTCAATGCCAACAGCGATTTTTTTATTATGTCATCTCTGGTGTCAAAATGTCTTCCTTCTAGAACTGCTTTAAGTTTGGGGAACAGGAAAAAGTCATTTGGTGCGATGTCTGGGGAATAGGGTGGTTGAGGTAGGATTTGTGTCCTGTTTTTCGCCAAAAAAACTCGTCACCAAGTGCGCTGTGTGAGGGCGGGCATTGTCATGGTGTAGGATCCAGTCACCATTAGTTCATTTTTCTGGCCTTTTTTTTTTCGAATCTCTTCCCTTAGACGGCGAAGAATGCCCAAATACATTTCCTTAATAACTGTTTGGCCTGCAGGAAGATACTCGTGATGAACAATGTCCTTGTTATTAAAAAAAGCGACCAGCAACACCTTGTTTCTGGATTTCAATATCTTGGAATTTTTGGGTCTAGGCTCACCTTGACCTCTCCACTCGGCAGATTGACACTTGGTTTCAGGGTCATAGCCATAGACCCATGTCTCCTCGCCTGTGATTATCTTGTCTTTTCATTCCGGATCCGTTCTTGTCATTTCCAACATGTCCTCACAGGTTGAAAGCCGACACAGTTTTTTCTCATTAGTGAGGAATCTTGGGATGAATTTTCAGGAGTCTTTTTGAGCTTAAAATCTTCGGTTACGATCCTTCCAATCGTTTATTTAGAGATGCCTGTGTCTTGCTCTAGCTCCAACAAAGGGGTTCGAGGATTTTATTATATCAAATCGGTGATTATTCATACATTTTCATCAGTCCTTTGAAATTTTGGGCGTCCTTGACGAGGATCATCTTCAATGGAACTTCTGCCAGCTTTAAATCTAGAATGGCATTCAAAAACAGTTGTTCTCTTTGGGGCGTCATTGGGGAATGCTCATTTCAAGAGTTTCGGTTGCTGAAATTTGAAGTTTCACACAAAATTCTATTCAAATCCTCTGCTTCAATTTTTGTTCCATCGTAAAATCGCCGCAGCGCTAGGTGTAACCTTTATATAAATTAGAATGACCTTGGAGCGCGCGCACGTACCGCCTCGATATTGGTACCACCGTGTTGCCAGATATTTTTTTTCCATAATAAACAGTCAAATTTATTTACATTTTTCATTTATTTATTTTTTTATGGACCCAGTCAGGGAACTTATGGGACATACCTTGTATAATATAATGGGTCAGCCCTCTAGAATTTAAATACCTTTTAATGAAGGCTGAAAACAAATGAAGTGTTAAAATGGCAATTCTCTCGGATTTCATGATATAATTGTTTTGACCAGTGACCTGTTACTCTGTGGTGTGTTGCGGTGTATATATGGATGGAATATCGTTGTTAGTTAGTTAGTTGTGTTATCTTACCGTGATCGGTTCAATAAAATCCTCCGGTTTTCAGTGCCCTCTCATATATTCCTCCTTTTTTCAACAGGTTATGGGCCCAGGAATGCGCCAATAAAATTGCATCTGGTAAGAATATTTCAAAAATGTCAAGTCTTTACCAAATCGAAAAATTGAATTCCGAAAATTACGAGACATGGAAGATGCAAATGAAGATGATTCTAATTCATTCCGAACTTTGGGATTATGCAAATAGCATAAGGATCAAACCTGAAACCGAAGTAGAATCTGCTGAATGGGAGAAGAATGACCAGAAGGCGCTAGCAACTATAGTCCTAAGTTTAAGTCCTTCAGAAATAATACACGTGAAGAGATGTAAAACTTCTGCAGAGGCATGGAAGCTTTTAAATGAAGTGCATCAGCCAAAAGGACCTGCAACGAAGGTGTTTCTTACGAAACAGTTAATATTATTGAAAATGAAATCAAATGAAAGGATGCAGGATTATCTCAACAAATTTAGCAGTTTGGCTGACAAGTTGAGTGAAATGGATGCACAAGTCCCAGAAGACTTCCTTTCCATCCTTCTGTTGTGTAGCCTTCCCGAGAGTTATGAGGGTTTTAGAACTGCCATTGAAACTAGGGACAAGTTGCCGAACTTTGAAACTTTAAAAGTAAAAATGCTGGAGGAGGCAATCAGACAAACTGAATTAAACGGTATAACCGATTCTGAAGAAAAGGTATTCCTTGGTAATTCGGAAAGAAAGCCTTTCTCAAGTACATCGAAGCCAAAGGCGAAAGGATTCCCATTTAACTGCCACTTCTGTGGGAAAAAGGGACATAAAGCTGCTGATTGCAGAAAAAGAAAGTTCAAGAGTTCTAGAACTGAAATGCTTGCATCATTGGGAATCGAATGTTTAAACAAACTTGATGCAAACGAGTGGTGCTTGGATAGTGGCGCAACTGCCCACATGTGTAGCTCAAAGAAGTCATTCACTCATTTTGAAGACACTGCACCAATAAAAATTACACTGGCAGATGGTCAATTCATTGAAGCTATAGAAAAGGGGAATGTAAAATTGGAATGTCAAAGCAATACTGGAACTGTAACCTTATCCTTAGAAGATGTGTTGTTTGTTCCTAGATTAAATGGAAATCTAATTTCTATCAGTAAGTGCACAAGTAAATTTAATGTCGTTAATTTCAAGCACAGAAAAGCTGAAATTGTGAACATTCGCACAAAAATTTGCATACAGGCCTATGAAAGGAATGGACTTTACATCTTAAGTCAAATCAATTGTCCTAAGACATTAGCGACAAGAGAAATTTGCATAGCTGGAGAGAAAAATTACGAAAAATGGCATAGTAGATTTGGCCATTTAAATTTGCAAGATCTCAAAAAGCTAAAAATGCAAAATGTTGTTTACGGCCTGCCAAATTTTGATGTTAAAAATTTTACCTGTGAAGTTTGTTTGAAAGGTAAACAAACACGGCTACCTTTTCAGAAAGAGTCTTTTACAAGATCAAGGGAACCACTGGAGCTGGTTCATACTGACATTTGTGGTCCCATGAGAACAAAATCATTGGGTGGCGCCCTTTATTTTTCAACATTTATTGATGACTTCTCAGGATTTATCTTCACATTTATAATGAAATCAAGAAGTGAAGTATTTAAAGGATTTAGAATATTCAAAAATTATGCTGAGAAGCAAACCGGAAAAAGGTTGAAATGTATTAGAAATGATAATGCGCCTGAATACCTTAGCAAAGAATTCAAAGATTACCTAGAAGGAGAAGGTATAGGACGTCAGCTCTCTGTCGAATATACACCTAAACAGAACGGTGTCGCTGAGAGAGCGAATAGAACTCTAGTAGATATGACAAGGTGCTTTATGATTGAAGGTAATTTACCTGAAACTTTATGGGCTGAACTAATACACACGGCAACTTATATAAGAAATAGATGCCCGAGAAATAACGATTGTAAAACTCCACATGAGTTATTTACCAAAAGAAAACCTGTAGTTTCTCATTTAAAAATTATAGGAAGTAAATCGTTTGCCATGAATAATAGGCCAAATAGATCAAAGTTCGCACCTCGCAGTGAGGAATACAAGTTAATAGGCTATTTCACATAATCTAAGGCATACAGACTTTGGAAGCCTGGTACACGTACAATTATAAAAAGTAGAGATGTACGTTTTATTGAAACAGAATTATCAAGAATTCGGAATGAAGTCATTGAAATTGATGTTAGTCCACAAAAAGATCCTTTTGTCAAGGAAATTCCTCTAGTTGAAGAAAAGGGAAGCACGTCCGAAGCTAAATCACGAACTGAAATTGAAAGTGAATCGGATCTAGAGATGTCTGATTTAGTGGACGAGCCGTCAGAAAGTGAAGTGATCATTTCAAGAAGAGGAAGAGGACGACCAAGATATATTAGAACAGGAAAACCTGGCCGACCAAGAAAGGAGTACCCTACAGCCAATTTGTCAACGCAAGAACTTCTAGAGGCGAAATACTTGCCAGATCCAAAAGACGCAGAGGAAGCGCTGTCAGGAAGGGATTCTTATTTTTGGAAGAAGGCAATGGAGGAAGAGTTTGATTCCTTGATTGAGAACAAAACTTGGGAATTGGTTGATCCCCCTAAGAATCGAAACATCATAGGAACCAAATGGGTATTCAAAACGAAATGCAATAGTGATGGTTCTGTTCTGCGCCATAAGGCTCGCCTAGTAGCAAAAGGCTATTCACAGCAGTACGGAATAGACTACGAGGAAACTTTTGCCCCAGTAGTGCCCCAAAGTACAATTAGAATGTTTTTAGCCTTGGCTGTTGAATACAACTTGATACTCCATCAGATGGACGTTCAATCTGCTTATTTGAATGGAGAAATTAAAGAAGAAATTTATATGACACAGCCGGAAAACTTCGTCTCAAGAAAATATCCAGAGAGAGTATGTCGACTCAAAAAGGCAATTTATGGGCTGAAACAAGCTGGGATAGTTTGGCATGAAAGGCTCGACAATGAATTAAAGAATTTGGGACTGAAGCAACTTCAATCTGACAATTGTGTCTATATCAAGCATGATGAAGGTATTCTCCTGGTGGCAATCTATGTTGATGATCTGATAATTGCGGCTGAAAGAGAAGACACGTTGAAATCCTTTAAAGAAAGTATGAAAAGGATATTCAAAATAAAGGATCTTGGAGGGATAAATTGTTGCCTGGGTATAAGGAAACAAATGAAAGAGGATGGTTCAATATCCATAGATAAAGAGAGATATATTGAAGAACTTCTGGCGAAATATAGAATGAAAGAGGCAAAGCCTATTTCTACACCCATGGACTCGAACTCCAAGTTAACAAAAATTGCATCTATAGAAGGTGAGAATGAGCCAGTGAAAAAGGTAGAATACCAATCACTGATTGGATCATTGATATATCTCTCAGTGTCGACAAGGCCCGATATAGCCTATGCAGTTAGTGCTTTGGGACAGTTCAGTAATGATCCTAGGAGACAGCACTGGAATGCTGCCAAGCGTGTCCTCCGCTATTTGAAAGGCACCTCATGTTTGAGGATTACCTACAGGAAATCTAATGAGGCTCTTCATGGTTATGTCGACGCTGATTGGGGTGGAAACCTCGTGGATAGAAAATCTCATACGGGAATTGTTTACTTCTTGGCAAGAGGTCTAATAGCCTGGGAATCGAAGAAGCAGCAGACTGTCACTCTTTCGAGCACAGAATCTGAGTACATCGCACTTTGTGAAGCAGGAAAGGAGGCAGTCTATCTTAGAACGCTATTGGATGAGATGGGATTTGGTGAATTGCTGAATGGACCGACTGTTCTGAAGACGGATAACCAGGGTGCTCAACAGCTGGCGAGGAATCCGGTTTATCATGCCAGAACTAAGCATATTGACATCAAATGGCATTTCATCAGAAGCATTTGCAGCGATGGACTTGTCGAGGTCGTCCACACACCAACCCAAGAAAATGTTGCCGACATCCTTACTAAAGGCCTATCAAGGTTTTTGTATGAAAAACACGTCACTGGATTTGGAATGTAGAAATCTGATGAATTGAGAGGAAGTGTTAAAATGGCAATTCTCTCGGATTTCATGATATAATTGTTTTGACCAGTGACCTGTTACTCTGTGGTGTGTTGCGGTGTATATATGGATGGAATATCGTTGTTAGTTAGTTAGTTGTGTTATCTTACCGTGATCGGTTCAATAAAATCCTCCGGTTTTCAGTGCCCTCTCATATATTCCTCCTTTTTTCAACATGAAGCTAGAAAGATAATTGCACATCTAGCAGAAACTAAAAGGGAACTACCTGCTATATTAGAATGTGAGGTGCGGGAATGCTAATGGTGTCGGCCATATTGCGGAATACCACTGGCCAATAAAAGATAAGAATTGAGAAGCTTTTTTTTTCAGTAGAATATTATATACGAGGTGTGTTCAAAAAGTATCGCGACCTTTGAATTTTCGCGGGTTACGTATATTCGAATTTCGATCTTTTTGTGGCTTTATGTTGGTACTCATGTCTCTCACTTATGCCGACAAGCTCGGCCATTTTGAATGTTCACTTAAATGTTGACAGCTGCTTTTCTTGCAGGTGTTTTGGATCGTCTTCGATTTTTACACGTTAAAAAATGGATCAAAGAACCTGTATCAAATTTTGTGTGAAAAACGAAATAAAGTGCGCGGATGCATTCCGAATGTTGACTGGGGCAAACGGAGAAGCTACCTTGGACCGAAGCAACGTTTATCGGAGGTACAAAATGTTCTCAGAAGGCCGAGAAGATGCGAACGACGAAGAGCGTGCCGGACGCCCGAGCACTTCAACAACAGAGGAAAAAATTAATGAAGTGGAGAAAATGATATTGGCCAATCGTCGAATCACCGTTAAAGAAGTTGCTGAGGACCTAAACATATCGATTGGCTCGTGCCATTCGATTTTTATCAATGATTTGGGCATGAGACGGGTCGCCGCGAAATAGGTACCAAAATTGCTCAATTGCGACCAAAAACAGCATCGCATGAACATTGCTAATGAGATGTTGGACTCTGTCCGCGACGACCCAAATTTGCTCCAGAGGGTCATAACTGGTGATGAAGCGTGGGTGTATGGTTATGACGTGGAAACTAAAGCTCAATCGTCTCAATGGAAGCTGCCGCACGAACCAAGACCGAAAAAAGCGCGCCAAGTTCGGTCGAATGTGAAAGTTTTGCTGACAGTTTTCTTCGATTGCAGGGGCGTGGTGCATCATGAGTTCTTGCCACAGGGTAGAACGGTCAATAAGGAATATTACCTACAAGTTATGCAAAATTTGCGCGAAGCAATCCGCCAGAAACGCCCGGAATTGTGGAAGAGCAAAAATTGGCTTTTGCACCACGATAACGCCCCTGCTCACACATCGTTGCTTGTGCGCGTCTTTTTGGCCAAAACAACACACTAATGATGCCGCAGCCACCGTATTCCCCAGAACTGGCCCCTGTGACTTTTTCTTGTTCCCTAAACTGAAGAGGCCCATGAAAGGACGACGTTACGCTACGCTTGACGAGATAAAGACGGCATCGAAGGAGGAGCTGAAAAAGATTTTAAAAAATGATTTTTTGAAGTGCTTCGAAGATTGGAAAAACCGTTGGCACAATTGTATAATATCTCATGGGGATTACTTTGAAGGGGACAAAATAGGTATTCATGAATAAATAAATAATTTTTGAAAAAACACAAAAGTCGCGATACATTTTGAACACACCTCGTATGTTATATACAATTTTAATTTTATTTTTTAAAATTTTAAATTCTAAAACAAACTACTCTGTTTATTCGACCGCCAGATGTCGCGGCTTTCCCTAAATAAAACTCATTGTTTTGTTTGCCCTGGCTGCCCTTGTGCATGAACTTGTAATTGTATTATAACTCTATGTACCCTCTCACTTTATACTTTCATAACCTTTCTTTAACTATCTGCCTATTTTAGTATCTATAACCTGTACATATGCGGGGGAAACAACTCACCTCTTGGCATGCTCTCCTTAGCAGATCCACCATTTTTTACTAAACCTTCTTCAGATGAGTCCGAAAAAGTCCCCAGATGGACTTGAGCGGGCGATGCAAGTGTAACCCGTCCAAATTTTGGGCGGATGGTGTTGTTTCCCGTTGGCCAGCTCAAATCTTTTTGCATGTGCATGCCGGGTAAGCCAAGAAGTGAGTTGGAAGCAGTCAGGGTTGAGTGGCAAGGCGTGCAGAGTGGGAAGTCCGCACGGAACAGTAAGGACAAAGTTTGGGATCAAAAGACCCTCTCCTAGTACGTCTCACGTGGCACCAGGACCAGGGGAAAGTTGAGGATTAGCAGAAGAAAGCTCGGCGTCCTGCATGAAGCCGCGGGGGCAGAGAGTAGCAAAACGGCGGCCACGAGGGCCGCCGTGAGATGAAAAACGGATCTAGTACGGAGCGGGCCTGTCCGAAATATCCACTGTAACCTAACTAACTGTCAACATCCGGACCAACGCCCTTTTTGCCTCTCTGGATCCCCCGGGTGTTGATACTCATTTGTCAGTCTTATGTGAGTCATCCTCTCCTCCCCTGGGGTCCGGTGGCAAACTGGTGTCACTTTGAGACGACTAGAAAATACGTCATACTTTATTACTTACATATGACATTGTTTTAATTACGAAGAATGTGCCCCCGGTGAGAAAGGTTTGATTAGGGGAGTGAAATAAAATGGAGCGAAAAGCTAGCAAACCTATTAAAAGGGGATTAATTTGGGGCACAAATTAGTTGCTAGAATAAAAATAAATATAAAGGGAAGTAGTGGTTACACACTGATAAAATATTATAACATACAAAAATATATATAAGGAGTACATATGAAGGATAAATTTAAAGTAAACACACACAAAAGCGAGGGTAAATATTTGGGAAAGTTAGGTATACTATTTAGAGTTTTTTGTTACCTAAGGTGCTATGAGTATTTGCAACATAGTTTCAGGAATGTGATACAGGAACGAGGAGAAGTAGATTTTTAAAAGTAATATAAAATATAAAAGTAAATTCACTGAAGCAATAAGTTTGGGATAGGCAGTGACGCAATGAATAATAAAGGAAGAGGGTCTGAATTGGTTTCTGCAAAGGACATCTCAGGAGTCCTGCCCTGCAATACGAGCTTAGAAGCGAAGTATTGTTTGCAGGGATCAGAAATCTCAAGATGCCCTGTAAGTAGCATTAGATCAGATGGGCAAAAGGCGTGAAGATCGAAGGAGAGGTAGGTAATGGGAGAATATGGGAAAGAAAAGCTGGCTGAGAGAGTTTGAAAAGAGATGGAGGCTCAAGAGCTGCGCTGCTGTCGGTGATTGAGCTCGACCAGATGAAAAATATAAGTAAAAGAAAAATGAGTGGGCGCATCATGCTGATGATGGCGATGGGTCGAGCGTGAGAAAAATATATATCTCGCTGGTTACCCAAGCTCTCTGTGTGGAGTTAACATGGGGAGGAAGAGTGTACCAGGACAATGAATCATTAAAAAAAATTGTTGACGAGCAGGAGTCTCAGGAACCGTTGAAGAGGTTAGAGGAAGGAGGTAGATTGTGAAAACAGGGTTCGACTGTTGCCATTGATTGATTGATTGAACCCGGGTTTGAGGAAAAAAGAATGAAATGAAGAATGCTGGGACGGTGACCGGGGTGTAAATTGAAAAAATAAAATAAAAATAAGCCATGGATTTTCCTGAACACACCATCAGAATGGGATGGCGAGGAAGTAGTAGTCCACTGGGGCAAATCAATAATAACAATAAAAAAGTCGGCGAACAGGAACTCTGCGATGGACGAGGGGTGGTTAGAACGAAGGCATAGAAGGCCTAAAAGGATCAAGAGACGAGAGAAGTATGGAAGGCAGAGTTGGAAGAATCAAGATATGAGAAGGGACAGTTGGTAGAAGGCGTCACTGTTAAAACAAAATTTTTAACGTTAAATTATCTTAGACGTAGGGCATGGAAAATAAAAACAAATGATGTCAAATAATATAAGGTTCCAGGTGATGTTTATATAGGTTGGCTAATGGTTTTAGCTGTTTAGGGATGAAAGAAAAAGAGAGAAATATCATAATGTAAAATAAATATTCAAAAATATTTGGATTGATTCTAAAATATAAAATGGCACTCATCAAAGATCGTAAAAATATAAATGAGTAAGATTAAAAAATATAGTAAGTATTTAGGTTAGTGTGTTCCCCACGTGATGCAATGCTTATAAACTCAAATTAGACGATGTTTGGAAAAGTCAAAAGTGGTAAATAAAGAATTTAGAAGTTAAAATTTTTGAAAGATTAAAATTTGTGAAGATGATTAGGGGAAGATAAAGGTATTCATTATAGGAAATATCGAACTTTGTATGGAGAAACTAACCCCTAATTAGGGTGATCAAAGGGTTCAACTGAGCCAAGAGTTACTGGATCTCTATGAGGCCCGAAAGTATGCTTTTTTTTCAAATATAGTGACGAGATGAAACATGGCATACCTTTACGACCCAAAAATTAACGCATAGTTATCAGAATCGCATCATCTTCCAGATCACCTAAGAGAAAATTCATAGTGCATAGGTCATCCAAAAAGGTGGTGATAACTGTCTTTTGGGACATGCGAGGTGTAATACTGATTGATTTTCTAGAAGTAGGTAGCACTGTGAACAATTCTCGCAATTTACTATCTCTACCAAAGCTTAGGGAAGCTATTAAAAAAGATCAGAGACTCCTATTAAATCCGTCAAGTTACAACATGACAATGCACGGCCGCACACCATAAGGTATTGAAAAAAAGAGCTGGTCACTGCCACAGCCCCCATACCGCCCAGATTTGGCACCTTTTAACTTCTATTTATTCCCCTTAATGAAAAAATGTATGAAGGGTTTTGAGGACCTACAGGAAGTAAAATGGGCCATAAAGACATGGTTGAAAAACAACCGCCAGCATATTTCCAAAGCTATTTACAGCGTGGATTCAACGCTAGAGGAAATGTGTAGACTCCGCTGGAGAATATTTTATATTACGTCATTCTATGCACAGATATTTGATTTATTGTGCATAAAATTTGATTTAAAAATTTAGTACATTTCGAGTTATGGCCAAACAGGCATTACTTTCGAAACAACCTATGTACATGAAGCAAGTACACGAAGCAAATGAACAAAATTTTAGAACTAATTCAATTGGGATTTTTTATTTTTAGTCTATGTCTTTATTTTCAGCAATTTTTCAAATTTTGTTTCTTTTTAAATATTTTGGTCTGAATGCCAAATGATTTACTTAAAAACAGATTATTATTCTATATACATTCGGTTAAAAATCCACTCGGGCAAAACTCGGGAGTTGCCTATTCGTCTAGGTACATCATAAGAATAAAAGTGGCAAACCTACAAGATTAAGAACTTTTCTGAAGGTCTATTTATGGAAAACTAGTTAAGTTTAAAAAATATATATATTAAAAATAAAGAAGGCATTTCCTGACCACGAGCGCATATGCTTTTTAGCTGGCAGAGCGCCATCTAGTGGAGCAAAAAAAAACTAAACGTTTGTTTAGCTTGCTCCGTGATATTTGGCTAACCCAATTTCTTGATAAATCAAGAAAAGCCATCCACGAACGCGTTTCGCGCTGTTGGCGCTCGTCAGCGTGGAGTAGGCTGTTACCACTGCGACCAAAAATATTTTTGGTCCTAGAGGCTTCCTGAGAAATCAAGAAATAGGTATTTAAGGCCAAATTGGGGTAAATGAACTTAACACATGAAAAAAACAATAGAAAAAAAAGATAAGTGGGTCAGGTGTTGATATTAAAAATAAAGAAGGCATTTCCTGACCGTTAGCACATGTGCTTTTTAGATGGCAGAGCGCCATCTAGTAGAGCAAAAATAAACTAAACGTTTATTTAGCTTGCTCCGTGATATTTGGCCAACCCAATTTCTTGATAAATCAAGAAAAGCCATCCACGCGTTTCGCGCTGTTGGCGCTCGTCAGGAAATGCCTTCTTTATTTTTAATATCAACACCTGACCCACTTATATTTTATTTTTTCTATTGTTTTTTTCATGTGTTAAGCGCATTTACGCAAATTTGGCCTTAAATACCCATTTCTTGATTTCTCAGGAAGCCTCTGGGACCAAAAATATTTTTGGTCGCAGTGGTTACAGCCTACTCCACGCTGACGAGCGCCAACAGCGCGAAACGCGTTCGTGGATGGCTCTTCTTGATTTATCAAGAAATTGGGTTGGCCAAATATCACGGAGCAAGCTAAATAAACGTTTAGTTTATTTTTGCTCTACTAGATGGCGCTCTGCCATCTAAAAAGCACATGTGCTCGTGGTCAGGAAATGCCATCTTTATTTTTAATATCAACACCTGACCCACTTATCTTTTTTTTTCTATTGTTTTTTCATATATATATATATTTATATTTAATTAAAAAGGCATATATTGGACCAAAATATCATTTATTTTACCAATATTTCAGTTGGCTGAACGCCAACTGAGTTTGTTGTTGAAACACATTAATATGTTATAATACCTTGATAATGGTTGGCGTTCAGCCAACTGAAATATTGGTAAAATAAATGGTATTTTGATCCAATATATGCCTTTTCAATTAAATATTTATTTATGGATCGCTCTATTTTCAAAACATATATTTATATGTTTTCAAACACGATATGAGATACAATTATTGCATAGCTACGAAAAATCCACTCTCTTATTAAACTCTTCTCTGCTACTATTTATCTTCTATTCACCAATTGTGAAGGGAGTTCAACTTTCATATTTATGCAATTGAATTTCGATGATATAAAAGATTACAAATATATTCCTATTGTTTTTGATGTTGTGTTTTTGAAGTGAAATTCAATTTATTGTAAATTAACTTGCGTCCTATTACCATGTTGTGCTGAGTAATTTGGTATCACTATTCTTTACGTTCCTGTCAAGTTCTTCAATTCTTTGCTATATCAATGTCTCATCGACCCTGTTTCACCGGTGTATAGAACAGGGTTAACCTTAAAATCTCTCATGTGTATCTTCCAGACTTTCATTAAATCCAATATATGCCTTTTTATTATCTAATGATTTAAATATGGATTGCTTTATTTTCATATATATATAAAATGTTAGAAAATTAAATTATATTCCGTATTAACATTCTCACATCTCGGGCGTGAATTTAGTCCAAGTTTTATAAGTAATTATCAGCAAACAATACTTATATAGGCCCTATCAAAACGTATTCAACCGTGAAGTTGATCGTGGGATATAAAAAGGTCGAGAACCACTGTGATAGCAGGATAGAAGTGATGTAGAATTAGAACAACTCTCAAGGCAATTACCATAGTCCACGCTACCACGGCCAACAGTGGAATGTCAATTATGTTGAACTCATGTGAATTATTTACATGTACATCGCCACGCATGTTTATTTATGCCCCTAATCAAATGTTGGGTGGTCTATACTTAGAATTTCCCTAATCAACCACTACCTAATCCGATATTAGAATTAATATGAACAGTCATAGCAGCTCTAGTGGCACTATTTATAGTAGAATTGAACATGACACAGAGTTAACTTAATAATAATTACTTTATTAACATCCTATAACGCGATATCGCAAACTCAGGGATATTTGCGTCAATACATTTCTAACATCATATCAAATACCTAATCCGATACTAGAATTAATATGAACAGTCATAGCAGCTCTAGTGGCACTATTTATAGTAGAATTGAACATGACACAGAGTTAAGTTAATAATAATTACTTCACTAACATCCTATAACGCGATATCGCAAACTCAGGGATATTTGCGTCAATACATTTCTAACATCATATCAAATTGGCTATATACAAGGAGAGAAGAGAAAGGTTAAGGAGAAAAAGACAAGACATACAAAAGCAATTCTCTCAAAATTTCCTTCCCTCTCTTTCCCAGTTCAAAAGATAGTTATATATATATATGGTAATTTAAGCCAACAACCCCATATTGTATATAACTTATAACAAGATTTTCATGTTGTATAATAGAAACACATCTGTAAATGAGTATACGCATGATCTATTACAGAGTTTTATTTATTTATCCTCAGTTTGTACAAAGTACAATACATATGATGATGTAGAAACACATCTGTAAATGAGTATACGCATGATTGACATGTGTCATTACATCATCATATGTATTGTGCTTTGTACAAACTGAGGATAAATAAATAAAACTCTGTAATAGATTAAGAGTTGAGCTGAAGCAAGAGATAGAATTCATAACGTCTAAAATCGAGATAGATTTAGAATTCCCCCAACAAGGTCTAAAAATGGAAACTGCCACGGCGCCAGTTTAGAATTTCACCAGACGATCCACCCTCTTCACATCTGGTGAAATGCAATGCTCACTTTCTCAGAAAAGGTATATAAAGCCCCCGTCTTTAGCCAAATATACAGTCACTTGACAGTCACTTCACCATCTGCGTGAGCCCTCGTCAGTTGTACCCCAGGTCCTCCTCATCCACCATGTAGTCAGTAAGAACTCTTCTATCTCCATCTTTCGCTCCTAGCTCAACTTTTATCTGTTCACGGAACTTTCTTAGTGCAACTGTGTCTTCGTTTTTTGTGTGGACATTTCCAAGCTTTCCACTCTGCCTCGACCACGACTGCCTGTACTCTGTGAGAACTGTAAAAGGTCTTCCAAGGTGCAGAGAGGTACAGGAAAACTTCACATCCTGACTGTTCCTCTCGGTTAACACAGTATAGCGAGAGTTACAGGGACTCACACCATAGATTAAGTCGACTGGATACCTTACCACATAGCTAGTCGATAGGATTCTACAAGAGGCTACCTCACCATACCACATATATCTACAAAATTGATTAAAATATTTATGTTTTTTCTCATCTACAAATTCATGTTAGCTGTCAGATGACACCAAATTTTCTTTCCCTATAATCTCGAAAAATTGGGCATGCCAGAAGTTGATGTTTCGAGTCTTGAATTTCTCCTCCACAGAAGCTTTCCGGTTTTTTCACCGCGCCGATAGCTGCCAAATATTTCCCAAAATTTCCATGATCAGTGATAAATTGGAAGTTACAAAAATCTGGACGGAAAATACTTGGAATTACAAACACACAAAAAAAAAAACCATCTAAATATTTCATATTGTATTGACAAAAACTTCATTCCTTTTTAACTCTATGTTCATTAATGACTTGACTATACTTTGAGCATGAGGTTCATAAGTGATTAAATCTTCTGTTGACAGTTGAGCTAGATCATAAATGATTTTTCTGGATTCTATATAATCTGTTAGGAGTGGGATTTTTGCTAGTCTATGTACACAGCTCGATGAAGTAGTTTTGAATGCTCTAACTGCCCATAAAATGATCTGATACTGCATAGAATTCAGTTTTTGTTTACAACGATTGTTTAAAAATTTAAACCAAATTTCTGAACCAAATGTAAGTACTGGTCTTATGATTGTTTCGTATAAATTTAACCTCTTTTGAGTTGTGGGCGGCATGAAATTCTAAACGGAGTCAGACAACAAATTATTTATCGTAAAATTAACTTTTAATTACATATTTTAATACAAATTATCAGAAGGGGTTGAATTGTTGTATACTAAATGTTGAAGTTCTTTTTTCTTCTTTTTGTGTAATGGTCAAAAATCATTTCTAAATTATAAATTTCTAGATATATGTGTTTTTGATATATATATATATATTATAGTATGAATATTATATATTATATGATTTATAATTAGAATGATATATTAGAAGTATAAGTAAGTTCATGCGGGTTTTTTTTCGAAACTTGGCGCTTTATTGCGAGCAATTGGTTAAACCTTCAATGTTCAAAGTATTGTTACGTCGCACCCAGACGCTATTCGTGTACTTTGTCTACTCAGAATGCCACAAAGATACACAATGAGTTCGAAGGGATTGGAGCTAAATTCATAGCGCTTGATTATGTCTCACTATCAGAAGGAATATCTGGTGGTTAATTAACGACAATCCACATAAATATTTACCTTATAAAATAAAGCCTTTTTATTGCAATACTATGGCTACACCTCGCTATTGCTATTATATTCAGACAACCAAAAGAATGAGAAGAAGAAGAATGAATTTAATTAAATAGAAATAATATATATATAAATATTAGATAATAAAATTTGCATATTTGCAACAAAAATATTTTAAATTTCAAAAGCATATAAAATTTACATAAAATAGAAATACAAAACAATAATTTTTACATGTCCTTACATCACTCCCCTTCCAGTGACGGAAGTCACGTCCAATAGGCTCATTGTACCTGGAAGGAGTTTTTATCCATCTTCCGCTGCGGGTCTCCTTTGGCAAATCGAACCGCACTCCAGGCTAAGCTGGTTGCGGTTTACTGGAAGGCCCGATGGGATCTTCTCTGGTGGTAGATATGATGGGATCTCCACTGCTGGTATAACATACTTGATTCTCTTTGTGGAAAATTCTTGGTTCTCCTGGTATAGCATACTTGGTTGTCCTGGTATAGCATACTTGGTTGTCATGGTATAGCATACTTGGTTGTCCTGGTATAGCATACTTGGTTGTCCTGGTATAGCATACTTGGTTGTCCTTTAGTTATTATAAAGTGCTTCACATCGTGATTAGCTTTCATTATTCCTACGTTGGGCCTCGTAATATCTGGGTAATTAGCCAATAGTTTAGAAAATTTTGATGTTGTTCTATAAGAGCTAAAAGTCTCTTCAGAGATTGAGCAGATATCACCTTTTATTGTCAGGTTTGTTATACCGTCAATCAATTGTCTTCTATTAATATCGAGGATTAATTTGAAATTATTTAGAAAATCGGCTCCAAGTATACCCCTGTTGGTTTTAGCTATTACAAATGGCCATTGGAATTGTCGCCGTAGACCAAGATCTAAAGATAATATTTGCGTACCGTACGTGGAGATTTCCGTTCCATTGGCTGCATATAGCTTGAAATCGTTCAGGGTGGTCCCAATTTTTCCTTTGAAAGGTATTAAGGAAACATCAGCTCCACTATCTACTAAAAATCGCATGCCAGTATTTTTTTCACTTACAAATAAACGGCTATTGCGACGTATGATCTGTCCAGCAGCAGAGTGCGTCGCACCACTTACTGCTGGTTGGAGTTTTCCGCATTGATTACATTTCCAGGTAAGCATTTTTTTTTCATACCTATAATGGAAATAGCAAAATTTTCGTTTTGGATTATATCCGCCCTTAGATCGGGAACGGGAGCGTGCATTGTAGCGATAATCAGGTGAACTTCGGTCACGAGATCTACCTTGATGCTCCATTTTCATACTCTCTATTTTATGTTCCAGAGATTCTAATTTTTTAAATAACATTTTTTTTCATTCTCCGGCTTAGCTGCCACGTAGATCTCCGCCTTGGGGGTTAATTCGGCTATTCTATCAGCCATTACTGCCAATTTGTCGAGCTCTTCCTCGCTAATTATTAAAATTTGCTGAATTGCCTGTGGTAGTTTTTCGAGCCATAGCGTCTTTATAAATTTAACGGATAAGTCCTCTGTTGCTAATGATCTCAATTTCTGCAACAGTTGGCTAGGCTTTAGATCACCTAGTTCAATTCCCGATAGCAGTTTTCGAATTCTTTTTGATTCGCCATCTTTAAATATTCTAAGAAGTCTATCTTTTGCCTCTGAATATTTATTTATTTCTTTAGAGGCAATTATATCCCAGAGGTTTTCGACATATTTTGGGTCGAATTGAGCGATTAAATAATTGAATTTCGTATTTTCTGTCTTTATATTATTTATCAAGAACTGAGCCTCAACTTGATGGAACCATATATCAGGTCTTTCAATCCAGAAAGGTGGAAGTTTAATATTTACCTTATAGGTGTTAACTCTCTCTGTTTCATCACTTTTCATTTTATCAATTCGTTGTGCTGGTTCTTTTGTCCGGCTCACCAATTTATGTGGTGGTTAATTAACGACAATCCACATAAACATTTACCTTATAAAATAAAGCATTTTTTATTGCAATCACTATGGATACACCTCGCTATTTCTATTATATTCAGACAACCAAAAGAATGAGAAGAAGAAGAATGAATTCAATTAAATAGAAAAAAATATATATATAAATTAGATAATAAAGTTTGCATATTTGCAACAAAAAAATATGAATTTTCAAAAGCAAAAAAAAAAATTGCATAAAATAGAAATACAAAACAATCATTTTTGCATGTCCCCTACAAATACAATGAGTGGGACTCGCCTTCAACTCCCCGTCATAAGTATCCGTGGCGCCGTGAATGTCCTCTTGTGGAACCTCCCGTTCCACACTATTCAAGCTCAGCCTGGACTTACACTGGCTTGTAGGCCGCTCCGATGTCAGTCTCTCCTGGCACCACCTTGCAGGATCATCCACACGCCCGGAGGCAAGTCGCCACGTCTTCTCCTTGCCGCTGATGTCACCCGACTCTCCTCCCCCAGACTTCCATGTCTTCTCGGCGCACAAACCCCCTTCAGGCCGACCACTATCTCAGCTCCTCCCTTGACTACCGCCACCAGCTGGACTCCCTGTCTGCCGCCCCCTCCTCTGGAATCTCTCAATCAACACTTCCTTGTGGAGGGGCCCCTGCATGCCTTCTTTTCTTGGCTTACCCACTTATTCTCTTCATCTTCTTTTGGTGCACCGCTTCGGTATTGTCCGTCGCTAGTCACTAGCTTTTCCCATCTTTCTGGAAATTGACGTATCCCATAGGGGGAAAAGGCCGGCTCTTTGGCCTCTATCCATTCATCGATCCATTTTTTGACTTCATCGTAGTTGGAGAAATTCTGGTCAGCCAGGCCATGTTGTATTGATCAGAAAAGATAATAATCGGAAAGAGAAATGTCTGGGCTATACAGCGGGTGGGGTAGGACTTCCCATTTGAGCGTTTCTAAGTACGTTTTAACGGGTGCTGCAGCATGTGGCCAAGTATTATCATGTTGAAAAATAACTTTTTTGTTTCTAGTGGCGTATTTCAGCCCTTTTTTCGTAATGATAGGCTCGAACGCATCAATTGTCTTCAGTAGATCTCCCCTGTGATACTTTTGTTCGCTTGTAGCAGCTCATAATATACCACTCCTAGCTGGTTCCACCAAATACATAGCCTAATCTTCCCGCCATGAATATTCGGCTTGGCCATCGATGATGAGGCACGACCGGGTATCCATACGTTGCTCGACGTTTTGGATAATCATAATGGACCCACTTTTCATCACAAGTTACAATTCGATGCAAAACCCCCTTTCTTTTTTGACGCTGGATCAGTTGTTCACACGTGGAAAAACGGCGTTCGACGTCTCTTGGTTTCAGTTCATACTGCACCCAATTTCCGAACTTTCGAATCATTCCTATTTCTTTTAAGCGATGGAAAAATGACTGGTCGAGTGGCTCCAAGTGTTTTTGCCAGTTCCTTTTGCGTTTGTGTTGATTCTTCATCGAGCCTTGCCTCTAATTCTTCACCCTCAAACTTTGGTTGCACTTCGGAACTTTCTTCTTTTTCTTAATCAAAATTGCTACTTTTAAACCGCGCAAACCACTTCTGACACGTTCGTTTAGCTAGAGCATGGTCAAAATAAACTAGCATATTTTCTATTCATATTGAAGTAAAGAAGTAAGACTCCCCGCAAAATAACATTATTTGGTACAAAAGTTGACATTTTAAGAGCAAACAGAAACTATGTTCTTCATACTTGAGAGAAATGAGGGTTACTGAAAGAGGAAGCCTTATGATGCCGCTTCACAATAATGGTATTGCCAGATGAAACATTCGAATAATAATAAGATGAACGTGTTCAAAGCAAGTTGATGGGGGAGAAAAAATTCCGTGTTTTGTAATTGAATTCCTGTGAATTTTGCTTTTCTGATAATCTAAACAGGAATTTGACCAATGATTTAGTGTTTGATTTATTTTGGGCCAAAAGTATTTTGAGTTATTAGTTTTCTTGTTGCACGAATTCCTGAATGAGGCAAATTATGGAGAGAATTAAAAATTTGGCATCCAAAATTTTCAGTCACGAAAGGTTTAGGATTCCCCGTAGAAACATCAAAGTATGTATATTGATTTATTGCAAAAAGGAACTTGAGCGGCGTAATAATTTGCAGTCTGTTTTCAAGTTCTTTTTGAGTCAACAATTGCTGTAGTTTTTTAAATTCACTGTCAGCTGTTAATTTAATTATTGCCTTCTTTAGAGCGTAATATTTATTGTCTGGTGGAGGTGACACAATGAATTCACGTACCTCTATGGCAGTTGATGGAGGTAAAAGTGAAATTAGATAATAAAATTTGGTGTCATCATTTGTAATTGGACTTTGCTTGTTCAAAAAAATTGTGATTCAAATGTGTTATGAACCACAATTCTGGATCGTTTGGCCAAAATTCGGGTGCTTTAATTGAGTCCATTTTGAGAATATATTGTATTGAAAAAATTATATATCCATATTAGCGAGATTAAAATTCAGAATTATAATTTTGAATTTTTTATTTATTTGATAAGAAATCAATATTCGAATATACTATTAAGTTATAATTTTTCTATTGTAAGTTATATATTATTTTTTTGATTGCCTATTTAATTTTTATATACAGGGTGATCCAAAGGTCTTGCACAATTTTAAAAATTAATAACTCCGCGAATATTTGCGCTAGAGCAATGCGGTAAACACCATTGTGTTCAGGATGCAATGGGAATATTTTAGGGCAAATAATGAAAAATTCGACTATTCTACAAATTTATTCGAGCACTTTAATAACAGACGAAAAAAATAATGAAGTGGAGAAAATGATAATGGCCAATCGTCGAATCACCGTTAGAGAAGTTGCTGAGGACCTAAACATATCGATTGGCTCGTGCCATTCGATTTTTATCAATGATTTGGGCATGAGACGGGTCGCCGCGAAATTCGTACCAAAATTGCTCAATTGCGACCAAAAACAGCATCGCATGAACATTGCTAATGAGATGTTGGACTCTGTCCGCGACGACCCAAATTTGCTCCAGAGGGTCATAACTAGTGACGAAGCGTGGGTTTATGGTTATGACGTGGCAACCAAAGCTCAATCATCTCAATGGAAGCTGCCGCACGAACCAAGACCGAAAAAAGCGCGCCAAGTTCGGTCGAATGTAAGTGTTTGGCTGACAGTTTTCTTCGATTGCAGGGGCGTGGTGCATCATGAGTTCTTGCCACAGGGTAGAACGGTCAATAAGGAATATTACCTGCAAGTTATGCGCAATTTGCGCGAAGCAATCCGCCAGAAATGCCCGGATTTGTGGAAGAACAAAAATTGGCTTTTGCACCACGATAACGCCCCTGCTCACACATCGTTGCTTGTGCGCGACTCTTTGGCCAAAAACAACACGCCAATGATGCTGCAGCCACCGTATTCCCCAGATCTGGCCTCCTGTGACTTTTTCTTGTTCCCTAAACTGAAGAGGCCCATGAAAGGACGACGTTACGCTACGCTTGACGAGATAAAGACGGCATCGAAGAAGGAGCTGAAAAAGATTTTTTAAATGATTTTTTGAAATGCTTCGATGATTGGAAAAACCGTTGGCACAAGTGTATAATATCTCACGAGGGGATTACTTTGAAGGAGACAAAATAGGTATTCATGAATAAATAAATAAATTTTGAAAAAACACAAAAGTCGCGATACTTTTTGAACACACCTCGTAATAGCAATAAAGAAGTAACACACAAACCACAGGCAAAAAGTGTGTGTGATGGCAAAAATTGTATTATATTAGTGTTTAGGAATTTGATTTAATTATTTTTGCAATTCATTTAGTTGTTTCAAAATCAATATAGTTCAAATAGATGTTAGATTTTCCACCCAACCCCCGAGGTACCCGCCCCAGCGCATTAACCCTTGATATTGCCTGAGGTGAGTGAGTAACTGCGATGGATCTTGACTGCGATGCCCATGTTCTTAATAAGAATAAGAAAAAATAGGTTTTTTAAAAATTAATCCAAAATACTGGCATGTAAATATTTTTCTGTAAAAAAATAAAAGAGCACATGGCAATTAGGGAAACATATGTATTTGCTAATGAATGCGACTGCATTTTAAACGATTTTTTTAAAGAGATAAAAAACAAAGGCCAGAACAAAAATAAATAAAAAATACGACATCCATTATTTACATACTGTAACGCTAATTTTGTAAAGTTTTTTTTTAAATTGCATTTTGTGCACTTGCCGTAACATAGTAATATAAATTTCTCTCTCAATAATCAATACTTTTATAAAAAAAAGTGATACTCATATAAAAAGATATTTCACAAAAAGTACGCAAGCAACTTGAAAATAAATGCAGAACGCTCATTGGTCGCTTAATTGGCCTGGTGTTGTTACTTCGCCTCGTATTTACCCCGCATAAAAAAAAGTTTCCTCAAATTAAAAAAAAATAAATAGCCAAAAATACATACTAATCAAAATGTAGCCGAAAATTTTCCCCAGATTATAAAAAGCGACATGCAAAATTTGGTACCAATTGGTTCAGTAGTTTTTGAGTTTATCGCGAAACAGACAACAGACATTGACTTTTATATATGTGGCGACTACACTTTGTTTCAGCGAGCGCGAACTCGCAAGGGCAGTGGACGGCATCGGCAACCGCGAGCGTCAACCTGACTACGCATGCGCGCGGGACGTCATCAGAGACTCTGGCCACTCGGCGGTAAACATCTAGGCTAACTCCGACGGCCGTTACTTCAACCGTTGCTTCTTTTCTATTTCTATATTTCTGGCTAATAATAAATTAATTTTAATTATATCAGCGGCCTTTCCACAAGCCACACCAACACATCACGCAACAATCCTACATATATAAGAAAAAAAAATGTTTTCTATATTTAAAAAATATATCGTTAAGGTAATTTCAATTCTTGATTTTTGATATCATATGGGAAACGAGAGATGTAAAATGTGAACAGCATTAGTGAGGCAATATTGAGTGCCTTTACCAATGTGGACAGTTTATGTGAAGACCTTTTTGAATGAACAGAGAGAAGCTTATAAATGTTGGCGAACTTATGTGGTTTAGGTCTTAAGCCAAGAGTCAGGTGTGATGATCCCGTGTGTGCGTGCAGCCAACAGCTGGGGAAAGTGCGAGAACAAGTCCGAGATGGTGGGCTGCGGCCCCCAAGAAACATTCCGTGCCTGCGCTGACGTCTCCATCGCTGGCGTGCTTGGCGGCAAAAGTGGTGGAAGCAGCGGTGGAGGTTCAGCGGCCCAGCCAGGGGAAAGCCAGAGCGCCGGCACACTACCGCTACCGCCCCTCGCTGCCCCGACCATCGTCCTGTTGGCTCTCCTGACCTGGCTCTTCTTATTGGACTGAATAAATTGTTATTTATTGTATATTATTCCTCTCTTCACTCGGTAAAACTTTACAAGAACTGACAAAAAGAAAAATATATAAATGTTTGCCATAGTTTTGATTTTCTGTGAGGCTAATTTTCACTGCACTTATCACTCATTAAACGCCCTCGGCGTTTTGCTCTCTAGATGAATTCATTGAGTTTCGAGAGCGGAAACATTTCAATATCAAGTTGCTGTGACGTATATTCTAGAATGGAAAAGAATTATTAGATTCCGAGATTCTATTTGATTAATATCGATGCATGTCATATGCAGGTGTTTTGTTTGGTTTTACGCTTTGTGTGGAAATAATTCGGGGGGTTTGAGCACTCGGTGTTGTGCGCAACAGGAAACAAGAATAATACGTATTCCTCTCTCTCGGCCGTGCGGCGCGCGAGCTCCGCGTTTTCTGAGGCTGGGATGGAGGCCATGGAGATCACTGACTCCTTTGGGATGTTGACCGAAAGCCACGAAAATGGGCTGCAAACCCGAACAAATCCCTTCCAAAAATTTCAAGTCTCCGCCGAAATAGCGGCAAAAGCTTTAGAATTGGCTGAAAGCCATTCTGATTTAATCAATTTTAAAAATGCAAATTTTGAACCGGCGGCCGACGGCAAGAATGCAAATTTTCGCCAAAAACTGGGCTGACTGCGCGGAACAAGAAGACGAGCTTCTCGTGAACTTCACCAAAGTGAGTGCCCCAAAGATAAGGCCACATGAATCTGACCACGCCAACTCGGAGACCAAAAAGGGATGCATCCAGGCACCGATAATTCCTCCAAACAGCAGCAGGCCACGAGCCACGCAAAGGCCCAGTAAGGTGCACGAATGCCAGACCACCAGCAGGCAATCTTCCGAGCCAGTTCGGCAGGCGGACCAATGTGTCTACCTGGAATTCTGCCCATACTTCACGCAAGAGCAGTACTTCCGGACATTGGAAGCGAAGCTGGGTAAGGTAACCATCTACCAGCTAATAAATATGGAGGGACACATCCTGGTCGGCCTCTACAGCGTGCAACTCGCCGACAAGCTGGTAGAGAAAGGCCTCGACAACGAGGACGCCACCCTGTGGGCCTTCCCTATAAGAAAAAGGGCTGAGCGAATAGTGCTCGGCAATATGCTCTTTTTCGTGGAGGGCGCCGAACTCGTCGCTGCGCTGCGGCCATACGGACAGGTCACGTCCATGATCCAGAAGATGATTCAGCTCGAGGACTCCTGCTGGGCTGATGCCCGAAGGGAAGCTTTTATTACACTGCGGACGGAGTAAAGCTATCCCAGATACCTGCTCATCTGGAAGTCAAGTTTAAGGGAATGATCACACACGTCTTTGTGACCTACGGCATCAAATCTTCCCTGTGCCATAAGCAGAAACACAAACGTGCAAATTTTCCTCGCAAGACTGATCTCCAGGAGGAAAAGCTGGTGCTCCCTGTAGATGCTCCTTCTGCACGCACACAAGGCTGACCAAGCCGCCCTCCACCTCGAACACCATGCCGGCTGCAGCACTAACTCCAGCTGCATCACCAGCCCCACCTGCAGCACCTACACCTTCTGCTGTGGACCCAGCCTCACCTCCATCAAGGGCATCCAATGCTCAGCATGAGGACCTGACCCCCAAGCCAATCCCCACGATGGAGCCGAAAACATAAAAGAAAGGAAGTCAGGGCCCGGTGTCGAGGCCTCCCTCATCCATGCCCATGCCCTCCAACAACTCCGCCCTCTCAGCACCACCTGTGGAATTGTCTTTCCCCATCAAGCAGACCCCTCAACACCCTCCAGTCCTGCCGCGCCTTCGCTCGTGGCGAACTTCCCTGCCCATCCCTACGAGACTCCAGCTTCCAAACTTCCTGTTCCGGCTTCGAGTACCAGCCAAATGCTGCCACGACCAGAGCCCTCCTCGACCAGTGCTGAGCCATTGGAGGCTCCGTCAAAGGAAAACCAAACCATGACTGCACCATCCATCCAGTCTGCTGCCCTCATGGCCCTGTTTCCCTCTCGGACCCCTCAGGAGAAGAAGCTCGAAGATCAGATAGAAAATCATTTTTAAAAACTAAACGTTGACACTATTCTAGTCCCTCTCTATGAGGAGGTTTATGATAATGAGGTGGTAGAGGCGGTTCTATACTGGCCTGAGTGGGAGAATTTCCTCGAGCAACTCTCTCTTGAAAATAAGACGATTCTACACGAATTCCTCAACATGGCTGTATGAAAAAGTAAAACTTGTATAAGCTTATGATTTTGCTTTGCTTCAAAAATAAATCGATGTTGGTTCCATATTCTTGAATTGAATATTAAACCTCACTTCTATATATTTTATTGCTAAAAAGGAACACAACAAAACAAAATGAAACTACAATTACAAATGATTTGATAACTAAGAAAAAAAAGGATAATTAAAATGATTATGCTAAAAATTGAATAGGTCTGCCAGAAAAATGCTTCTATGAATTAAAAAATAAGAATAATTACAAATTAACATATAAACTTCAAACACCCCCTCCCCTTGATATTACAATATCAACATTTGATAATGACAGGAGTAGAAAGAAAAGAAAATCAGCAAACAAAGATATAAGTCTAGATAATAGGACAGTCAAGTGGAAGAGGACAAACTTTGGCCACAGCTCTTCTGAGGTCTCCATCCGCCGTCTTGACTGAAACCACACCTACCAACCCATCTTCTCCCGGATACACCTAATTGATCCGTCCCATTTTCCAAATGAGAGGAGGAAGGTTGTCCCCTTTTAACAAAGCCAATGTTCCAATTTTGATGTTGTCCCGTAGTTTCAACCATTTTGGTCTGTTCTGTAGTCTGGAAAAATACTCACATGACCATATTTTCCAAAAGTCTGTCTTGATCTTGTAAACCAATTGCCATCTTCCTTTAAGACTGGAACCGGTTTCTCTAACTAGGGATGGGACAGCAGTCAGTGGCATTCCAATGAGGAAATGTCCTGCCGTCAACGCAGTCAAGTCTTCAGAGTCATCTGTTAGAGGGCACAATGGTCTTGAATTTAGACATGCCTCTATTTGGGTTAGCACAGTTGTTAATTCTTCAAATGTTAATTTAGTTTTAACCACGATTCTACGTAGATGATATTTTACTGATTTTATTCCTGCCTCCCATAGTCCTCCGAAATGAGGTGAGGATGGCGGTATAAAATTCCATTTGATCTCTTCTGAAGAAGCAAAGTCATGAATGTTTGAATTGAATAAATTTCTTAAGTCTTTGTGAGCTCCGACAAAATTTGTTGCATTATCAGTGTTTATTTCTGCCGGTCGACCTCTACGGGCAATAAATCTCCGAAGAGCAGCCAGGAAGGCCTCTGTTGTTAAGTTGGTAACGAGTTATATTTGTATGGCTTTAGAGAACATAAAGATAAATAATGCAATATAAGCCTTATCACATCTTGCATTTCTCAAATTCGATGTTTTCACAATCACCGGTCCAGAAAAATCAATTCCTGTTTTAGTGAATGGTCTTGACCAATTGATCCGTGATGTCGGCAAATTGCCCATCAGTTGTTGTACAGGCTTTGTTCTAAATCTAGCACATTTAATGCATTTAAACATAATTTGTTTTACTAGACATCGTCCGGATGGTATCCAATATTTTTCTCTGATGGCTGATAGAGTTAATTGTACACCTGCATGTAATAGTCTATCATGGTAATGTCTTATTACTAATTGAGTTATATAATGTGCCTTAGGTAAAATAATTGGATGTTTTTGATCAAAACTCAAAAAGGCATTATTTTATCGTCCACCCACTCTAAGTAATCCACCTTTATCAAGAAAAGGATTCAATTTTATTAAAGGACTTTTTTCACTTAAAGATTGTAAGGCCTCTAATTGTCTCAAATCTATGTAGTAATCCTCTTGTTGAACACACATAAAATAATTCTGTTTAAAGAGGTCTCAATTTCTTCAAGTGATAATGCTCCGGATTTTTCTTTTTTGAGAGGTTTTCGACAATTATAGAAGAAACTGAAAATCCATCCTGTTATCCTTTTTAATTTGTTCAATGATGAATATATTGTTATGAATGAATACGATATGTTCCTTTTGACAAAAAGGTTGGTCTTAATTCTTTGTTCACTTAATCATTGCTCATTTATCACTGGTATAGAGTCGTTATAGGGTTGTGATGTTGTTTTTAACTATGGTGGACCGTACCACCATAACTCAAGATCGAGCAATTGATCCAATGATATTCCCCTGGATGCAAGATCAGCGGGATAGTCCTCTCCTTTGACGTGCATCCAACGACACGGTAATAGCTCTTGTATATCCTTTACCCGATTAGAAACATGGGGTTTCCATCTGCTATGTTCTGAAGCCAACCAACTCAGCACTATGGTGCAATCTGACCACAATGTAACCTTGTTTATATTCAACGATATAGCCGTACAAATAGGTTTAGTCAGCTGAGATAACAATAGCGATGCACACAATTCCATGCGTGGAGCCGTAGGGGTTTTTAAAGTAGCTACTCGGGTTTTCGCTGCCAATAGATATACATCATGTATTGAGGAATTATGGATTATCTTGATATAAACCATTGCAGCATATGCCCTTTGTGAGGCATCAGCAAATCCATGTATCTCATAAGTTGTAAGCTCATAAAGTCTTATCCATCGAGGTATATGTACCTGGTGTAGTGATGCTAGATTATTTTGTAATGCCTTCCACGATTCTTGTAATCCAACTGGAATAGGCTCATTTCATGTTAGTTTTGCAGCCCATAATGTCTGAATTATCAACTTGATTTTAAGCATCACCGGCGCAAACCAACCAAGGGGGTCATAAAATTTTGCCATTTGTGATAAGATATTTCGCTTAGTTAGAGCATTCTTGATTATTTCAAATTTCTTTAATCCTGTTTCATGATTCTTCGGATTCCAATTAATGCCCAATAAATTTATTACCAATGTATTCTCACTGTCAACATTAGCATAGAAAGTTGATTTGTCTGTTTCTTGAAGTGTGTCCAATACTGTAAGTTTATTGGAAGACCATTGTCGTAATTTAAAACCGCCTGCTTGCAATAATTGGTCTAATTCTCTTATAATTAACGCCCATTTTCTAGTTTCACAACCAGTCAACAGGTCATCCACATAAAAATTTGATTTAAGAATGGCTCTGCCGTTGGAAACCTAATTTGTTCATCATGAGCCAGTTGTTTCAATACCCCGATGGCTAAGAATGGTGCACAAGATGTTCCTTATGTCAAGGTTTTAAGTTCATACTCCTTTAAACCTTGACCTGATTCATCTCTTCAAATTATTCGTTGATACGGAGTATCTTCTGGGTGGACTAAAATCTACCTGTACATTTTGGTGATGTCTGCAAATATAGCGATAAGGTGAGATCGGAATCTTAACAACAAGGGGAAAATGTCCTTTTGAAGCTTGGGTCCCGTATGTAAAACATCATTTAAAGAATAACCTGTTGTTGTTTTTGAAGAAACGTTGAATACAACTCGCAATTTTGTGGTAGAGTTTTTTTCTTTGATTATAGGATGATGAAGAAGGTAAAATGCTTATGATCATTTCGGTTTTCCTTCAACTCATTCATGTGGTCTAAATCCGGGTATTATTGCATGAAATCCTTGTAGGTCTGATATACCTGGGGCTGTTGTTTCAAGATTTGCTCCATTCTCAAAAAACAGTTAATAGCTTGAGGTTTTGATTCTCCAAGCAAACTGGGGTCCTTAAAGGAAATCTTACAATGTATCTACCAGATGTTTCTCTCTCATGAGTTGTCGTAAAATAAATTTCATTGATATCATCTCCAAACGGATCAGGTTTGGTTTTGATTTCTTCTTGTTAGCCGGAATAGGAGGACAGATTTTGGACAGACCCGATGGAGTAATAAATCTCAATTTCACATTCCATTTCAACATATCCAAAGTTTTTAAAACAAATGCTCTTGTTGTGGATGAGGTGACAAGTTTATATGCCATATTTAAATTTGAAGAACATCAATTTCATCATTTACAAGGCCTGCAACTAGCCGATCCACAATATCAATATACCGCACCAATTGACATATTGCTAGGCGCAGATATTGCCTTTTCTCTATTCAAGAGAGCCATCAAATATGGACATGAAGGTCAACCAAAGGCAATCAAAACACTATTGGGAAAACTCTATAAGGAAAAAAAGTGCTCCCATTTATTGAGCGTACAATTGAATGTGTGCAGTTTTTGATAGTTTCTGGATTTATTTTGAAATATTTTAATTTCTCCAAAGAGCAACTTCCCAATAGTGTTTTGATTGCCTTTGGTTGACCTTCATGTCCATATTTGATGGCTCTCTTGAATAGAGAAAAGGCAATATCTGCGCCTAGCAATATGTCAATTGGTGCGGTATATTGATATTGTGGATCGGCTAGTTGCAGGCCTTGTAAATGATGAAATTGATGTTCTTCAAATTTAAATATGGCATATAAACTTGTCACCTCATCCACAACAAGAGCATTTGTTTTAAAAACTTTGGATATGTTGAAATGGAATGTGAAATTGAGATTTATTACTCCATCGGGTCTGTCCAAAATCTGTCCTCCTATTCCGGCTAATTCTACTCTTGTCCTAGAAGGTTCCAAATTCAGTTTCTTCAAACAGTCGCGAGTTATTAGTGTGGCTTGACTTGCTGTATTAAAGCTCTACAGGGCTGATATTTACCTTGATGATTCATCACCATAATTGTTGCGGTAGACAATAGTACAAACGAGTCCTCTTGGTTAGACATCAAACAGGTGGTATTGTGAATGGAGGTCACGCCCAAAGCATTATTATTTTCCTTTACACTTGACTCAGCTTTGTTTTTATCTAGTTCTTCAATTGCAGGAATTCCTATTGTATGTTCTTTAAACTGATTAATGGCGGCATCAATGTGAATCAATGTGTTATGTTTTCCTTGACACTTTCTACACTTGAATTCTGACTTACATTGATTTACCGAGGGTTGTTCCTTAAACAATTGAAACATAACTTGAGATGTTCAACTTTTCTCCTTCTTTCTAATGGCTCCATGCCTAAAAAAGTTGGCCATTGCTAGATTCCATGCTCCTGTTGACCTAGAAAACTTTGTTAGATTGTGTACTTGCAATTTCATGGAGCTTTTAATTAAGGGCAATCCCTTTTCTGTTTCACTTGTATTAAGTGCCTTTCATGGTTTTATAAAAATGTCAATAATTCTGAACAGGAGGGTATGTGATTACTGTCAATTGTCACGTTCCAGCTGCGCTCTGTTGTTTTGTCTAGTTTATCATTCAGGATTTTCCCAATTATGATATCACTAAGTTCATCTAGCTTATAACCAAGTGTTTCTAGAGATCTAATGATTTCTCATGAATTAACTACCAAAAATAGATGTTGTGTGGATGATTCTATTGTTAGCTTAGGTAAATCTATTATTCTTTGTTCTTAGGTTAAATATCAAATCTTTTTTATTGTCATAACTTTTTTTCCAACAAATCCCAAGCCAAAACAAAATTATTTTCTGTTATTGGTATGTGATTAACAAGTACTAAAGCCGTTTCTTTCAGACAAGTCTTTGAATACTGTAATTTAACTATATTTATTAATTGACTGTTATCAATAATAGTAGTTTTAAAAATATTAGAAAACTAAATCCAATTTTCTAATTTTCCATCAATAATTGGTAGTTCTATTTTAGGCAAATTAGCATAATTATTTTTAACTGCATTATTACTTAGAGGTAAATTTGCATCATTGTGAAAATGTTGAGTAAACCGAAAAGTTTTCACCTCTAGTTTACAATATTTATCGGTTACTTTCTCTATTTGTAATAAAAGTTCGTCTGTATCTTTTATCCCCATAAAATATTCATATGCTTGTTCCAACTGCTGTTTAATCTTCTCGATCTTTTTTAATATTGCATCGAATTCAAAACAATCGGCTGCGTTATTTTCTAATTCCTTTTCCAACTTTTCTAAATTAAGACCTAGTATTTTCTTCTTATTTCTGTTTCTGTATCCATAAGATTGACTTACCTTATCAGGCTTCTATCCGGCTCGAGGGACTAATGTATAAAAGTGAAACTTGTATAAGCTTATGATTTTGCTTTGTTTTAAAATGAATCGATGTTGGTTTCATATGCTTGAATTGAATAATGGCGATTCATCGTTTAGGGGATGGAACTCCGTTATGAGCAATGGTCGGTACAAACTCAGGGCGGCTTGTAGCCTTTGATATAGACGTCCCATCAGAAAGGCTTCGTCTGATGTAAATACTCGTATATATATTTTTTTAATTTCTATTTTATATAACTATATTTTAATTTTTATTTACTTTGCCGTTGACTAGAGGTCAACAGAGTTGTTTAACCTCATATATAACCTTATATAAACATATTGTAATGAAGTAGTGTCAATCCCTCTCTCATGGAGTTACCGAGCCGTGCGATCTCTGCTCCGAGAGGTATTCGCCTCCTGCGAAGTGCCCCTGAATTTGAAGGCCTGGCTCTTCGGAGTCGGCCTCCATCCCGAAGCCATGAAGATGACAAGTGTAACGAAGGCTACCATTTACAAGTACCATCTTGGTCTGGAGGTGGGAAACGCCAGCCAACACCTAGACCTGTCCACTCCGTGGAAGAGAACACTTACAGTCCACCAGTGGCGGAGTCTTTCCCGTGGTAGGCGCCACCAATGACGACTTGTATATTTTCATATATATATATATGTGGCAAGATCCTGTCGACTTTCAATGTGACAATATAGTGATAATAATGTGGTGGGGAAAGATAAATAATCACACCACGATTTGGTAGAGGAATTTGGAAGCCAACCAGAGAGAGATAGACGGGCCCGGCAACCGCCGGGCGTCCGCTCGCGTCGAACACAATCACCCAACTGTCGCCCTAATTAGTCCTGAGGTTCCAAGAAAAGGGCCCCTTGGAATGTGGCTAGTGGCTCAAATGGCGTACTTTAGCTGCCTTCTCTCTACGTCTCTCTCTGGTTGACTGTAGGTTTTCTTTATTATTCCTGGAAGAGCATATACAGGGTGATCCAAAAGTCCCGCACAACTTTAAAAATTAATAACTCCGCGAATATTTGCGCTAGAGCAATGCGGCAAACACCATTGGGTTCAGGATGCAATGGGATTTTCTATGGCAAATAATAAAAAATTCGAAATTGATTTTAGTTACAACTTTATTTGCTAGAGATGGCGCTCTAACAGAATCAGCGATTCAGCGGCCAAATTGTTTGATAAATTGAAAAATATAACTGAACGACACGTATTTTTCCTTTTTGAATACCAGGAAAGAACCCTAATAATATCAAATGATAAATTAACAAAACACCATTCCGCCAAAAGTTAGAATAATTGGTTGACGATTTTTAAATACAATCTGAGATATGTAAAATAGGTAAATGCAAATTAAAACATGTAGCAAAAAATATCTATATTTTAGATGGGGTTTTATGAAATAGATTGAATGTTTGAAAAACACTGCTGATATCAATACACAATTTTTTGAAATGTTAATATAGTACCAAAAATTATGATGGCACTACTAATAGGATTTCGTGCTATAAGGAATGTGTAGTTTCTTGACTAATTGGCGACACTTGACTATTTAACTGGGTATTTGTCATGATCCAAAAATGAAATATAGAGGGGAGTGACAAAATATATTTGTCGTACTTTATTCCAAATATCCTATGGGTTTGTTAATTGTTATCATTGTTTATTATACTGTACATAATTTTGAAAATGTATCCCTTCAAAAAAAAACATTTTTAAATCGACCTTTTGCGTTGAAAAACGTGGTAGTGAAATCATTTTGTATTATTTTTTGCGCAATATTTCTAAAGTTGGTGGGGGCAGGGGGATACAGAGAATATTCCTTATGCTATTCCTTCTAATGAGAGAAAAGCGATAAACTAAACATAAGGGGTAAAATTGTGTATGCCAGTGTTATTCGAGAAGTTATAACACTTTGGTCTGCACTACATAAGATGTGGGCAAATGACAAACAAAAGAATTACTGTTCACAGAAAAAAAAAAGAGTCAAGATGTGAGGACAGCATTTATTATTCCCATAACCCAAAACAAAGAGCTGCAAAATATAACACATGAGGTAACTGCCTTCTCTCTTGTATTAGGTCACAATCCTTGCTCAATGTGGCGCCCTTCATTCTCAAACACCGCCTGCAGACGATAGATGACAGAATGGTCACAATTGAATAGTTGAAATTTATAAAACGTGCCATTTGATAGAAGCCTTCAACAATGCCAATGTGGTAGAGGGGCATCGATAAAAACGCGACTTAATGTACCCCCATAACCGAAATTGTAAGGCGTCAAGTCTGGTGATATTGGAGGGCACTGGGATATAAAGTGGCGACTTATCAACGAATTTCACCGAACGTATCCTTCAGCAATTGTTTGGCACCGCGGGAGATATGAGGAGGTCCTCCATCTTGCATGAATGTTTTTTCGCTTAGTGCTTGTCTGTCCTGCAATATGAGAATAACCTTTTCTCTCAAAGATGGCCCAATAATAAAAGAAGAAGTGAACCCACACAAAACTGTAACTCTGGGCTGATGAAGTGGTATTTCTGTAAAAATCCTAGGGTTTTCTGTTGCCAAAATGAGGCAGTTTTGAATGTTAAATTCTCCCTTTAGATAAAAGTGGGAATCATCTGTTCTTAGAACATTTGACAGCCAGTTTTCATCAATATCAATTTGGCGGAAAATCCATGCAGCGAATTCTTGACGCTTCTCAAAATCGCTGACTTCAACTCGTGAAAACTTTGAATTTTGTTAGGGTATATTTATAGAAAAATTCTAAATGTGTGTTCTCTCCAAACTGTTCCATACGAAATCCCCGTTTGTCGAGAAACTTGTTTAGCACTTACTTCTCCATACGTGGATAACGTTTCAATAGCTTCAGCATTCTGCAAAACCGTAACAGCCACTCACTTTCATGTCGATGGTCTTCCACTCCGAGGTTTTGCTTCCAGAGATCCAGTTTCCTCAAAACTTTTAATCAATCGCTTTAGAGAGTAGCAACTCATTGGTCCTTTACCGCTTCGAATATCTTTAAAGGAACGAAACGCTCGTAAATCTTCAGTGGCAGATTCTGAATCACAATTTAAAAATTCACCAAGAGTGCTTTATCCTGTAGTGACGGCATTCCAAGGGGAAGGGGAGAAGTCCGACCACACCTCCTTGCGGTCCCCCCTGGACCCTTGGAATATTTGACCAAATTCTGGTTCGTTTCCAAGATGACTAACGTTGCAACGGCACCGATTTTCAAATGAAGAGCAAAACTGATATCTCCAGTAATGCTACTGCGTCCGGGGTAACCGCCGCGTCAGGAGCTGCAGCTCGAGCTCATGATGAGAAATCTACTACGAGGACACAATTCAATCTACTACAACTCAATATAAATGGTACCCAGAGGAAAATAAAGAGCTGACTTGTCTTCTCTGTGACAACAATGTACATATTACTTGTCCCCAGGAGACAAAATTGAATCAGAATCTGAGATTCAATATCAAAGATTATACAACACTACGAAAGGACAGACCGGGAAAATTCGGAGGAGGACTTGCTGTTTTGATTAAAACTCTAGAAATTAAATTTAAGGAAATCGCCTATAATCAGAGTAAGCCTAGAGAAAGAACAACAGAAGCTCAGGCAATAGAAATATATCTTACAGATAAAACCATTCCAATCATAAATGTTTATCACCACGATAATACTAGCATCAATACAGGCCTGATAGAGACATTAAGTGGAGCGTCTTCGGATATCGCAATCATACTTGGTGATTTTAACGCCGAAAGACCAACTTGGGGATCACCTGTCCAGGATAACAAAGGTCAGCAGGTTGAGGACATGCTAACCGACCTCGACCTCACACCGTTAAATAACGAAAAGAACACCTATCTATCCAAGTCCACAGGCACAGAATCCTCAATAGACATCACAGTGATAAATTACAACATCGCACCTACAACACAATGGAAAATTCGGAAAAGTGCAATCAGTGACCACAGACCAATTTTAACAACCCTAAAATTCAAAATTGAGAATTTCCAACAGAATAAAAGAACACTGGAAAAAATTCACAGAAAAGCTTGAAGAACTGTGCAACGAAGAATTAAATCACAGAACGATTGACCAAAACTTGGAAAAATTCTCTTCGAACATATCCAAACCTGCAAAAGTATCGATACCTAGAGGTAGACGTAAAGACCTGTGAATACTTTACTGGAAAGACCACAATATCGAGGCAATGATTGTAGAGAGAGACAATATCAATGAACCTCTTAAAACAAATAAAACAAAAGAAATCATAAAGGAACTCATTGAAATTAGTCATAAAATAGAACAAGAAATTTGGATATTCAAACAAGAAAAATGGGCAGAATTCTGCGAAAAAAATGGATCCAAAAAAGGAAAGCCATCACTGGAATATAATTAATGTTATAAAACAATCAAAACCAACACTAATCCTCCAATACTCTAACCGATATGAATAGCGAGAACGAACAAACAGATGGCTGAAATAATTGCTGAATATCTTTCAAGCACATACACACTTCCAGACTCAGCTATACGAATGAAGGCACGACTCTAAAAAATAATGTAAACAGGTTAGATAAACAATCAAGGTATTACCATCAACATTATATTTACTCGAGAGACTTCACACTGAATGAGCTAAACTCATCAATAGGAAAGTTAAATACAAGATGTCACCTGGAGCTGCTCTAATATTTGGTCAAACGATTAAACACTTTGGAGACAAAGCTAAAAATCAACTCCTACGAATACTGAAGATTTTATGGCAAACTGGTAAACTACCAAAGAATTGGAAGATATCAATTATAGTACCAATACTGAAACCAAACAAAGATGCCAAGAAATGCAAGAACTATCTGCCAATTGCTCTGACCAGCATACTTTGTAAAATAACATAATGAATTATCCACTGTAGGCTCATAGTCTGGCTCACTAACAATAACAAAAAATAAACTTCTACCAAACTGCCTAAAGATCCAGACAATGTACAACTGATAAATTGTTCTACCTCTGTCAATCAATAATAGATTTCTAGGAAAAACCGCCAAAGAAGACAACGGCCGTATTCCTGGATATGACCTCAGCTTTTGATCGAGTGTGAAGGGAGAAATTACTTGAAAGGCTGCACAACATCGGAGTAAAAGGAAAAATCTTAATCTGTATTGCAGACTTCTTAAGGGGAAGAAGTATAAAGGTTCGGGTCAATGGAGCATTTTCCAAGGACTGAAGAACATGCGCTGGTGTACCTCAGGAATCTGTGCTCAGTCCTCTACACTTCTCGCTATATGTTAACTGTTGTTTATGTAAATAGATGAATATTATTTGTATTATTTAAAGCCTCATTATGTAAAAATATATGTTTATATATAAATTGGACATTTGTTGTTGGCCATGGTCAAGTTTGAGCTCTTGTACGTCTAATTACGACACAACAAAAGTGGCGACGAGGATGCGCGATCTACAGAGCCAGTAAAAGGCTGAAGAAAACGGGGTCTATGCAAGTATAACAACTACATCTTTTAAACTATCAGGATAAAGTAAAAAAAGGAGTAGAAAATATCAGCATGACAAGTTCAAAGTTAATAGTACCTTTTAGATGCTAAAGCCCAGTGGAGGACACTTCGATCTTTCTGTACAAAAATTTGAGACTTTCTTTTTGGTATCTGAAGGAGGAGATTAAAGTGCTGATTTTTTCCTCGCTACCAGATTCTGAAACTTTGAGGCAGGAAAACGACATTTTCTTCCTTCTACCTTATGATACTATCATTCAAAGAATTAAGCTGCATTTGGATCCAAAGAAGAAAGTGATACCACAGCGATGCAGATTTTTAAAGAGAATACAACAGGAAGAAGAATCAATTTCGGAATATCTTAGAGAATTGGAACATTTAGCAATAAATTGTAATTTCGGCGATATGCTGGGAACCATAATGCGAGACCGTTTTGTGGCTGGAATCAAGTTGGAAAGCCTGCAAAAGAAGCTACTACAAGAAAACGACGATGTCACCCTGGATAAGGTTTTGCAGTGGCGATCTCGTTCGAACTGGCGGAGATAAATACAAGAAAATTACAAGATAAATTAGTGGCCAAGATATCCCCTGTGAATGGAAAAGATAAAAAAGTGAGTACAATAATAGTATGGTGCAGCATAGGCCTTTCAGGCAAAGGGGAGAAATAATGTGTTATAGATGTGGTGAAAAACATTCACACTTGGCCTCTGTTTGCCCTCATAGAACAAAGACTTGTTTTAAAATGTAAAAAATTGGGTCATTTAAGTAGGGTCTGGAAAGCTAGTAAAAAATGTGGGGTTGTAAATTTGTACAAGAGGACTCTATATATTCTGTACAAGGCGAAACTGATGCCACAAAAAAATTAACAGTAGATGAATATTCTTTGTGCTTTACAATAGATACAGGAAGTCCAGTTACGTTAATACCTGAAAATATTTATAAGATTTATTGGCAAGGAAAATTATTTTCAACAAATTTAAGATTAAAATACTTTTGTGGTAAATCAATAGAAATTATAGGGCAAAGAAATGTTTTTGTAAAAGAAGCCAACCAATATTTACGATTAATAGTTGTAAATGAAAAATCCAGGTGATTTTGTTAGAAAGAGAATGACTTAAACAGTTAAAACTATATTATTCTAGATTGTTTAGCATTAAAAATATAAATAATGAATCTAATAGAAATAGTTTGATTGATAGATATGCAGATTTGTTTAACAAAGATTTGGGCTGTCTAAAGGATGTTGTTAGAGATTATTTTATTATTTTTGATTATTACTCTGTGTAAATGTTTTATTATATTTGACCAGGAGTGCCTGGTCACGTGTGTGTGTTTGATTGTATATATAGTGTGTTTGGAAATAAAATGTGTGTTCAAGAAATTGTTCAAAATCAAGGTGACCTCAGCCACCGAATCCGACGACCTGGACCCAATGGCTAGCTGACAGCCAAACACCCAACAACTGCCCTCCTGTAAGGTTCCGGGGGCCACTCCAGCATTACAACTCGCAATGTGTAAAAAATCTGGACAAGGTGACTCGCGAGCTGTGCTCGAATGTAACACCTGCAAATTGAGATGAAATAAATAAATAAATAAAATGTGTGTTAAGTTGAGCTTTGTGAGACTGGTGACTCCACAATAGTTAGAGCTCGGAGAGCACGCTTCATTTAGGACAAGACCTCGGCGCTGACTATACCTCTAGGCAGAAGAGTGCGCAACATCAGAGAACCAGCCAGAAGAAGATTGGCTAACATTTTGGTCCCTCGAGCCGGATTTAAGCTACGAGATTTAAGTTGCCGGATTTAAGTTGCCGGATTCAAGTCACAAGATATAGAAGAAATCACTCTTGATTAAAGTTTAAAGGTTTAAAATTCGTAAATTCAATTTGTTGATATTAAGAGAATCAAGAAAAAAGGCCTATGCAAATTTAAGTAAGATTATATCAAAATAATTTATGTAAACGAGGCTTTTAGAAAGTTTTGCAAATTGGATTCAAAAGATAAAACGGAGGTATAGTGCGTTAAGTTACGTCAAGTTAAGAACAAAAGCAAGTCTAGAAAATGAAGCGCGCAATAAGAAGTAGAGCCGTTAAAAGAACGACTATTTCTAAGTTGATTAAAAAGGCAGAAGCGGAGTTGGATGAAGAAACTCCTTCTGAAAATATGATAAGAACGAGCTATAAACTCATCGAAAAGTATATGGCAAATCTTCAAGATGAAGATAAGTTGATCTGGAATTTGATGCTGGACGATGAGGAGAATGATGACAAGGTACTAGAGGAGGAGAAGGATACAGTGATCCAGTATGATTTGAAGTGGATAGGTCTTGAATTTAAAATAAATCATTTCCTCAACTCTCGGATAAAAAATACGGAAGCAATCCATGGTGCTAGTTCGGAAAAGGGCTCGCTGCCTGGAACAAGAGTTTGCCGATTGCCCAAATTGGATTTGAAGATCTGCGATGGAAGCAGTTTAGAATTCAGGATGAGTGAGAAGCCAAGGATTGTAGGAGTTACCTTGATGAAAGGAGTTGATCCAGCTTCTATTAAGGAAGATGCTGGGATTGTGGTATCATCCGAGCAAATGGTAGAAGAGACATCCACGCAGATTGCCGTTGAAGAAAGTAAAAGGGCTCAAGTTGAGAAAAAGTCTGTTGTAGAAGTTGACGAAAGTCATAGGGCTGAAGTTAAGAAAGAATCCGTTGAAGCAGATGAAGAGAAAGGGCTGGATGTGGAGCAAGGAATGGATTCAAAGAACACTGAAGAAGTGAGACTGCTATATGCAGAACAAGGTACTGATTCAAAGGTGGCAGAAAAGCTAGATGCAGAACAAGGTACTGATTCAAAGGTGGCAGAAAAGCTAGATGCAGAACAAGGTACTGATTCAAAGGTGGCAGAAATGCTAGATGCAGGACAAGGCAGACTTTCCTTGGGGCGGTACTTGAAGAGGAGAGCCAGTCTGCTGAAAAGAATCCCTGAAATAAGGATGGAATTTCGGGAAAATAAATTTGGAGTTTTGGTGGACATGAGAATATATTTCCGGATGATCGCCATTAAGGAGAATGATCGGGACTACCTCAGATTTCTTTGGAAGAAGAAGATGGACAACTGATGGTTTTTGGGCGGGAAATCGTTGTAGACGATTTTAATTAAGTGCCCCGTACCTCAAAATCCGGAAGAAAAGGAAATAGTTGAATGATGATGCAAACGTTGGAGAAAGTAAAACGCTTTCTAAACGGGGTTGTACTGTCCAGATCACCTATGTGAAGAGAGAGCCAATAGAAAAAGGTTCAATTGGCAAATATCTTCCAAACAATAAAATGCAACTTGTATCGAAGGAAACTGTTTCTGGAACTGTAATAACTCCAATATTATATACTCCGGCCAGTTCTCCGAAGGGGCAAGTGCCTACTCCAGCGAAAAATCTTAATTTAGGAAACAAGTCTCCAGAAAAAGTCTTGTAAAAGTGCTAAACTGGAAAGGATTGCGAATCCGGTAGATTATAGGACTATTATATTGAGTGGTTTAAGATCTCTAGAGAAGATTTCAGAGTCCTATGACTGCTCTAAGCCTTCAGACGATACCTCTAAGTCTGCAGACGATGCCTCAGCATCAGATCCTGATTCTTCAAAAGGTAAAGCTCAAGGTTCTCAAGAGGTTCCAGAAATTGCAGTGGAAGATTCTGACGAGAGGTCTGCAATTGAAGATTCTCAACCTTCAAGGCCTCTTGATGTGGAGGGTTCTGAGGTGGGGGCTTCAAGCGATGTAGAGGTAAGAGCTCAAACAAAGAGCCCTAAAGCCATATCTTCAAAAATACCTTGCATGAAGAAAGAAGAGTCCAGCATAGACTTGGAAGAGGAAGACACTGGAAGAAACGAACCCTCTCCGGCCTCAATCACCTTCAAAGCCCTAGAACCCACAGATTCTAAAGAAATTGGTCAAATCATTGTGATGCTACCGAGAAACAAAGTTACAAATGTTAGATTTTACTATAGGCCTTAAATACCTATTTCGAAAGGAATTGTTTAAAGTAATCGTTTGATATTTGAAAAGAACATTGCGCACAAAATATTACATTTGAACAGTCCAAGGTTATAGGGACATTGGGTTTGGGATGGATACAAGGTGAAGATTGTTTCTTATATGACGTTCAGTCGTTGGAAAAGACATCGGCGACTACCACGAGCGAAATGCTTTCCTTCATCGCCAAGTTGAAAGATCCCTTAAGATGGTTGGTACCTGTCCTTGTAACAGGGAAAATAATGGTTCAAAGGTTGTGGATAACGGAATTACATTGGGATGATCCGAAGGATGAATCATTGATTGAAACATGGACTAATATTAGAAAGGAATGAATTTCATAGGAAGTTTGAGAATACCCCGATGGTTGGGTCTCGGAAGGAATACCCAGGGAGTAAAATTGCATGGATTCGGTGATGCCTCTGAAGACGCCTATGCGGCGGCTGTTTACATAAGAATTCCCACTGATGATGGTGTCAGTGTAAGACTGTTGGCATCAAAGACTAAGTTGGCTCCCATGCGGAAGATGTCAATTCCACGCTTAGAATTGTGCGCAGCTCTTCTACTGACCAGACTAGTCAAATATATAATGGAATAAGTGAATATCAAAATGGAGAGAGTTACCTGTTGGTCCGATTCGACCATAGTCTTGAGTTGGTTAAAAACTATGTCTAGAAATCTCCCCACTTTCATCGGCAATCGTGTCGCGGAGATTCAGAGTTGTCCACAAGTCAGGGAGTGGCGCTATGTTCCTACAGGAGATAATCCAGCGGATATTGCCTCGCGAGGAATTCTGGGGTCCGAGCTGAAATAGTCTTCCATCTGGTGGACAGGACCTACCTGGTTATCAGCGGAATCAACGGAATGGCCCAGAATGCTTCCTGTGTTTGAGAACCAAAGTCAAACTGAGCTCCTGAGTGTTCATGCCCTCCGTGAAACACCTTTCTTGGTGGCTATAGGGGAGATGAGCTCAACCTTTAATGGATATATCCGAAAAGTGGCCTGGATATTGCGTTATTGCCATAACTGCCGCTACAGTGCAGAGCGATATCAGTCGCACTTAAGCACAGCCGAACTGAGAAATGCTCATAGGAGAATACTTCAAGCAATTCACTGCCAGCATTTCAGGGAAGAAATAAGAAGTTTGACCACTTTAGGATCAGTGAAGCGCACGGGTAAGATTTATGGTGTAACACCGATCCTCGACGATCGAGGAATCCTTAGAGTCGGCATAGATTAAGATGGGCTCCATCTATGACATATGAACAAAAACATCCTGCGCTATTGCCTTCATCAGGAAAGGTGGCTCAGATGATTGTTAAAGCGGTTCATATGCGGACTTTGCACGGAGGTGTGCACCTGATGCTGTTTACATTGAGACAGAAGTATTGGATACTGAGAGTAAAAGATCAGGTGAAGAGATGCATTCGAGAGTGCGTGACATGTTGTCGATACAATCGCGTCACTCCAGGCCAGCTAATGAGCGATTTACCCAAGGAGAGATTAACACCGGGTAAACCCTTTTCAATCAGTGGTGTAGATCATGCTGGACCTGTGAACCTTCGATTGTCCAAGGGTAGAGGCCGAAAGACTGAAAAGGGCTACATCTGTCTATTTGTGTGCTTTGTGACCCGAGCAGTACACCTTGAATTGGTCACCGATGCCTCTACACCCACCTTCATGTCGGCCTTTAAGCGATTTGTAGCGCGAAGAGGACATTGCACTCGGCTATATAATGATCAAGGAGTAGTAACTCCCGCCCATTTCTTGCTTGCTGAGCCATCCTCTTGTTTCCCGGAAGATGACCTATTATTGGTGGAGAATCATCTCCTAACAAGATGGCAGTTGGTTCAGAGGGTCATGCAACATCTGTGGAAAAGATGGTCAAAGGACTACTTGAATGGCTTGCAACAGCGCAATAAGTGGAAGACCATCTCTCCCAATGTCGACATCAATACGTTAGTATTGATAAAAGAGGAAAGAATGCCCCCTGCAAGGTGGCTTATGGGCAGAGTGGTGGAGACACATCCTGGGAAGGACGGCCTGGTGCGGGTTGTTTCGGTGCGGACATCGGTTGGAGTGCTGCGAAGACCCTTGGTGAAGCTGGTGCTGCTGCCGGTGGCCCCTCCGGAACTTGATGTGACCCATCAACTCGGGGAAGAATGTTAGAGATTATTTTATTATTTTTGATTATTACTCTGTGTAAATGTTTTATTATATTTGACCAGGAGTGCCTGGTCACGTGTGTGTGTTTGATTGTATATATAGTGTGTTTGGAAATAAAATGTGTGTTAAGTTGAGCTTTGTGAGACTGGTGACTCTAGAATAGTTAGAGGTCGGAGAGCACGCTTCATTTAGGACAAGACCTCGGCGCTGACTATACTTCTAGGAAGAAGAGTGAGCAACATCAGAGAACCAGCCAGAAGAAGATTGACTAACAGATGTTAAAATAAATTTTAATTTAAAAAAAGATGTGACTCCTGTGTTTTGTAAGGCCAGAAGTTTACCTTTCTCTCTAAAAAACAAAGTAGAGAATAAAATTGATCGTTTAATGAATTCTTGCCTTTTATAACCTATAATTCATGCATATTGGACCGCTCAAATAGTACCGGTATTAAAAAAGGATGGTAGTGTAAGGATATTGGTGACTTTAGATGTACAGCTAATAAAGCAATAAAATTAGATAGGTATCCCCTTCCATAGATCGATGAGATCTTTTTAAAATTATCTAGAAGCACCGTATTTTCGACTCTAGACCTATCACAGGCTTACTTACAAGTAATGTTAGCGGAAGAAGCCAGAGCTGTGGTTGATATGAACACAACAAGGAGGTTGTTTTCTTATAAAAGACTACCATATGACGTAGTGGTAGCACCAAATAAATTTCAGAGGATTATGGAAGGTATATTTGCTGATTTGCCAGGTGTGGCCTGCTACATAGATGCTATTTTGGTTGCAGGAAAAAACTTTGAAGATCATAAAGAAAAGTTGGATCTAGTGTTTAGATGATTGAGAGAAAAAGGTTTAAAGTTAAACAGATATAAATGTAAATTTAAAAAGAAATCGGTGGAATATTTAGGGTTTAAAATGGATAAATATGGACTGCATCCCTTAGAAAATAAAATTAAAGCAGTGATAGAGGCGCCTGAATCTAAAGAATGTTTCGCAATTAAGATCTTTCATAGGACTCTTAATTTATTATTATAGATTCATAAAGAATATAGCAAACATTTTAGCACTATTCTATCAACTTTTGAATAAAAATTGTAGATGGATTTGGACAAAAGAATATCGAATGTTATTTTAAAAATGTAAATCATTATTAATGGACTTTGGACTAGGCGTAATTCTGAGTCATAGAAATGATAGAAAGGAAGAATGCTCTATAGCTTTTGCTTCTAGAACATTAACTGAAGCGGAAAAACGTTTCTCTCAACTAGAAAAGAAAGCGTTGAGCATAACTTTTGGCGTTGAGAAATTCAGACAATACTTACTGGGACGAAAATTTTATTGGTCACAGACAACCGACCCTTAATTCATATATTTTCACTTCATAAACCAATTCCCATATGTGCATCATCCAGAATTAAAAGATGGTCCTTAAAATTAGCTGCATTTAATTATACTGTGGAATTTCGAAAAACTAGTGATAATTCCAAGATTGACGCATTGTCACGTCTTCCTTTAGAATCGAATGTCAGGGAGTCTCTTGATGAAGACCAGGTTCTTCTTCTTAGGAATTTGAATGAGGTACCGTTCTTTTTTTTGGAGGTGGCATATGAGACGCATCTAGATAAATTACTGTCTATAGTATTAAGGAATGTTAGAGAAGGCAACTGGAAATTCACAAGGGTACCGAGAGAAATCCCACTAGCTCCTCATTATAAGATCAATGAGGAATTAAGTTTGGATTTGGTTGTCTTCAATGGCGTGAAAGAGTGGTAATTCCCTAAAAATTAAGATCTTTAATTTTAAATGACTTGCATGAAATACACATGGGGATTTTTAAAATGAAGATGATTGCCAGACGGTATTTTCTGGTGGCCAGGCATAGACAGTAACATCGAGGAGTTAACTAGAGAATGTAGAGTATGCCAAGGATCGGCAAGCATGCCCCCGGCTACCATCTCGGAATGGATTTGCCCCAAAAAACAGTGGCATCGACTTCATCGTGATCTAGCGGGTCCGTTCATGGGAAGAATGTTTTTGGTTCTTGTGGACGCATACTCAAAGTGGATAGAAATTTTTATCATCAAAGATATTACCAGCAAAACGATTATAAATCATCTTAGAGAAATTTTTGCCAGATATGGATTGCCCTAATTTTTGGTTACAGATAACGGAAGACAGTTTGTCTCCGGTGAATTCGAGCAATTTACCAAAATGAATGGTATACGGCACACTAAGACCAGTCCGTTTAATCCTAGTACAAATGGTTTAGCTGAGAGATATGTAAGAGAGTTTAAAAACCTTTTGAGAAAGAATAATGGGAAGGATGATTTAGAGACGAATCTACAAAGATTCCTATTTTATCATAGAGCATTCCCCCAAACTGTTATAAAAGAATTCCCCCGCGGAACTGCTAATGAAGAGAAGTTTAAGATCAAGATTCTCGAATTTAATACCAAGATGGGAAATCTGCGAGAGTTATTTCATGAGGCCGTAAGAAGGCAGGAGCAGTTTACTACAGGTTGGGAGGTTTATTTCCGCAACTATGCAACTGGACCTAAACGGTAAAAAGGTACCATTTTGAAATTATTGAGCTACCGTCACTACCTTATAAGTTGCGAGGGCGTCGTGTACAAGAGGCATATCAATCAATTGCGACCTGTGAGAAAGAAACAAGTGGAGTCAAGAAATTTGATACTTCCTCGAACATCAGGAGAGAACCCTGTAGGTAGAAGTCAGAAATAAAGTGAAAAGGAGGTTCCAGAGGTTACATCAGGAAACAAGGAGGAGACTGCTTCTGTGCACGTACCCTTTTGCACTCCTAGATCAGGGTCTGTTGCTGTGCACGTGCCCTCTTTCACTCCTAAACCGGAGCCTGCCGCTGTGCAAGTGCCCGTCCGCTGTCCTAGACCTCAGAGAGCCAGAAAACCCCCAGACCGACTGGAGTATTATTAAGGGGGGGAGATGTGTTGTGTATGTAAATAGATGAAGATTATTTGCATTCTTTAAAGTATCATTATGTAAGGATATAAGTTTATATAAATTGGACATTTTTTGTTGGCCAAACGAAAAGAATAAGAGCTAAATAAAGAGTCATTGTCAAGTTTGAGTCATTGTACATCTAATTACGACACAACCTTAACAACATCCCTTCTCACTGAAGATACAAAGGTTGCCTGTTATGCAGATTATATAGCCATATGACACACAAGTAGCACATCATAGAAATATCAGAAAAATACTGAACACATCAATGAGAGGACTGGAGAAGTGGGCAATGAAACTCAAAATGACAATAAACCCAATAAACACAAACCTATAGGTCTCCTTCACTGACAGGAAAAAAGGCATAAATTTAACTCCAAAATAAGCATAAACAACCATATAATTGATAAAATTAGATCTCCAAATTACCTAGGTGTGATACTTGATGAGAAATTGCGATTTACAGAACACTTAATTAGCACCTCAAATAGAACTACCAGAAACCTAAACATTCTCAGAAGGCTATGTGGAACAAATTGGGGAGCAAAACCCAAAATTCTCACAACAACATATATCACTTTAATAAGGCCACCTGTTTGGGCTCCCTCAAGTTCATCACTAAAAAGAAGACTAGACAGTGTTCAAGCAAAAGCGGCCAAATTAATCACTGGTTTTGTTTCAAATACCAACAATTAGAAAATTCAGAGGGAATATGGTCTAGACCTACTTGAAAGAAGAAGACAATTAAAAACAATAAAATTCACCAATAGCTTAAAAACTAAAGAAACCGAACACATATCCCATAGAACCTATTTAAACTGGACACAAAAAGAAAGGCTCAAAAGATCTTCAACACTTCAGTACGACAACAATATTAGAAAGAGCATAAATATTAAACACTAGCGGACCCGCCCGGCTTCGCCCGGGTTTTACCCGAGTGAATGTTTGTCTAACGAACATTTGTTAAAACAATTCTCTTTAAACTTATAAAACGTACTCGGCTTCGCCCGGGGTTTTACCCGAGTAAAGGTTTGTCTAGCGAACATTTGTTAAAACAATTCTCTAAAAACTTATTAAAAAATAAAAAAGATATATTTTGATAATTTGAAACTCGTAAATTTGAATCTCTCGATAAAGTGAACATTTTTTCCCGGTCCCTGTGTGCCTTGTCATCCTGAATTTTGTCTTTCCTAATTTTCTACATTAGAAAATCATAGTTTTATCTAGTGAACATTTTTTCCCGGTCCCTTGAGAAATACTCGATAAGTTGAATAAAATCAATATTAATTGGTTCCCTCGGTAATTGGAAGTTAAAGGAATAATATTTTCGCCTTGGAATTGTATCATTATTCTTGTCGCAAATAAATTGCCGTGTCATCCTGAGATAATCTTACTTTTGATAAATAATATTTAAGATAACAAACTTAGTGATAAGAAAACTTGTTAACATCGTCACAATGGGGGCGCTGCTTGCGAGTTAAATCTACAAATCTGCAAATAACTCTAAGGATATTCAAGATATTCATGAAATTATTTTTCAAAAACCTTCCCGGTGATATACCTAATAATATCTCAAAATTTCACGGCGATTGGATGTATGGTTTTTGAATCTATAGAGTACAGACAGACAGACATTCAATTATATATATTTAAGATAATATAAAAGAGTTTTAAAAATTGTAAAAAAAAAAAAATGCATCGGCCGGGAATCGAACCCGGGCCGCCCGCGTGGCAGGCGAGCATTCTACCACTGAACCATCGATGCTTTAAAAAATGGCCATATTTAGGTATTCATTCCATTCCGGATTAGTCCGCGTAAAAAAAGTTCTTCAAATGAAAAAAAAGAAATAGCCAAAAAACTAATCAAAATGCAGCCGAAAATTTTCCTCAGGTTTATAAAAAGCGACATGCAAAATATGGTACCAATTGGTTCAGTAGTTTTTGAGTTTATCGCGAAACAGACAGACAGACAGAAATTGACTTTTATATATATATATAGAGATCTACTCTTCATTGTTGGCTTTTTATCTTACATTCATTCTTCATTGTTGACTTTTTATATTACATTTACTCTTCATTGTTTGCTTTTTATCTTACATTCACTCTTCATTGTTGGCTTTTTATCTTACATTCATTCTTCATTGTTGGCTTTTTATATTACATTCACTCTTCATTGTTGGCTTTTTATCTTACATTCATTCTTCATTGTTGGCTTTTTATATTACATTCACTCTTCATTGTTGGCTTTTTATCTTACATTCATTCTTCATTGTTGGCTTTTTATATTACATTCACTCTTCATTGTTGGCTTTTTATCTTACATTCATTCTTCATTGTTGGCTTTTTATATTACATTCACTCTTCATTGTTGGCTTTTTATCTTACATTCACTCTTCATTGTTGGCTTTTTATATTATATTCACTCTTCATTGTTGGCTTTTTATCTTACATTCATTCTTCATTGTTGGCTTTTTATATTATATTTACTCTTCATTGTTGGCTTTTTATCTTACATTCATTCTTCATTGTTGGCTTTTTATATTACATTTACTATTCATTGTTGGCTTTTTATCTTACATTCACTCTTCATTGTTGGCTTTTTATCTTACATTCATTCTTCATTGTTGGCTTTTTATATTACATTCACTCTTCATTGTTGGCTTTTTATCTTACATTCATTCTTCATTGTTGGCTTTTTATATTACATTCACTCTTCATTGTTGGCTTTTTATATCATATAGAAAATCATAGTTTTATCTAGTGAACATTTTTTCCCGTGTCACATTGCCGTGTCATCCTGAGATGACATTAGTGATGATATTAGTGATAAGAAAACTTGTTATCATCGTCACAATGGGGGCGCTGCTTGCGAGTTAAATCTACAAATCTGCAAATAACTCTAAGGATATTCAAGATATTCATGAAATTATTTTTCTAAAACATTCCCGGTGATATACCTAATAATATCTCAAAATTTCACGGCGATTGGATGTATGGTTTTTGAATCTATAGAGTACAAACAAACAGACAGACAAACAGACAGACAGACATTCAACTTTATATATATAGATTACTATTCATTGTTGGCTTTTTATCTTACATTCACTCTTCATTGTTGGCTTTTTATCTTACATTCATTCTTCATTGTTGGCTTTTTATATTACATTCACATTTCATTGTTGGCTTTTTATCTTACATTCATTCTTCATTGTTGGCTTTTTATATTACATTCACTCTTCATTGTTGGCTTTTTATATCATATAGAAAATCATAGTTTTATCTAGTGAACATTTTTTCCCGTGTCACATTGCCGTGTCATCCTGAGATAATCTTACTTTTGATAAATAATATTTAAGATAACAAACTTAGTGATAAGAAAACTTGTTATCATCGTCACAATGGGGGCGCTGCTTGCGAGTTAAATCTACAAATCTGCAAATAACTCTAAGGATATTCAAGATATTCATGAAATTATTTTTCTAAAACCTTCCCGGTGATATACCTAATAATATCCCAAAATTTCACGGCGATTGGATGTATGGTTTTTGAATCTATAGAGTACAAACAAACAGACAGACAAACAGACAGACAGACATTCAATTTTATATATATATAGATAATGAATTTCAAATTCGAGAATAACCAATATTTCCTACCCCATTGCCATCAAATGTAATCATCAATCTTAACCTGAATGAACCCTGCAATAAAAAAAAAGATATCAAAAACATACTTAAAAGAAAGGACTTGACACAATTGGTTTATGCGATCAGATAAATTATTTAACAGCATATACAGATGGATCATCAGACCTTACCATAAGTAATGGAGGGGCTGGAATTAACATAATACTGCAAGATGGAACATACATCAAAATCAAAGAAAGGGCAAGAAAGATTTCACTTGTGAACTGACAGCTATCTGGAAAGCTCTTTAGTATGCCTTAACCAACCATCCCTGCATCAAGCAGAAGGAATTATAATATACCATACAACGACTTCATATCCGATCTAGAGGCAATTCAGAAGGGCAATACTATAATCACACAGAAAATACACTCGTTACTTACTCAACTGATATAATTGGAGTATAACTGCATTCTACAATGGATTCCTGCCAGTGTTTGGATCGGGAGAAATTAAATGGCAGTTGAATTTGCAAAGGAAGCCAGAAAGTTGAGCCAAAGGAAAGAACAAATGCCATTATTTGACGTTGATGCTTTGTAAAAATACAAGATAATTGAACAAAAATAAGAAAAAAATCAAAATGAGAAATAAACACTGAGAGAAAAATGACAAAAACTATAACACGACTTAGAACAAAACACTATAAAGAAATGACAATACATTCAGATGGCACAAGAACCTATAGGACATGCAACAACTGTCCTGGTGTGAAACTAACACCTACTCACATATTCTCATGCCCAGCAATGGCCGCAGCCTTGCAGAAAATTGACATAGACCCAGAGCAGCTGCTTTACACACCCAAGATAGTGGACAATGCTGCTGATGCTGTGATAGAGATGCATGGAGATATCTGAGGCTCTTTATTGGACACGACAAAAACAACAACGGCATTCCAGAGTAAAATAAATCATCAGAGATAGATAAATATTTTTCAAATGAATTAAAATAAATATAATCGATACTGAGAGAGAGTTGAATTAAAAAAAAATAGAAAAAAAATATTTTCGAAATTTAAGTAGCTGAGAGGATTCCAGCAAACCGCATCTAAAATATCAGTTTTTTTTTTTGCTACATGTTTTAATTTGCATATACCTATTTTACATATCTCAGAGTGTATTTAAAAATCGTTAACCATTTCTTCTAACTTTTGGCGAAATGGCGTTTTATTAATTTATCATTTGATATTATTAGGGTTCTTTTCTGGTATTCAAAAAGGAAAAATACGTGTCGTTCAGTTAAATATTTTGCAATTTATCAAACAATTTGGCCGCTGAATCGCTGATTCTGGTAGAGCGCTATCTAGCGAATAAAGTTGTGACTAAAATCAATTTCGAATTTTTCATTAATTGCCCTAAAAATCCCATTGCATCCTGAACACAATGGTGTTTACCGCATTGCTCTAGCGCAAATATTCGCGGAGTTATTAATTTTTAAAGTTGTGCGGGACTTTTGGATCACCCTGTATTATGACATATGGCCCCCGTTGAAGAAGGCTGAACATGGTTTGAGTATACTTAAAGCTGGTGAAGCCAGGAATAGAGAAAATAAATTTACAGTTGAAATTAATTAAGGTAATGGTGACATAGTTTTATGTAAATAAAATATTGTATAGTACACAAGTAAATATTATTTACAAGCAGTTTTACAACACCGGAGAGTTTGATATTTAAGGAAATTTTTGAAAATATCAAGGTTAAAAAAGGCTATATACAACAAAATCTAATGTATTATAAGGGAAATGATATTGAGGAGTGTGAACAAGGAGAAGGGGAGTCACAAACACATGATGAAATTCTGAAGATCATTAAGACTGGGGAACACTACACTTTAAGATATTTTTCAGGCGGACATGGCAAGAGGAAATTTGGCATGGGCTTTCTAGGCTATAGGTGTAGAGTACGAGAAATGAGGTTGTGGTTGGAAATTGCGTGAGCTCAGGACTGAGGTAAATATAGAACTACATACAATGTTAGAATTTTGGCGAACAGTGCGAGGGGAAACTTGCTTTGGGCCATTCTACCTTATCTATGCAGTTACTTGTGTAGCGAGTCCGAAGGGAAAAGTCTCGTGTGTAGGTGAGGAAGTCGAATGGACTTATATTTAATTTGCGAAGATAAAATAGTTCGAGATGCAAAGGTAGAATATAGGCGGACAGAGCGAGGGGAAACTTGCTTTGGGCCTTTCTACCTTAATTATTTAGATACCATGAGACTTTAGTAGTTTTAACAAATCGGAGGAAAGTATGCGCGCACAGTGCCAAAAATTGGGACGAGGACGGCGTTGTCCTTTACAAGTGACAAGCTGCTCGGACACGAGGTGTTTGAACCGTCGTGGGAGCTTGTGCGAGGCGATGATTTCGCAGTGGGTTGAACGTAAAACCCATGTCTGCGCGAAATAATGACGGACCGGACAAAATCAGCGACGATGTTTAACGTACCTCCGTGGGAAATATCGGAAGTAGGTTATATCGTGCTGGTTTGGACAAGGGACAAACATAGATTTGCAGACAGGGTCCGTGTTGCGAACGTGTGGCGCGAGAAGAAGGAGCGAACTGTGCCCGCTCGATGCAGATTGTTCAAGTGCGAACAAAAAGGAGTTGATAAAAATCTAGCAGTTAGTCAATCTGCATCCTGTGACGAACACACCAGTGGCTAGATGGTGTGGGTCGGTGGATATGCTAGAGAGAAACTACACAATATATTATCGTAAATGAAGGGCGAAGATTAGGATTTTGAAATGACAATATTGTTGGTACTAATTATCGATAATTGATTAATCAATAATTCTATAAAAGGTCCTGAGCTGGTATAAGGTTGACAAGGTTGTAGGAATGAGTGGGACATTAAGGGAAAGATAGATAAGAGTTCCCAAGGGTTGGGGTTGTAAGCAAGGCTCACGTGGTGTTTGGAATTCTCCGACGCCTGAATTACAGAGTGAATTTTGAGTCGTTTAGGAAAGAAATTATATTTCGTGAGCCGTGCTTACAAGTAGGAGAGAAGGTCATATACAAAAGGGTAAAGATTTTAGGTACTGGAGCCCTATTGTGATTGAGCACTATTATGAAAATTGATTGTTATTATTAAAAATCGTAAAGCATGCATAGATAGAATGCCAATTTTGAGGAATGAATTTAAAATAAAAATATTTCAGTAAAATGTCTATTATTAATTCGATTGGTAAGGTACAAATATCTAGATAAATAGTATTGAGAATAAAATCATTGTTAATAGGCGTGGAGAGAATATATTGAACTAAACTAATTATAGGAAATATTGGCATCAGAGTTTACAAGGAATGACTTCTTTAAAAATGAATGGTAGAGGTAAAGAAATTTCACTTTCAGGTTATGTTGGTTTAGAGAGAAAGTAGATTCATTGAGTTCATTGAAGGAGGGTTCTGTCTGTAGCTACTGTACGTGCCAGTGTTGTGGGCCACAGTAGCGGCAGGGGTATGGCGGAGTCCATGGTGGTGGAAGGTGTCCTGCTCTGGCGCGGCGATCGTTCTTGGGCAGATCTAGTGCTATGAGAAGTGGGCGGCAGCTTAATCTCCGTCGTAGGTGATCACTTCTTCAGGGTAAAGGTTCAAAGGTTGGCGAGGCAGGGAGTGAGAGCTCGAAGTAAAGTGGCTACAGTTGAGTTGGGTTTGGTCGATCATCGTGGTCTTGCGTCTTGTTTTCTTCATACTCTGGTATATGAGGGATTCGCTTCCCGGCCAGGTCTTATCCTGTCGACTTTCAATGTGGCAAGATCCTGTCGACTTTCAATGTGACAATATAGTGATAATAATGTGGTGGGGAAAGAGAAATAATCACACCACGATTTGGTAGAGGAATTTGGAAGCCAACCAGAGAGAGATAGACGAGCCCGGCAACCGCCGGGCGTCCGCTCGCGTCGAACACAATCACCCAACTGTCGCCCTAATTAGTCCTGAGGTTCCAAGAAAAGGGCCCCTTGGAATGTGGCTAGTGGCTCAAATGGCGTACTTAAGCTGCCTTCTCTCTACGTCTCTCTCTGGTTGACTGTAGGTTTTCTTTATTATTCCTGGAAGAGCATATATTATGACATATATATATATATATATGGTAATTTAAACCAACAACCCCATATTGTATATAACTTTTATTATTTTAATGTTGTATAATAAAAACACATCTGTTAATGATTATACGTATTATTGACATTTGTCTTTACATCATCATATGTGATGCAATTTGTACAAACAGGATAAATAAATAAAAATCTTTAATAGATTTAAGAGTTGAGCTAAGCAAGAAATGGAAGTCATAATGTCAAAATCGAGATAGATTTAGAATGCCCACAACAAGGTCTAAAAATGGACCAGACCACCCACACTGTTCACATGTGGTGGAATGCAGAGCCCCCTCTCACACCTGGTGACATGCAAAGCCGCCTTTCTTAGAAACGGCCCCTGTCACATAAGCCACCCCGTCTTTAACCTATAAATACAGTCCCTTTACAGTCACCTGACAGTGAGTTCACCCTCAGTGCAAGCCCGCGTCGGTCGTACCTCATGTCGATCTCATCTAACATGTAGTTAGTAAGAACTCTTCTATCTCCATCTTTCGCTCCTAGCTCAACTTTTATCTGTTTACGGAACTTTCTTAGTGCAACTGTGTCTTCGTTTTTTGTGTGGACATTCCCAAGCTTTCCACTCTGCCTCGACCACGACTGCCTGTACTCTGTGAGAACTTTTAAAGGACTTACAAGGTGCAGAGAGGTACTGGAAAACTCCACATCCTGACTGTTCCTCTTGGTCAACACAGTATAGCGAGAGTCAACACTTTATCATCACAAAGTTAATCGACAGGATAAACTACAAGAGCTACCAGGACTTCAACTCATTACAGTGAGTCGACAGGATTCTCTACAAGAGGCTTACCAGGATCTCCTTCTATTACATTAGTCGACAGGATGACCAAGACGAAGGATGACACAACGAAGAAGGTTAGAAGCCTGTCCAGATAGAAGCGAGAAAGAGCAAAGATGGAGGAACAAACCGACCATTCCAACGAAACGACAAAGCAATCTCTTCCCCAAAAAGAGGTATTTACGGGAGAAACGCCGCCCCAAGGGACCTCCGCAGACCCGCTAACAGATCGCCAACGCCGGGAGCAAGCTGACCGCGCCAACGACAGCCCCGAAATTCCCGCAAGTCATGGAAATCGAGGAGCAGAATGATGTAAACAGTGATCAGTTCTCCATCTTCGACCTGACATCGTCGAGACAATGCTCAAGGCAACAAGCGACAAACAACTTTCCAGAAGCTACAAGCTTCTACAAGCTTTACATGGAGCGACTTCCACGACAGCAGGACGACCACCAAAGATCAAGTCTCCTGACTGAACTATCTTCAAAACTGTAAGTTTTAAAATCTTACATAACTTTATCCTCAAGTTCACAACTTGATTCCCCATAAATTTTGTATTTATATTTTCACTTTGAGCATTTTAAAATCAATTTTCACCTTTTTTTATATCATTTTTTATTCAATTTTTAAAACTTTCACACTCTCATTTATCAAATATACTTCAATTTTTAATCAAATTATAAATTTCAAGTTATTACTCTCAATTTTACTTTTAAAAAAATATTTTCGCCCATCACGCATTTTTACTTATTTACTAATCTTACATGCCTTTTCTAAATTTACCTAAAATGGCATTATCCGAAGCTACGACTTGAAAAAAAAATCAATATTATTATTTTTTAAAAAATCTCATTCATCATAATTCTCAACTTATTTTTGTTTTACTTATTAGTTATCTTTATACCAAAAGACCAATATCTTTAGCAATTCTTAAAATTTGGTAATGTTCACCATTTTAAGTAAGCGCCCAATTCAAATTATTTGTAACTCTCACGACATTACCCTTTTATAAGAATCATTTTAACTACCATAATCAACGATTTAAAAATTATATTCAAATTTTAAATATAAATTAATCACAGCCTTCCAAAACGATTACAATCGTTAATATTCGGGGATAAATACACTCCCTCGTTTTTTCCTTTTACATGCATGGTTGGTCATCAACACATTTCTTTCAACAAACGTTACAACATCCTCACACATCACTTTCTCCCATTGGCTACAAATAATAACGCGCGACTTAGCACAAATCCAATTTCGAGCCACACGAGCTCCATAACGTCGCCCCACTAAACACTCAAATAATTTCACATTAAGCATGCCACATCCACTAACAGTCAAAAATTCTCGATGTGTTTCATACAACCACCACCCATGACTTTATTAAATTTGTTATTCATGGTGAAACAGGTTAGATTTGTGCCAAAACATCGACTTCACGTGACACCTTTTCATTCACAAATTTTCACTTCGTGTCACAGTGCCACACCACAAAACTTTTTCACATTTCAGGCTAAAGACGCCTTCACGCCTGTGACATCTCACCCCAAAGCGTGTCCACGTCGAAAGTCGCACTTTCACCACACATCTAAACCTGACATCACCGAATAACATTTTTCAAGTCTAAACTAACTTCGAAACACAACAACTACGAACACCGAGAAAATCATATCTTTCAATTATAGCAGAAAATTGCCAACTCAACAAAAGGAGAAAGTCAGTTTCAAGTAAATCTCAAACCTAGAAAACCATCCCACATGTGTGACCACCCCAAAAATAGAATTTTCGTGAAAAAAAGGAAGTGGAAGCCCTTTATGACGTCACTCCCCTTGGTCACTGCTATCTTTGGACATGCACTCTTTTCCCCTCAAGGCAGATCTTCATGACCGCTATCTTTATATGCGCCATTTTTTTAAACACATGTTTCAAACTAATCATTTAGATTTCCTCGAGAATCTCACAAACGCCTTAATCACAACACAACATACATTAAACATTTTACATGTTAATTGATAACACCAATTAAAACAATTTGGTTAAGTCTTATATAGACTTTATAACGCGAAAGAGAAATCATTCTCTACATACCAGCATTGTGGACAAACGAAGGGATCATTTCGCATATTCCCGCTTCAGAGAGTCATAGAATCACCAATGTTTACGAATGGGATATGATCTACACACAACAGTTGTAACTTTTCTTAAAAAGAGACAATTTTTGTTCAATTTTACACTACTTAAAATTTATCCAATCATTAATAACCTTTAATTATATTTGAATTTTTGTATAAAATCTTGAATAATTATTTTTATTTTTACCTTTCAATTATATAATCAAATTTTTAATCCAACATTAAAAAACAAACAAAAAAAAAACTTTAATCAAATTTACTTTTATTCTTCATGATATTATTTTAATATTGCAAAACATCTAATTGTTTCAAAAATTATTTTTATTTTATTATTTATTATATCTTTTATATATTACATGTTTAATTTTGTCCACTTACACTTTTTGTACCCGCAATCATATTACTATATTTCTATTCACTATATTTTATTTGTTTAAATACCTTTATTATCTGACAATGTTTATCATCAACTATCGGGCATCTACAACAATCGTTTTCAACAATCATATTCTTTAACCAATTCCCTATATTTTTCATCACTATCTTTTAAGTCATTGCATCACATCAACGTAGAAAAACGACAGCACTGCTTGACAATTTATTTTTTTATTTCGTAATTCAACAAACTCTTCGAAAACACAGTTCCCCAGATTTAAAAATACCAACTTCTGGCCTGAACACGTTTCAAAAGTTTATTTCATTTCATCCGCAGAGCAAATCACCAACGCATTCACAAAGCGTTCATTTTTTTCAACTTTCATCTTTTTTTTCAGCTCTAGAGGACCACAATCAACCTTTGATTTCGAGTCAAGTCAGACCACCTACTGTCACTACAATTCTACTTATCGCATGGCTCTATTTCACTCATTTCCCAATCATATAAATAAACAACTTTTCTTCAGCAACTTTTAACCCAATAATCTAAAATTGTGACAAAGCACTGTAACCCTTATATAGGATCGCAAGTGAAACATTGCCAAGGAAGACAGCTCAAGTCTATATCCTCGCTTTGCACCTGGACCTGAGTATTTGGTTTACATGTGCACTTCTAACAATTGCATATTCTTTAACTACTAACCCTGTCCAACGCCCGCCAATATTCTCTTAGAATGTGAATTTTTATGTCATCATTTTATATCAATCATCATTTTTTTTAATCAAACAAAAATGTCATTTTTATTTCACTTTTATATATCCAAACAAATCATCTTGTTATAGCCCTTTTTAACCCTCACAGTTTAAATTAATTAAAATAAATTTCAATTACTTACCTGTGTTAGAGAGGCTTTACCCGCCTAAACCCGGATAAACCCTTTCACTCCCGGGGCCCATCTATGGTAATTTAAACCAACAACCCCATATTGTATATAACTTATAATAAGATTTTAATGTTGTATAATAGAAACACATCTGTTAATGATTATACGTATTATTGACATGTGTCTTTACATCATCATATGTGTTGCAATTTGTACAAACAGAATAAATAAATAAAAATCTGTAATAGATTTAAGAGTTGAGCTAAGCAAGAGATGGAAGTCACAACGTCAAAATCGAGATAGATTTAGAATGCCCACAACAAGGTCTAAAAATGGACCAGACCACCCACACTGTTCACATGTGGTGGAATGCAGAGCCCCCTCTCACACCTGGTGACATGCAAAGCCCCCTTTCTTAGAAACGGCCCCCTGTCACATAAGCCCCCCCGTCTTTAACCTATAAATACAGTCCCTTTACAGTCACCTGACAGTGAGTTCACCCTCAGTGCAAGCCCGCGTCGGTCGTACCTCATGTCGATCTCATCTAACATGTAGTTAGTAAGAACTCTTCTATCTCCATCTTTCGCTCCTAGCTCAACTTTTATCTGTTTACGGAACTTTCTTAGTGCAACTGTGTCTTCGTTTTTTGTGTGGACATTCCCAAGCTTTCCACTCTGCCTCGACCACGACTGCCTGTACTCTGTGAGAACTTTTAAAGGACTTACAAGGTGCAGAGAGGTACTGGAAAACTCCACATCCTGACTGTTCCTCTTGGTCAACACAGTATAGCGAGAGTCAACACTTTATCATCACAAAGTTAATCGACAGGATAAACTACAAGAGCTACCAGGACTTCAACTCATTACAGTGAGTCGACAGGATTCTCTACAAGAGGCTTACCAGGATCTCCTTCTATTACATTAGTCGACAGGATGACCAAGACGAAGGATGACACAACGAAGAAGGTTAGAAGCCTGTCCAGATAGAAGCGAGAAAGAGCAAAGATGGAGGAACAAACCGACCATTCCAACGAAACGACAAAGCAATCTCTTCCCCAAAAAGAGGTATTTACGGGAGAAACGCCGCCCCAAGGACCTCCGCAGACCCGCTAACAGATCGCCAACGCCGGGAGCAAGCTGACCGCGCCAACGACAGCCCCGAAATTCCCGCAAGTCATGGAAATCGAGGAGCAGAATGATGTAAACAGTGATCAGTTCTCCATCTTCGACCTGACATCGTCGAGACAATGCTCAAGGCAACAAGCGACAAACAACTTTCCAGAAGCTACAAGCTTCTACAAGCTTTACATGGAGCGACTTCCACGACAGCAGGACGACCACCAAAGATCAAGTCTCCTGACTGAACTATCTTCAAAACTGTAAGTTTTAAAATCTTACATAACTTTATCCTCAAGTTCACAACTTGATTCCCCATAAATTTTGTATTTATATTTTCACTTTGAGCATTTTAAAATCAATTTTCACCTTTTTTTATATCATTTTTTATTCAATTTTTAAAACTTTCACACTCTCATTTATCAAATATACTTTAATTTTTAATCAAATTATAAATTTCAAGTTATTACTCTCAATTTTACTTTTAAAAAAATATTTTCGCCCATCACGCATTTTTACTTATTTACTAATCTTACATGCCTTTTCTAAATTTACCTAAAATGGCATTATCCAAAGCTACGACTTGAAAAAAAAAATCAATATTATTATTTTTTAAAAAATCTCATTCATCATAATTCTCAACTTATTTTTGTTTTACTTATTAGTTATCTTTATACCAAAAGACCAATATCTTTAGCAATTCTTAAAATTTGGTAATGTTCACCATTTTAAGTAAGCGCCCAATTCAAATTATTTGTAACTCTCACGACATTACCCTTTTATAAGAATCATTTTAACTACCATAATCAACGATTTAAAAATTATATTCAAATTTTAAATATAAATTAATCACAGCCTTCCAAAACGATTACAATCGTTAATATTCGAGGATAAATACACTCCCTCGTTTTTTCCTTTTACATGCATGGTTGGTCATCAACACATTTCTTTCAACAAACGTTACAACATCCTCACACATCACTTTCTCCCATTGGCTACAAATAATAACGCGCGACTTAGCACAAATCCAATTTCGAGCCACACGAGCTCCATAACGTCGCCCCACTAAACACTCAAATAATTTCACATTAAGCATGCCACATCCACTAACAGTCAAAAATTCTCGATGTGTTTCATACAACCACCACCCATGACTTTATTAAATTTGTTATTCATGGTGAAACAGGTTAGATTTGTGCCAAAACATCGACTTCACGTGACACCTTTTCATTCACAAATTTTCACTTCGTGTCACAGTGCCACACCACAAAACTTTTTCACATTTCAGGCTAAAGACGCCTTCACGCCTGTGACATCTCACCCCAAAGCGTGTCAAGTCGAAAGTCGCACTTTCACCACACATCTAAACCTGACATCACCGAATAACATTTTTCAAGTCTAAACTAACTTCGAAACACAACAACTACGAACACCGAGAAAATCATATCTTTCAATTATAGCAGAAAATTGCCAACTCAACAAAAGGAGAAAGTCAGCTTCAAGTAAATCTCAAACCTAGAAAACCATCCCACATGTGTGACCACCCCAAAAATAGAATTTTCGTGAAAAAAAGGAAGTGGAAGCCCTTTATGACGTCACTCCCCTTGGTCACTGCTATCTTTGGACATGCACTCTCTTCCCCCTCAAGGCAGATCTTCATGACCGCTATCTTTATATGCGCCATTTTTTTTAAACACATGTTTCATACTAATCATTTAGATTTCCTCGAGAATCTCACAAACGCCTTAATCACAACACAACATACATTAAACATTTTACATGTTAATTGATAACACCAATTAAAACAATTTGGTTAAGTCTTATATAGACTTTATAACGCGAAAGAGAAATCATTCTCTACATACCAGCATTGTGGACAAACGAAGGGATCATTTCGCATATTCCCGCTTCAGAGAGTCATAGAATCACCAATGTTTACGAATGGGATATGATCTACACACAACAGTTGTAACTTTTTTTAAAAAGAGACAATTTTTGTTCAATTTTACACTACTTAAAATTTATCCAATCATTAATAACCTTTAATTATATTTGAATTTTTGTATAAAATCTTGAATAATTATTTTTATTTTTACCTTTCAATTATATAATCAAATTTTTAATCCAACATTAAAAAACAAACAAAAAAAAACTTTAATCAAATTTACTTTTATTCTTCATGATATTATTTTAATATTGCAAAACATCTTATTGTTTCAAAAATTATTTTTATTTTATTATTTATTATATCTTTTATATATTACATGTTTAATTTTGTCCACTTACACTTTTTGTACCCGCAATCATATTACTATATTTCTATTCACTATATTTTATTTGTTTAAATACCTTTATTATCTGACAATGTTTATCATCAACTATCGGGCATCTACAACAATCGTTTTCAACAATCATATTCTTTAACCAATTCCCTATATTTTTCATCACTATCTTTTAAGTCATTGCATCACATCAACGTAGAAAAACGACAGCACTGCTTGACAATTTATTTTTTTATTTCGAAATTAACAAACTCTTTGAAAACACAGTTCCCCAGATTTAAAAATACCAACTTCTGGCCTGAACACGTTTCAAAAGTTTATTTCATTTCATCCGCAGAGCAAATCACCAACGCATTCACAAAGCGTTCATTTTTTTTCAACTTTCATCTTTTTTTTCAGCTCTAGAGGACCACAATCAACCTTTGATTTCGAGTCAAGTCAGACCACCTACTGTCACTACAATTCTACTTATCGCATGGCTCTATTTCACTCCTTTCCCAATCATATAAATAAACAACTTTTCTTCAGCAACTTTTAACCCAATAATCCTAAAATTGTGACAAAGCACTGTAACCCTTATATAGGATCGCAAGTGAAACATTGCCAAGGAAGACAGCTCAAGTCTATATCCTCGCTTTGCACCTGGCCTGAGTATTTGGTTTACATGTGCACTTCTAACAATTGCATATTCTTTAATTACTAACCCTGTCCATCGCCCGCCAATATTCTCTTAGAATGTGAATTTTTATGTCATCATTTTATATCAATCATCATTTTTTTTAATCAAACAAAAATGTCATTTTTATTTCACTTTTATATATCCAAACAAATCATCTTGTTATAGCCCTTTTTAACCCTCACAGTTTAAATTATTTAAAATAAATTTCAATTACTTACCTGTGTTAGAGAGGCTTTACCCGCCTAAACCCGGATAAACCCTTTCACTCCCGGGGCCCATCTATGGTAATTTAAACCAACAACCCCATATTGTATATAACTTATAATAAGATTTTAATGTTGTATAATAGAAACACATCTGTTAATGATTATACGTATTATTGACATGTGTCTTTACATCATCATATGTGTTGCAATTTGTACAAACAGGATAAATAAATAAAAAATCTGTAATAGATTTGAGAGTTGAGCTAAGCAAGAGATGGAAGTCACAACGTCAAAATCGAGATAGATTTAGAATGCCCACAACAAGGTCTAAAAATGGACCAAACCACCCACACTGTTCACATGTGGTGGAATGCAGAGCCCCCTCTCACACCTGGTGACATGCAAAGCCCCCTTTCTCAGAAACGGCCCCCTGTCACATAAGACCCCCCCGTCTTTAACCTATAAATACAGTCCCTTTACAGTCACCGGACAGTGAGTTCACCCTCAGTGCAAGCCCGCGTCGATCGTACCTCATGTCGATCTCATCTAACATGTAGTTAGTAAGAACTCTTCTATCTCCATCTTTCGCTCCTAGCTCAACCTTTATCTGTTTATGGAACTTTCTTAGTGCAACTGTGTCTTCGTTTTTTGTGTGGACATTCCCAAGCTTTCCACTCTGCCTCGACCACGACTGCCTGTACTCTGTGAGAACTTTTAAAGGACTTACAAGGTGCAGAGAGGTACTGGAAAACTCCCCATCCTGACTGTTGCTCTTGGTCAACACAGTATAGCGAGAGTCAACACTTTATCACCACAAAGTTAATCGACAGGATAAACTACAAGAGCTACCAGGACTTCAACTCATTACAGTGAGTCGACAGGATTCTCTACAAGAGGCTTACCAGGTTCTCCTCTTATTACATACTAGCGGATGTGTACCCGGCTTCGCCCGGGTTTTATCTGAGTGAAAGTTTGCCTAACGAATATTATTGAAAATAATTTTCTGGAACATAGACTATTATGATAATAATGATAATAATATTCATTACATCATATTTTTTTATTATATATTTATATAATACGAATGGCCCGGGCAACGCCCGGGTTTTACCCGAATGCGTATATATTTTAAAAACTTTTTAATTCACATACTATTCGTTACAATTATAAATTTGAACGATAGGCTCATTATTTCTTTATACCGTTATTATACCGTTATATTATATATATTATATTTATTATATATATATTACACGTTATTTGTTTTCTTGGCCGACTGTTTTACATATGGTGTTATCTTAAAATTGCTTGTTTTGAATATTTTTTAGATTGAGATTATTAGCTAGTATGTAAAAAAATTAACTCTGTTGAAATTTAATTTTGTATTTATATATAAATTAAATTAACTCTGTTGATTTTTTTTGTATTTAATCGATAACAGCGAAGTTACGCATGTTAATGTTAGGGAAAAATATTTTGATGTTAAGCAAAACCTGCTCCATCTCGTTTTACATAAATGTTGAAAATATGGTCGAAATTGATGCATTGTAACAAAATTTTTAGTGAACAACACTTATGAAATTTGCATTTTATTAATATAAGATATATATATGAAATAACGTGTTGAGTCGACTTATCTGTGATTAGGGATCCTGTCGACTCTCTGTAATAATGTGTTGAGTCGACTTATCTGTGATTAGGGATCCTGTCGACTCTCTGTAATAATGTGTTGAGTCGACTTATCTGTGATTAGGGATCCTGTCGACTAGCTGTAATAATGTGTTGAAGTTCTGGTTGACTCTTGTAATAATATGTTGGGGTTTGGTAAGCCTGTTGTAGAACCTCGTCGACTCTCGCTATAAGTTGTGGCAACCGAGGGTCAAACCTGTAGTAACCGCGAGGGACAGTCAGGGGTGGAGAGTTTTCCCGTACCTCTCTGCACCTTGTAGGATCTTTAACAGTTCTCACAGGGTACAGGCAGTCGTGGTCGAGGCAGAGTGGAAAAGCTGGGGATGTCCACACACACAAAACGAAGCGACACAGTTGAAAGAAAGTTCTTTGAATAGATAAAAAGTCGAGCCAAAAGCAAAGATGGAGATAGGAGTAGCGTTTCTTACTGACTACATGGTGAAATGAGGTGGAACTTGGAGACAGCCGGCGACGCGCTGATGGGGAACTGAACTGACTGCTGTTGCTAAGGCCGGTCTTATTTATACTACGCCTCCGACCAAGAGAATTGGGTCATACACGTGTCACACGTGTCTCTGTTACTCGAGAATGGCGCCAGGCTGTCGGCTCCCAATCTATCTTTAGAAGTTACTTTGTAAATCTCTCAATCTTGCTTTTAACTTAGTTTTTAATCTATTATATATTTTTATTTATTCATCCTCAGTACATTACATTTGGTGATGCAAGGAGACATGTCAATTATGCATATAATTAGTTATAGTTTATAATTAGTTCTATATACAACATGACAATCTTGTTATAAAGATTATAATATATAGGGTTGTTGGTTTAAATTATCATAGATGGGCCCCGTGAGTGAAAGGGTTTATCCGGGTTTAAGCGGGTAAAGCCTCTCTAACACAGGTAAGTAATTAAAATTTCTTTTAATTAATTAAAACTGTGAGGGTAAAGGGCTATAACAAGATGTTTATTTGGCTATATCTGAAAATTATAAAAATAAAACTTATATTTAATTTAAAAGTTATGATATTCATTATAAAAGAGAACTGTAGATAAAACCTTTGTTTGCTAAAAAATAATGATGATGTTCTAAGAGATTGTTGGCGGGCGTTGGAAAGGGTTAGGGGTTGAAGAATATGCAATTGTAAGTGTTGCACAGACAATCAAATACTGAGATCCAGGTGCAAAGCGAGGATATAGACTTGTGCGTCTTCCTAGGCAATGTTTCACCTGTGATCCTGTATAAGGTTACAGTGCTTTGACACAATTGTAGGGTTATTGGGTTGAAAAGTTGTTGAAGAAAAGACTTAATATGATTGAAAGGGATGGTAGAGCCATGCGATACGTAGAATTGTTGTAGCGACAGGAGGTGGTCTGACTTGACTTGAAATCAAAGGTTGATTGTGGTCCGCTAGAGCTGAAAAAAATTGAAAATTGAAAAAAGTGAACGCTTTGTGCATGCGTTAGTGATGTGCTCTGCGGATGATTGAAATAAACTTTTGAAACGTGTTCAGACCAAAAGTCGAGACTTGTACTTCTGGGGAACGGTGTTTTCAAAGAATTTGTTGAATTACGAAATCAAAAGAAAAATTGTCAAGCAGTGCTGTCGTTTCTAGCAATGGCTGAAATAGGTAGTGAAAAAAAGTATAGGGAAGTGATTAGTAAGTAGGATTATTGAAAAACGATTGTTGTATGCCCGATAGTGGATGATAAACATTGTCAGATAATAAAGGTATTTAAACAAATAAAATATAGTGAATAGAAATATAGAAATATGCTTGCTGATAAAAATTATAAGTGGCAAAGATCAAACATGTAATATATAAAATATATAATAATGAATTAGTAATATATAACAATAAAGGGTTAACATTATATAAAAGATGGCGTTCTAGTTTAGAAAAAATATTCCATACTGGGCGTGAAAATAATGTAAAAGTTGTAAAACACATAATGATAATTAAAGATATAAAGTGTTATAATATTTCAATATTAAAGTTCAAATTAATAAGTAAATTGGGTAATGATTGGTAAGTCAATGTTATAAGTGCTGCAATCTATCCATTCTGCGAGCTGGGCCACGAGTTTCAAGTACAGGCGAACTGGAACTGGAGGTGTCATGTTAACATCGCGGCTGCAATTGGTGTCCATATCAACATGTGTCATGTCCTTTGATGCCGACCGACATAGCTGGGTTGTTTATTGTTGCTGGCGGTCCTTTGTTGCCGACCCTTTGTTACCGACTGTCACATGATCCCATGTCTGGCCTACGTCCCGAGTTGAGTTATCTTCTCTTGCCTGTTTGAAAATAAAATTTTTCTTCTGTTTGAAAATATAGTTTTCTTGGTGTTCGTAAGTGTTGTGTTTCGACGATGTTGCGGACTTATTAAAAAATGTTATTCAATGATGTCAGGTTAGATGTGAATAAAAGTGCGACTTCAACGTAGACACGCTTTGGTGAGGTGTCACAGGCATGAAGGCGTCTTGGGCCTGTTAAGTGAGAAAATTGTTGTGGTGCGCTGTGTGACACTTAGTAAGTGGATTGAATAGAAAGGTGTCACGTGAAGTCTGTTCTTGGTACAGCATCTAACTTGTTTCCGAAAAATAACAAATTTATTAGTCATGGGTGGTGGTTGTACAAAACACATCGAGAATTTTCAGATTGTTATAGAGGTGGCATGTTTATTGCGAAATCTTTTGTTCGAGCCAATATGGAGCTCGTGTGGCCAATTGGAGAAAGTAAGGTGGGAATGTGTTGAAGTTCGTTCCGAGGGATGTGTGAATTATTAATAATTATGCATGTAAAAAGAAAAGGACGAGGGAGTGTAGCTATGCTGGAATTTTTAACTTGTTTTGGGGAAGGACAGTTACTTTTCTAGTTGTGCTTTTGAAGATAGTGTATCTTTCGATTTTTGTATTAAAAAAAAATGCGTTTCATCTATGTTTATTAAAATTTGAATATATTTTTTAAATCGTTGATTATGGTAGTGTAAAAATTATCCTTGTAAAAGAGAAAGGCGTGATAGTGACTTATAATTTGAAGGGGGCGTGTACATAAAATAGTGAACATAACAATGATTTTTTGCAAAGTTTTGTGTATTTAATTAAGACATTGGTGTTTTTTGGTATAAAAATAAGGTATTAAAAAAAAACACACAAATAAGTTTAGAATTATGATTCGAGTAATTTAAATATAATATGATTTTTTTTAAAACTGTAAGATTACAAGTAATGAATTAAAATTTTAAAGTTGCTTAAAATAAAGTAAAAATTGATAAATGAGGGTGTACAAGATTTAAAATTTGAATTGAAATGCTATAAAAATGGTAAAATTTGATTTAAAAATAATTACAGTAAAAATAAACATTATATTTATGGAAAATCAAGTTGTTAGCATGAAGAGAGAGTTAAGTAGATTTTTTAAAAACTCACAGTTTTTATGATTGTTCAGTCAGGAGACTTGGTCTTTGGTTGTTGTCCTGATGACGTGGAAGGCGTCTTGTAGAGCTTGTAGAAGCTTGTGACTTCTGTTTGGCGATGGTGGCATGTCGTCTAGATGGTTGCGTTGTAAGGTCGAAGGTGGGTAACTTCTCACCGGCTTATTTTGCGGGATGTTCGGCTGTGTCGTTGGGGGGAAGATTGCTTGGTCGTTTAGTTGGAAGGGCGTGCTTGTTCCTCCATCTTTGCTTCTTGGCTCTTCTATCTATCTGGACAGTCTTTTTACCTTCTTCGTTGTGGTCTCCTTCGTTGTGGTAATCCTGTCGACTAGCTGAAATAACGTGTTGAGTCGACTTATCTGTGATTAGGGATCCTGTCGACTCTCTGTAATAATGTGTTGAGTCGACTTATCTGTGATTAGGGATCCTGTCGACTCTCTGTAATAATGTGTTGAGTCGACTTATCTGTGATTAGGGATCCTGTCGACTAGCTGTAATAATGTGTTGAAGTTCTGGTTGACTCTTGTAATAATATGTTGGGGTTTGGTAAGCGTGTTGTAGAACCTCGTCGACTCTCGCTATAAGTTGTGGCAACCGAGGGTCAAACCTGTAGTAACCGCGAGGGACAGTCAGGGGTGGAGAGTTTTCCCGTACCTCTCTGCACCTTGTAGGATCTTTAACAGTTCTCACAGGGTACAGGCAGTCGTGGTCGAGGCAGAGTGGAAAAGCTGGGGATGTCCACACACACAAAACGAAGCGACACAGTTGAAAGAAAGTTCTTTGAATAGATAAAAAGTCGAGCCAAAAGCAAAGATGGAGATAGGAGTAGCGTTTCTTACTGACTACATGGTGAAATGAGGTGGAACTTGGAGACAGCCGGCGACGCGCTGATGGGGAACTGAACTGACTGCTGTTGCTAAGGCCGGTCTTATTTATACTACGCCTCCGACCAAGAGAATTGGGTCATACACGTGTCACACGTGTCTCTGTTACTCGAGAATGGCGCCAGGCTGTCGGCTCCCAATCTATCTTTAGAAGTTACTTTGTAAATCTCTCAATCTTGCTTTTAACTTAGTTTTTAATCTATTATATATTTTTATTTATTCATCCTCAGTACATTACATTTGGTGATGCAAGGAGACATGTCAATTATGCATATAATTAGTTATAGTTTATAATTAGTTCTATATACAACATGACAATCTTGTTATAAAGATTATAATATATAGGGTTGTTGGTTTAAATTATCATATATATTTATTTATTTATCAATTATTTTCATATTTATTCGTAAATTTATTATTATATAATCTCTCTCTCTTATTCATCCATATTAATGGATTCAATCTTATATAATCCTATATGGACATTGTAATAAATCAGTTTCAATCTCTCTCTCCATCATTGAGATTGAGATTGAAACTGATATATTACAATGTCTATATGAGATTATATAAGGTTGATTACTATATAAAAAATAGATATAAATATAAACGAATAAAACAAAGCATCAAGGGCTGCGTATCTTGATGCTTTGTTTTATTCATTTATAAATCTTACAGGGCTTTTTCAATAGATATAAATATAAAAATTAATTGAAAAAATATATATACATATATATATAAAGATATAAGTACAAATCGTCATTGGTGGCGCCCACCGCGGAAAAGACTCCATCACCGGTAAACTGCAAGAGTTCTTTCCCACAGAGTGGGCAGGTCGATGTATTGGCTGTGTTGCCCACCTCAAGACCAAGATGGTAATTATAGATGGTAGCCTTCGCCACACTTGTCATCTTTAATGCCTCGGGATGGAGACCGACACCGAAGAGCCAGGCCTGAAAATCCAGGGGCGGTACGAAGGAGGCGAAAATCTCCCGGAGCAGGGATCGCACGGCTCGGCAACTCCAATATCTGAGGGTCAGCGCCCCGTCGCTGAACCCACAGGCGACACAGTTGGCACGCCTCGAAGCAGGATGGACAGGATGGGGTAGCGCGGAGGGGGCCAGCCGTGGGGCGATATTTGCGTCATGGCCCGAGAAGCAGTTGCAACGCAGGTCCGCCCAGGGGATGGAGCGAGGCATATCCACGGTGGAGGTCCACCAGGCAGCTAGATCTGCAACAGGATGCGCCTGCAGCCGTGCCGAGTCCAGTGTCCAACGCGCCCTCTGGATGGTGAGGCGGGTAATGGGGGTCGCCGATCCCCGCAGGACAATGTTCTCCGCCTCGTACTCCGCATGATAGCTGGAGCTGACGTTTTTCCTAAAGAGAATTTGGCAGAAGGCCCCCAGATGCTGCGCGTCCAGGAGAGAGGCCGGCGTTGAGAGCTCTAGTACAGGGGCGCCATTGCAGAAGCACCACCAGTCGCCAGCGCTCGGGAGCCAGCAGGTCTGACGGCCGCAGGAACCTGTTGTTTCCTCGAAAATGAAGATACCTCAGGCAGGCTGTCCGCAGAACTTTGTGGTCAAGATCGAGGACGCTGGTGGCGGCCTCCCAGAGCCTCAGCAGTCTCCTTATTCTCGGCGATAGCCAGATGTCAGAAACAGGCGGTATCAGCCACGCCCGGCTGCGGACTTGCCAAGAGTAACCTTTGGCGGCGCCGCGAAGTGAGGCCTGGACCCCTTCAGCCAGGCGAGCTGAGGCTGACCCGCGATGTCAAGCAGGCCGACTTCACCATCGGAGTCTGGACGAGCCAGGATGCGCCCGGGGGGCCACGAGACTCGGCTCATACCCCACACGGTGCGCGCCAACCGCGCCTGCAGCCAGCCGATGGTGGTTTCAGGTGGAAGGTAGCCGTGGAGGTGGTTCAGGATGGCACCCATGACCAGGCTGTTGGCCGCGCGGGCACGACCCACCAGCGACAGGCCGCAGGTGAAGGGTAACCGCCTCGCGATGGCTCTCTCCAGCAGCCCCATCAGGTGGGAGGCCTGGTAAGCGACAGTGTTCCTGGTAGTGGTGCAGCTCAAGATGGTCAGCGACTCAGACGTCCAGGAGATTCCCAGAGGAGAATCCGTCCGGTGCTTCCAGAAACTGCACCAGAGCCCGCAGCTCTTGCTGAAGTTGACAGCCACCCCGGCGGCCATGCGGAACTTTTCGAAGATAAGGGGCAAGAGCTCGAACTGAGCGTCCTGATCAAGAGTTCGATTTCATCCGCATAGGCGAACACGCTGCCGCGGCCCAAGATTCTCTCGAGGAGGCGCAGCAGAGGCCCAACTCCGATGCTGAAGAGCGCGGCGCTGAGACGGCAGCCCTGCCTCACCCCGTTGAGAAGCGGGAAGGCCTTGGTGTATACGTCTCTGACCCGGATGAAGGCGTCTGCTTCTTCGTAGAGGAAGCTGTTAAAATTAGTTCATTTGTATAATATCTTGTTGATCACGCGTCAAAGAAAGCCAATCAGGTGAGACTTTGCGCAAGTAAGGCAAGGTATAATAGGCACGGCGGGATGGCCAGTAAGGGGGATTAGTAGCGTATAAGGATTGGAGTGCCTGAGCCTAGGATATAAATAACTCTAGCTCAGAAGAGTTGATTATAAGTACCAGAGCCTAGGATATAAAGAACTCTAGCTCAGAGGAATTTATCATAAGTGTCTGAGCCTAGGATAGAAAGAACTCTAGCTCAGAAGAAGTTTATAAGTAAAAGTTTATAAGAAGCCTGAATAGAAAGTGAATCAAGTGAGAAGAAAATAAGGCCAAAGAAGTTCATAAGCCTAAATAGAAAGTGAATCAAGGGAAAAGAAAACAAGAAAAGGCTAATGAAGTTCATAAGAAAAGGCTAAAGTTGGCAAAAAAGATTGATTGGCAGAATAGCAGGATACTTTCTCTGACTGAAATAGTTTAGTTTATTTTTATGCATCATTTATCATTGGAGAATAAAGTTTCATATGTTAAATTCATCAGATATTCTCGCTAATTACCTCCAGAATACCACCTGCCTATCGCTACAGTATGTACAATAGTTTTAGACAAAATTTATTTATTTAAATTCTTCATTTGCTTATTTTATATTTCTATTTTTCTCTCTCTATATATTCTCTTACTTTATTCCCAACAACAGCAATCCACCCGAGAAGGTAGTTGGTAGGCCCAGTTTCTCCAGCGGGGCGAACAGGTAGCTCCTTCTCAGGCTGTCGAAAGTCGACTTCAGGTCCAAAAAGATGACAGCCAGCGGCCTGTCATGTCTGGCTGCCCCGGCGACTTCGTCAGACACTTGCGTAATGTTCCCGGAGATGACCATCCTGGAACGGCGTAGGTTTGACAGTGGGGCACACGGTCAGGCAGATGACGTCGCAGACGGGCTATGAGCACGCCGCTGAGGACCCTGTAGTCGGTCGTTGGTAGGCTGATAGGGCGGAATGCCTGTAGACCTGGACCACCGTGCACTTTCGGGAGCAGGATGACCTTGCTGCTGCCCGCGGAGTCGAGTAGCCTCGAAGACTTGCCAAAGAACTTCGGCGAAGAAATCTTCAAAGGCTTTGACAAACTCGCAGGGTAGTCCATCCCATCCCGAGGCACGGTCATTTGGCAGGCAGTGGATGGCTATCGCTATCTGGTCGCGGGAGATGTCGGCGAGAAAGAACTGGTCCCACACATCGAACTCCAGGGGCGCCACTTCAGCTAGCCACTCTAGGAAGTCGGCGATGGCTTCTTCCGAGCTTGGAGCCTGAGCGAAGCGGCTGCTCAAGCGTTCTCGAAGGAAACGCCTAAGCTGGCCCTCGGAGATGACGTTGCCGTCGCTGTTTGTGAAGGTGGAGGGAGAGCGACGTCTGGTTCGGAGGGAACGCCCGAGGTCCGACAAGGAAGGATAGTCGGAGCGGGCAGTATCGTCTTCCAGTCTCCGCCTCAGATAGAGGCTTGCTCTCTCAATGCATCCACCGCCGGATTCGGCGACAGCAGGCGCGAGTGATTTTATCTTCGCGACCAGATTTGCCTTGATCCTGGTCCATTGATCCAATAACATCGGGGGTGAGAGATTTTCTCGGTCTTTCGGGAGTTCATCGATGAACGTTTCCATTCTATCGAAAAACAGGTCTGACCGTAGCAACTTGGCGATACAGGGAAGTTTTGTAGGAGCTGGGTTTCCTACTTGGATCAGGACGCCACGGTGGTCCGATTAGGCATAGTCTATAAGTAGTGGGTGACGCGGTCGCAGAAACCTGATGGAAGTAGGGTTCTGTCCAGACGACGCGCGTCGACCAGGCTTCCGATAGTAGCAACCCTGGTGTGCTCCAGTGCCGCATCAAAGAAGGTGACAACGTCGACGAGGTCGGATTGGTCCAGGAGCTCCACGAAGGCTTCTGCTGCACCTGATGCCAGGTCCTTCGTCGACTCCTCGGAGATGTTCAAGTCACCGAGGATCCACGACCTTCTTCGCGCGCCAAATCTGCGATGATCTTTTGGAGCCTGAGAGACGTGGGCGTTGACATACCTCATGGAGTATTCCCGGACGGTGAGGTCGATGACATCAAACTTGCCAGGCCATAGGATCTGCTCTCGGTGAACAACGACACCGGCCACGAAGACGCAGGCGAGGCCTGATCCCACAGTGGTCGTTGAAGGCACAACGACGGCGCTATAACCATGGCAGAGGTCTCTTTCTTCGTCCAGGGATATGACGTTTGTCTCCTGCTGGAAGCATATTACTCTGATCAAAAAGTTTCCACACTTTGCCCATTATTTAAAAAAAAAACTTCATTATTCTACCAAATTCAAATTTTCCCCTTCAAAGTAGTCCTCGTTGGCCGCGATGCACTTTAGCCACCTTTTTTTCCAGTCGACAAAACACCTCTGGTAGTCTGTTTTCGGGATCGCCTTCATGGCCTTCTTCGATTCCACTTTGATCTCTTCTATGCTCTGAAATTTCCGACCCTTTAACTTTTTTTTTAGCTTTCCAGAAAGAAAGAAGTGGCAGGGGGCCAAATCGAGACTGTAGGGGGGTTGGGGGAACACAGAGGTTGAGTGGTCCTGCAGGAACTTCGAGATTTTGAGGGCTGTGTGCGCCGGCGCGTTATCGTGGTGGAGGATCCACGACTTGTTCCTCCACAGCTCCAGCCGTTTCTGCCTGATCGCTTCCCTCAATCGCCTCAAAACTCCCAGGTAGGAGTCAGGGGTTATTGTAGAGCCTTGTTGAAATTCATGATGAACGATGCCCTGGTAGTCGACGAACACCGTCAACATGACCTTGACTTTGCTGGGAGCCTTCCTCGCTTTCTTTGGTCTCGGCTCATTTTTGAAGCGCCACTCCGATGCCTGTTGGGTAGTTTCCGAATTAAAGCCGTAAATCCATGTTTCGTCTCCAGTAATGACCATCTTCAGCAATTCGGGGTCGTCGGTTGTCGCTTCGAGTCAAATCTTTGGGAATGAGAACGGCGTTGAGTCTTCTCACTCCCAAAATGTCCTTCATTATCGATTGAGTCGACCCGAATGATATCCCTGCTTCTTCGGCGACCTCCCTGACAGTTATTCGTCGGTCTTCACGCACCAGTTCCAACACCTTGTCCACTTTTTCAGGCGTGGTTGATGTGGACGGTCTCCCGGAACGCTCGTTGTCGGCGGTCTCTTCCGACCATCCTTGAAGCGCTTGTACCACTCGAAAACACGTCTTCGGCTCATGACGGCATCCCCGTAGGCTGTTTGCAACATCAAAAAAATTTCGGCACCCTTGAATCCGTTTTTCACACAGAACTTGATGCGAATTCGTTGATCCTCCATTTCGGTGACTAACGAAATCGAAGCATGGGCAAAATGGCTTCACTTCGAACAGCCGCTGCTCGCGCTGTTGTGACGCGTGATTTTTGAAAATTGGCAAGTCTCCAAGCCAAGGACGACGCTTGCGTTTGCCACAAACCGGGTGAAAATATATTGAGTTTTCAGGATTTTATTAGCAAAGTGTCGAAATATTTTTTATCAGAGTAGTATGTCAATATCATCCTTTTTGAGAAAGCATCAGAGTTGGATTCTCCGGCGAAGAGCGGCGACGCCGCGCGTGTTTAGGGTTGCAATTCGGAAGCTCATATCGGCTGCCGAGCAGAGTTTCTGGCGCGTGACAGATTTTGGTACAGGGTGGCGCTGGTGTTCCCTGTCAGAGCCCTAAGCGCCGTGGCCAAGATGTCGATGGCCTGTCTCTGTTCGATGTTAGATTTAGCCAGAAGCCTATTCATCACGCCATTGTTGGTGAAGGCCTGGAGGAGTTGCTGCCCCAACTGCTGAACGCTGTCGATGGCTGCAGAAGATCTATCGTTCTTCATGAGAACGTCCATTTGCGTCTAAGCTATTGTACGCCGATTCTGCGTTGATGGAGGCTCTTGAGAAGTGTTAAGTGTTTCGGGTGGAGGAGCCGCTTCGACCGCCTTTTCTGTCTGAGCTGTGCCGCTGGGAGTAGGCTCTGCGGCGACAGAAGAAGCCCGCGGTGGAGTCGCAACAGGCGGAGGAGGGGCGCTCGACGTGGTGGTAGGCTTACTAGCGGCATTCAAACACATAACGGAAGCATACACAGGGAGAAACAACTTGTTCTCCTGCAGGCCGGTCTTCCGTGAAAAGTTGGCGCGTTTGTACCCCTGCTTATAGCATAGAGAGCACTTGATGCCATACGTTACGTAGACATGGAAATCCAGTCAGCAGGGATCTGGGAGAGCTTCACTCTATCTCGCAGAGTGATGAAAGCTTCCCGACGGGCATCAGCCCAGCAGGATTCGCTCAACTCCATCATCTTCTGGACAATGGAGGTCACTTGTCAGTAGGGCCGAACACGTTGCCCAACACAATACGTTCGCCTCTTTTCCTCCGGGGAAAGGCCCGCAGGGTGGCATCTTCGATGCCCAGGCCCTCTTCGACGAGCTTTTCGGCGAGCTGTACGCTGGAGAGGCCGACCAGGATTTGCCCCTCCATCTTCGTCATCTGGTAGACGGTGCCCTTGCCCAGCTTCGCCTCCAGCGCCAGAAAGTACTGGGCCTGGCTGAAGTTTGGGCAGAATTCAAGGTAGACAAATTGGTCCACCTTCCCCACCGCCATCCTGGCTCTGAACGCCGCCTACCTTTTCCGGGTGTTCGTACATTTCTGTACCTTGAACCTGGGCGTTGTGGTGGGTTTGCTTCGCGGCCGCTGCCTGGACGCAGCCTCTCTTGGCTTTCCGTCCTACCGCTTCGAAATCCACCGGCCTCTTCCTCCTTGGTTCCACCTTGGTGAAGCCGTCTGTTTTCCCCTCCATGGGGAGTTGGTCCTACCGATTCGCGAGATCGGCCCATCTCGTCGATGGCTTACCTATACCAGGCTGTTGTTGCGTGTTATCCTCTTGCGACAGAGGGGTACTGATGGCATGAGAAGTTGTGGATGGGAATTGGCTCTCAGCCAATGCCATTGTTTGTTCGAGGGGTGGGGAATCCACCATAAACAATTTTAAAATGTCTCTTCTCTTCGGAGGCGGTTAGAGTTCGGACAGGAGCGCGCGCCCGTGCATCCTCGCACCTCGAGAGAGAGAGAGATGTTAATAAAAGTGTTTCAATTGTATCTCTCTCCATCAAAGTATTCACTGTAGATCCTGAAACTCTCCACCTCTCCCTATACCAGTCATTTGAGAGTCATCCAAATGGGATTCCCTACTTGGATTGGAGTCCAGATAATAAGTATATAGTGGCCTTTGGACCTGATGAATCTCCTGTTAAGAATTAAATGTATATATCTGTGAATATTTATTTATAATTAATCTGTTTATTGTGTCTAGATTAATTGTTGATACTGCCTATTTTTCATCATTTTGTTTGTAAAATAAGTTATTCTGTTTTTTAATTCTTTTGACCACGGGCCAAGATATATATGTATAAATAGTTTTTGTTGTTTAAATAAAGTATGTGTGTCTCATAGTGTTGGTGTGTTTTCTTGATAGAAATACACGAAGTAGGCAGCAGCAGAGTGGAGCCTTAAAAAGGAACAAAAATACAGTCCTCAAGAAAATAAGGAGCTATCAATGTTTGGTCCCTCGAGCCGGATGCAGCGACCTAAGGATCTGATGTAAAAGAGGCTGGCCTGCAAAAGGAATTGAAGATTCAGCGGAAGAAAGAAAAAAGAAATATAAGTAAACAAATAAGGCTATTGACGCGACCATAGGTACTTTTGGGCCAACCGAGCGCTGGCAACACTGCACCCGCTGCCCCCCGCGCATGCGCGAGCAAAAAAAAATACCCCGCATCTCCGGTAAACAAATCTGTCTCGACGCCAACGTTTGGTTTTGACAGGCCTGAAAAAGAACTATCTCTCATAAATTTTAATAATTGGTTTTGAATAATATTTGTATTAATATTAATTTGTGCGATTTTTAAATAAATATTTCTTTCAATAAGTATTAAATTATTCATCACTGTTTTCTACTTTAGGCCTCGCCATCCAGCGTTGTGACTCAATTCTTCTGATCACTGCAACAAAGATATTGATTTATCAATTTATAATTTTTCAAGTCAGTTTCCAGCATTACTGTAAAGCTAGGAGCTTTTAGTTCAGGTTAAGCCATCGGGACCTTGTATTGTCTTTTTTCAAATTTAAGACAAGACAACATTTTGGCGCAGCCGACAGGATACAGATTGAAGAATTGATGATTACACAAAGGTGCAACTGTGAACCAGTGATTACTTCTCAGGATGGCTGACCAACCAGTTAGTAGTGCTGAACTGAAAAAGCTTAGGACGCCAGTGCGTGCAAGGTTCACCAAGGCGTTTAATGAGCTCGAAACAGAGATCAAGAAGAGGGAAGTCAAGAAAGCAGATGTAGAGAAAATCCTCCGCCGACTCCAGACCCACCATGAAAAGCTTTCAATATTGAACATGAGGATGGAAGAAGCTCTGCTACGAGAATCAGCGTCTGAAGACATTTTCACTGCCGAGTACGAATCCGTTTGTGAGTACGAAGATAATTTCAGTAACATTATGACTGATTACGAGGCTCTTGCGGAAAAGGATGACGTTAGTACAATCAGCGGCACAGCAGCAATGAACTATCGACTACCGAAGCTGGAGTTCAAGAAGTTTGGGGGAGAACCAAGAGAATGGATTACATTCTGGAGTCAGTTCAGCACGATTGACCGGGATCCACAGATGCCTCCAGAAACTAAGTTTCAGTATCTCTTTCAAGCCACCGCCGAGAACTCCGAGGCAAGAGAAGCAGTCGAAAGTTTTCCACCGAGTGCCGACAACTACCCTAAAGTCATCGAGTATATCAAATCACGTTTTGGAGGGGATAAAATGCTTGTTGAAATTTATGTACGTGACCTGCTTCAGAATGTGAGAGCCGAAGGTAAGATGTCTGTAGTGAAGCTTTACGATAGACTGGAGACACTGCGAGCATTAGAAACATTGGGCGTCGCTCGTGACAAGTTTGCGGCTATGCTGTACCCACTCGTCGAATCAGCGCTACCAGAGGACACCCTTAGAGTATGGGAACGAAGTCAATATACGGTGAGCGGAAGAGGAGTACAGGATAAGTTGACACAACTCATAACGTTTTTGAAGACAGAGGTGAAGGGCGAGAGTCGAGTGAATATGGCCAAAGCAGCTTTCAAGATCGACAACAATCAAGATGCGAAGGATGATCGATCAAACAGGAAATCTCTTTCTAAGAAGAATACTGGAAGTAAAATGCCGACGGCTACTGACCTCGCCAACACCACTCAGATGCGAAACAACTGCATCTTTTGTGGGAATGGTCACCCGAGTCAAGAATGCTACAATGACAGCGGATGCATCTACCAGAGAAGAAAGATAAGGCTAAAGGGAAGAATGTTTGTTTTTGGTGCCTGCTTCCTGGCCACGGATTCAAGAAATGCCGGATTAAGCCACGTTGCCCTGTCTGCGGAGGGAAGCATTACCCCATTATGTGTCCTACTTTGGAAGCCCAGAAGACTTCTCATCTCCAAAAAGCGGAACTAAAGGTTTCAAGGGAAAGTCCTGCAACAAAGCAAGAGACCGCCAATCAATTCACGTCAACAACTTTAAACAACGCTACCGTGGGAGGAGTCTATCTACAAACTCTGATAGTCAAGATAAGCGGACCAAAGGGGAAACATAATGTTCGAGTGTTGCTTGACTGTGGATCCCAGCGGTCCTATATTTCAAAGAGAATGGTGGACGCACTGGGCCTAAAGAGAGTGCAGCAAGTTACACTTACCCACAATCTGTTTGGAGGCGGAGAAATTAGTCAAAATAAGCACAATGTGTACAAAGTAAATGTTTCCAGCCTCAACAACGAATACATGGATGATCTCAAATTCTTGGATCAGGAAGTAATTTGCGGACACATCAGTCAAGTACAGGATCATATTATACTCAATGAGTTAAAAGCTCGAGGGATCAACTCGACTGACATATGCCAAGGTGAAGAGATATCAATCCACATGTTGATTGGTTCAGACTTGCTTAGCAGCATTCTGACAGGCAGAATGCAAATATTGCAAAATAGAGTTGTGGCAACAGAAACCAAGTTGGGGTGGACAGTAATGGGACCAGCAATAGGGAAAGACATGGAAGTTTCATGCCTGATCGTGACTTCATTTCACGTTAACAGTTTCGACGTTCAGAATTTATGGAAATTAGATGTGCTTGGCATCATGGATGCAGCAGAAACAAAATCTAGGAAAGATTTAATCGAAGCCTCCAACACTCATTTCAAGGAGACTGTGAAACGAGACGAAAGCGGAAGGTACATCGTGTCACTACCATGGATAGCTGGACATCCACCAGTTCCGGTCAATCGCCGAACTACAGAAAATAGATTGCTGACTACAACAAGGAATGTCCAGGGCAAGATGCTGTATGGGAAGTATGATACTATTTTTGAGGATTGGGAAAAAGAGAGATTCATCGAGGAAGTTGAGGATAAATGGGAGGAGTGCAGTTATCTTCCTCATCGCCTAGTGCTCAAGGATAGTCACACCACTCCTATTCGTCCAGTATTCGACGCAAGTTGCAAGAAAAAGAGGCTCCCATCATTAAATCAATGTCTGGAAAAGGAGACAACCTGATTGAGCTCATTCCTGATTTGCTCTTGCGGTTTAGACTTGGAAAGTATGGAATCATTGAAGACATGCGAAAAGCTTTTCTCCAGATTCAGGTTCGAGAAGAAGATCGTGAATTCCTTCGGTTCCTTTGGTGGAAGAAGGACCAGAAGACACTAAAATTTTACAAGCATTGCCGAGTAGTCTTTGGCCTTACCTCAAGTCCTTTTCTGCTAGCTGCAACCATTAAGTATCATTTGAGCCTGCCGCAGTTTCAAGATAATAGGTGCGCAGAACTTCTTGCCCGAAGTTTTTACGTTGACAACTGCATTCTTAGTTTGTCATCTACACATGATGTCAAAAAAATCATCAAGGAATCCTCCGACATCATGATGCAAGCCAAATTTGAGTTACGAGACTGGATGTGGAATGAACCTGGAATCACAAAACAAGATCCAGCCTCTATTTTGGGTATGAAATGGCACCTTCAGACTGACACTATTGCCATTAATGTGCAGTCATTGAAAAATATATATGAAGAAAAATCAATCACAAAGAGAAGTATCTTGTCAGCCTGCCATCGCTTTTTTTATCCGATTCAATTTACCTGTCCAGCTACAATCAAGATTAAGAAGATGGTTCAAGATGCTTGGAAGGAGAATAAATCATGGGATGAACAGCTGAACGAAGACAGACGGGTCGAGTTCATAAAATGGAGGAAGCAAGCTTTAGAATTGGATCAGATCAAGATACCTCGATGGATCTTACCTATCAAAGCAAGAACAACATTGCACGTGTTTTGTGACGCTTCAGCTATAGCGTACGCAACGGTGATCTTCATGCGAATAGAGAATGCGTCAGTCATAGTAGTACGATTCGTTGAAGCAAGAAATCGACTGGCAACTATTAAGAGGATCACGATTCCACGACTGGAACTATTAGCCTGTTTGATTGGAGCACGACTGTTGGTGCATGTTCTGGAAAATTTAGAAGAAAGTCCGGAGAAGATTCAATGTTGGACAGACTCCAGTCCTGCCCTATACTAGATACAACAAGAGAATTGGGCTCAGTTTGTTTCCAACCGTGTCAAGGAGATCACAACACTTACGAAGAATGAAGATTGGAACCATGTCGCAGGGGAACACAATCCAGCAGATCTCCCATCCCGTGGTGAATCCCCATCGAAATTCACAAGATCCGGATGGTGGGAGGGACCAAAATGGCTTCAGGAAAAGAAAGAAGACTGGCCAGTATCAAAAGTACAGTATGATCTGGAAGCCATTGAAGAAGAGAGGAGGAAGACTGTGGTGGCTGGATTTGTAGCCATAAAGCCCGAGGAGAATCCATGGTATCTGAATCTATACGAGGGAAAACGTGAAGTGACTCTAACACAAATACTGAGAGTAATCGCGTGGATGATACGTTTCAAGCCCTCTGAATACAAAGGAGATATTATCTCAAAAGAGGAGCTAGACAGTGCTGAAAAGTCCCTAGTTAAGATAATACAGAGTGAATCGATCGGTGAGGAAGATCCCAAGATGAAGCAGCTACACGCGTTCCAAGATAAAGAAGGATTATGGAGAGTGAAAACGAGGATAGTGAATCGAAATGACGATGAACTGTTCCGATTGCCAATTTTGATCCCAACGAATCATCCGGTCATAGAGCTAATTGTGAAATCAGTCCACGAGAAAATGTACCACTGTGGAGCCCAGACGCTGCGATCAGTACTAAGAGAGTAGTTCTGGATTCCAAAAGCTCGACAACTAGTTCGTCATGTAATTCATGAATGTCCTCGCTGTCGACGATTTGAAACCAAGCGAGTCGACGTACCAGAAGCATCGTTGCCTCAACATCGCGTACGAGATGTTGTGGTTTTTGAGGTGACAGGAATTGACCTCGGAGGACCTTTATATCTGGAAGATGGACAGAAGGTTTGGTTCGTCATCTTCACCTGTGGCGTATACCGTGCGGTCCACCTCGAACTGGTTACTTCCTTATCGACGGAAGCATTGGTGGGAGCAGTAGAGAGGTTCGTAGCAAGACGAGGTTGCCCTGCAGTCATCTACTCAGATAATGGGACGAATCTAGTTGGACTTCGGAACGAGCTTTATCGAGTTAATTTTGGAGTGAAATGGAAGCTCAATCCTCCGGCAGCACCGTGGTGGGGAGGTTGAATCGAGAGAATTGTTGGACTCACCAAAAAGCTGCTTCGAAGATTGCTGGGAAAACGTGTTGTCAACTACGAAGAAATGGTGACGATCCTCGAAAACTGTGAACGAGTTATCAACGCGCGACCACTCACCTACATTGCTGAGGACAATGATGACCTTGTGCCATCAACCCCAGTGATGTTCCTTCGAGAACCAAGAACTGAAGGAGAGATTGATCTAAATGAATTCAGGTGTAACTTTGGGAAGAGCTATGAGAAACGCAAACGACTCCTGAAGGAATTCCGTAAGAAGTTCAGAAGCGAGTACCTAGGATTGTTGGTGCATCACGACAATCGCAAGAAACAACGACAGTTAAAAGTTGGAGATATCGTCCTTGTGGAGGTTGAAAACAGGAAGCAAATAAACTGGCCTATGGGAAAGATTACGAAGGTGTTTCCTGGAACTGACAATGTGCGAAGACTTGTGGAAGTTAAGACTAAGTCTGGATTCATGAAGCGTGAAGTTCAACGATTGTTCCCACTTGAAGTACCATCTAAGGACGTAGAGCAAGACGACGGGGAGCTTAAGCCAGCGGAGGATGAGATCGTCAGGGAGAAAACACCCGGTGTGGAGTCCGTGTCAGTGCAAGAGAAAACTACTCCAGTAAAAGTAGGGAAAGTTTACACGCGTTCTGGAAGAAAAGTAAAGTTACCGATTAGGTTTAAGTGAAGTTTGTAAGAAAATTTAATCATAAAACATTCTGTTAGATTTGAGATAATTCCTTCTTTGTTTTTTTTTTATTAATATTGACCTTATATCAATGTTCAAAAGGTCAAGGTGGGAGAGTGACGCGACCATAGGTACTTTTGGGCCAACCGAGCGCTGGCAACACTGCACCCGCTGTCCCCCGCGCATGCGCGAGCAAAAAAGAATACCCCGCATCTCCGGTAAACAAAGCTGTCTCGACGCCAACGTTTGGTTTTGACAGGCCTGAAAAAGAACTATCTCTCATAAATTTTAATAATTGGTTTTGAATAATATTTGTATTAATATTAATTTGTGTGATTTTTAAATAAATATTTCTTTCAATAAGTATTAAATTATTCATCACTGTTTTCTACTTTAGCCCTCGCCATCCAGCGTTGTGACTCAATTCTTCTGATCACTGCAACAAAGATATTGATTTATCAATTTATAATTTTTGAAGTCAGTTTCCAGCATTACTGTAAAGCTAGGAGCTTTTAGTTCAGGTTAAGCCATCGGGACCTTGTATTGTTTTTTTTTCAAATTTAAGACAAGACAACAGCTATAGTTGGAATATTGTTTAAAAAGGATTTATACAAATTTTTAGAGCGAAAAATTAAAGTAGGCAAATTTAAAGAAAAGAAAAAAAGATGGAAATGATTAAAAAGAAGAGAACTCTGCTGCGAACCTCAGTGACAAGAAGTGTGAAGGAGATCGAAACGGAATTGGAGAAAGAATGTCCATCGTCGGAAGCAATAAGGGCAAGTTATAGAATCTTAAAAAATAAGGGCAAAATATTAGGTGAGGTTGATGCCCAAGTTGAGGACATAATGTTAGCTGACGAGTCTTTTAAATCCCAAGATTGGGAGAAAGAACAACAAATGGTGGAACAGTACGAAAAAGGCCTAGTCGTAACTGAAATAAAAGTCAATGAATACCTTAAAGTCAGAGAGATTGGACACAAGATTACGGGCGAAAGGGACTCTGCTAAAACGGGTCAGGTGGGTTTGGCAGCGTGTAGACTACCAAAGATATCCCTCGCAATATATGACGGTACATGTCTTGATTGGTTGGGATGGTGGCCTCAATTTGAGACGATTCATGAAAACTCTGGAATATCGGAGGTAGACAAGTTCCGATATCTGATGCAATCAATAAAAAAAGGGACTCGAGCGGAGAGATTAGTGAGGAGTTATCCTCTGACCAAAGAAAACTACCCGAGAGTAATAAAAGCATTGAAAGACCGCTTTGACGACAGTACCATCCTCACCGAGGTTTATATCCGACAACTATTGAAATTGGTTGTTAATATTGTAAGAAGGAAAAACTTATCCCTGGAAAGTATGTACGATCAATCGGAGTCCCATTTAAAATCTTTGGAGTCACTAAGGGTTAATATCCAGCAGAATGCCTACTTCTTGAATCCTATGGTAGAATCTAGCTTGCCTGAGGACCTGTTGAGAACCTGGCAAAGGAGTGCGCTGGCAGGATATGATGTAGATGATGGGGAGCTACCGCCAACAGTTGACAAAAAATTAACTTCACTCCTGGAGTTTATGAGGAGGGAGGTCAATCGTGAACAAAGGTTGGGCTTCATCAGGGATGGATTAGGAGAATCGTCCCGCATGAGGACCAACAGGCACTATGTTACCAAGATGCATGCAGCAGAAGTCAAGAGTAATACCGAAAAGGTGGATCCCCACTCTATCATCTGTCAGGGAGGCCATTGGATCCAGAGATGTCCAAAATGGAGTGCAATGCCAGTAACCCAAAGAACCAGAGAGTTGAGGAGTCTTGGGGCTTTTTTAACCGTTTACGCCTGGGACATTATGCCAGGAATTGTAGAAACCCCAACTATTATCCACGATGGCGAGACCATCATAGTGAATTTCAACAGCAACCAAGAACTAAACCCCAGAACTTACCGGAAAAGAAAATGGAGAATACTAGATTGGAAGATAAGATGGTCCCAGTGAATGAGCAAGAGGTTGCATACACAGGTATGCATGTACGCACGGCAATTCCGAAAGCCTTATTGGCTACAGCATTGGTTCGCATAATGAATACCAGTAGAGATGTATTCCAACACCTGAATACTACAATTACAAGAATTAATGCACAGGTGTATGGAATTAATGACACAAAGGGAGAGCTGGTCAGGGAATTGGCATCGTGTAGATTGGAATCCCTGACACAACCAGGTTGGACAATACCAGTTCAGGCGTTGGTAGTGAACAAAATGACCGGGATGTTGCCTAGCCAAGACTTATGCCTATCCATACCAGCCAGCTGGCAATTCCTGCCCCTAGCAGATCCACAGTTTGAACGTAGCCGGAAAATTGATATGATTCTGAGCGCTGATGTCTATGGACACTTATTACTTCCTGACATCAAAAGGCAAAGACAGAGCCAATTATGCGCTCAGAATACAAGATTAGGATGGGTGATCTCAGGAAAATTGCCTCTTGAAGATCAGGGCAGTCCGCACTTGGTGTACCACATTAGCGTGAAGTATGAGGATAGCTTGGAGGACATCTTTAAACGGTTTTGGGAAGTGGAGTAAATCCCCATCAAACGGCGGAGTTCGACAAAGGAAGAATTTTGTGAGCAACTATATCAGTCCGAAGTCAAACGAACCAAACCTGGAAGATATGTCGTCCCTCTACCGTTGGATCCAACAATAGCTGAATCAGACTTGTTTGGATTGTCCGTTGCTATATGTTTTCGAAGACAATGGGCTATGGAACGACGGCTGGACAGAGAGGTGTATCTTAGAGGAGAATACTGCTCATCCATGAAAGATTATGAAGAATTGGATCATATGACACCATTGCCCGAACAGGCCGCAAGAGATGTGGAGGGATGCTGCTTTCTACCGCACCATGCAGTGAGAGGTACGCAACCTGATAAGAAGAAGTTACGTGTGGTTTTTGATGCCGCCACTAAGACTACAAACGGATTTTCATTGAATGACAGATTGTATGCCGGGCCCAAATTGCAGAACGACATCTCTTCAGTACTGTTAAGATGGCGTCTGCTTAAAATCGTCATGGTCGCCGAAATAGAAAAGATGTATAGACAGATCCTGGTGCAGCCTCAGGATGCCCTAAGACAGAGAATTTTATGGAGACAGAATTCGAGAGAGACAATGAGGCCCTATCAATTGAATACAGTAAGATATGGAACTTCTCCTGCACCATTTCTGGCATTAAGAACATTAATACAGCTAGCAAAATATGGACATTTATATCCAAAAGCAGCCGAGGCCATTCGTCGAGACACCTATGTGGATGATATCCTAACCGGACCAGAGAACTCATTAGAGGCCATGGGCTTACAGCGGGAGTTAATTGACCTCCTAAGGGGAGGAGGTTTCGTACTGAAAAAATGGACTTCAATGGACCCCGCACTATTGGATCAGATACCTGAAGGGGATCGCCTTGAGCAAATCGTATTTGAAAAGACTGAAATAGTTAAGACGCTGGGGTTGGGTTGGGACCCGAGAGAAGATTTTTTTGTCTATGCCATATCATATCCTAGTAAAACCGAGGAATTTACTAAGCGCCAGATGCTTTATTTTATTGCAAAACAAAATGATCCAATGGGATGGATGGCACCTCTGGTGATAGTTGGAAAGATTTTAATACAGAGGATATGGATAACGGGAACAACATGGGATGAACCCCTAGACGATTCGATAAAGATAATATGGCAAATGTTTAAAAAAGACTTGGGATATATTCGCACCACTAAAATACCCCGATGGCTGGGTGCCAGTAGAAGAGATAAGATTCAAATCCATGGATTTTGTGACGCATCAGGAGATGCGTATTCTGCGGCAATTTATGTAAAATTATTGAAGGGAGATGATAGCCGAGTATAATTGATTATCGCAAAAACCAGATTGGCACCCATCCGAAGAATATCGATACCTCGTTTAGAATTGTGTGCGGCAGTGTTGCTGACTCGTCTAGTCATCCAAATAATGCCATCCTTGGAACTAGATATTGAATCGATCACATGTTGGACAGATGCGACTATAGTATTACAATGGATAAAAACCTTGTCCAGAACCCTACCCACTTTTGTGGGTAACCGAGTATCGGAAATTCAGGCCTGTCGAAAAATAAAGCAATGGCGGCATGTGCCCTCAAAAGACAATCCCGCAGACATTGCGTCCCGGGGGACGATAGGTTCCGGACTGAGAGACTCGCAATTGTGGTGGAAGGTACCTACGCGGTTAGCCGCGTCCCCGAAACTATGGCCGGAAATGCCAAACATCCAGGCGCATTGCGACGATACAGAGGCGTTGATTAGCAGTGTGAGCGACCAACCCTCGATGCTGATCGTTCTCGGTGAACGTTGTTTCTCATTGATTCGGTATCAGCGGATAGTGGCCTGGATTATGCGCTTCGGCAAAAATTGTCGCGCCAGGGATGGACAAGTGCGATCATATTTAACCCTAGTCGAGTTACGGGAGGCCCAAAAGAAGATTGTCCTGGCCGTCCAAAGCCATTACTTTAGAGAAGAGCTGAAGAGTCTGAAAGACAGTGATATAGTTAAAAGAAGTAGCCCAATATATGCATTGAATCCATTTCTGGATATGTATGGAGTCATCCGAGTCGGGGGTAGACTAAAATGGGCTACAACTTTGACATCTGAGCAAAAACATCCTGCCTTAATGCCGTCAAAAGGGAGGATAGAGGATGGTATCAGCAGTTGTGGATGGCAATTGGCTCTCAGCCAATGCCATTGTTTGTTCGAGGGGTGGGAATCCACCATAAACAATTTTAAAATGTCTCTTCTCTTCGGAGCCGGTTAGAGTTCGGACAGGAGCGCGCGCCCGTGCATCCTCGCACCTCGAGAGAGAGAGATGTCAATAAAAGTGTTTCGATTTTCTCTCTCTCCATCAAAGAATTCACTGTAGATCCTGACACTCTCCACCTCTCCCTATACCAGTCATTTGAGAGTCATCCAAATGGGATTCCCTACTTGGCTTGAGGTCCAGATAATAAGTATATCGTGGCCTGTGGACCTGATGAATATTTCAAGATCTACATCTGGAATTTTGAGACCGGCGACTTGCGGTCCAAGATCCTCCACTCATCTGGAGACAGCCTGACCTCCTATGCCTGGCACAGAGTGGCAACAAGTTTGTGGGAGCCGGGGCCATTTCTACCAGTCTGTAAGTGATGACAAATATATATCTGCAAAAATATTGCATCTCAAACAGGACTTGTTCAAAGTTCTCCTTCAACTTTGTCCAAATGAAATACCAACTCTTTAAAGGGATTTTTAAAAAATGGGTGAAGTTTGTAAGACACACCACTTGTAATCAAAGGAGAAAGTGACCTTGTGCTGGCCTGATGGCAAAGAGGAGTTAGAAAACCCCCCATCTCTGGCTGTAGAAGCCAACTTTTTAGTGGTATTACCACCTTTAACTAGATTTATATAATAAAAAGTACTTTCTCTCTCTTATATAATTTTGATTTAAACAATAGCAAAGATGTAAATTTTGAGCCAGCGGCGGACGGGAAACATGCTAATTTTCGCCGAAATTGGGCTGATTACCCGGAACAAGACTACCTTTTTCCCGAGAGCGAAGATATAATCTTCACCACAGTGGGAGGCTCAAGGAAAAGGCCACATGACCCTTACCACGACATAGTATTCATAGTATTTTAGAAAACTATGGAAGAACATTTACAACGTCTGGAAATGGTGTTGCCTTGAAAAAGCGGGTCTCAAACTTAATTCGGAGAAATGTGATTTTGGTGCTAGTCAAATAAAAGTATTGGTACACTTAATTGATGGAGATGGTATTAATCTTGAGACCCAGACAAAGTAGAAGCTGTGATTAATTTTCCAAGACCAAATAATGTATCAGACGTCATGAGCCTTTTGGGTCTCTGCTCCTACTACCGCCGATTCATTAAGAGCTTTGCTAACATAGCAGGGCCGCAAAACGAACTAGTAAGGAAGGGGGAAATATTCATATGGACTGATAGTCAGGAAGCTTCGTTCAATCAGTTGCAGTCGGATTTGACTTCTGAACCCGTTTTAGGTCACTTTGATGAGACTGCACTAAACCTACGTCCATACCGATGCGAGTGGCTTTGGTGTCGGCGCTGTTTTGGTACAACTAAAGGATGGAGGTGAAAAACCAATTGTCTTTGCATCCCGAACTCTATCTAAAGCAGAGAGAAACTATACAACATCTGAAAAGGAATGTTTGCCCGTAATTTGGTCAATCAAAAAATTTCGACCGTACCTGTTTGGCCACTTTTTCTATCGTGACTGACCATCATTCCTTGTGCTGGCTAGCAAATTTGAAAGACCCTTCTGGACGTCTCGCAAGATGGGCTCTGAGACTTCAGGAGTATGAGGTCACCGTTTGTTATATATATAAAAAAGGTCGCAAGCACAGGGACGCCGATTGCCTTTCTAGAAGCCCATTACCTGATACTTCGGAAGAAACAGAAGAAGATATACCTTCCCTTGCAATTTTGACTGATGTAGAAAAGGAACAAAAAAGAATCCTTCATTGGAAAATATAATGAAACTGTGATGCCCAGAATTTTAAGGAATTTGTCATTATTAATAGAATATTTTATAAGAAAAATTTTGATACCTTAGGAAGACCTAGGTTGTTAGTGGTTCCAGAGTCCTTACGTTTAGAGGTGCTTAGATCGTTTCATGACGCCCCTGCAGCCGGACATCTAGGGTTTGCCAAAATGTATGACAGGATACGCAGAAGATTTTATTGGCCAGGTCTCTTCAGAAGTATTCGCAATTATGTCGGACATTGCAGAGAATTCCAACAGTGCAAAAGCACACCTCAACTACCCCCTGTAAATCTTAAACCCATAATTCCCTCTTCAATTCCCTTTCAGAAAATAGGTATAGACTTGTTGTGTAGATTCCCTTTGACTAGAGATGAAAATCTTTGTGGATCATTTGCACTGATTACCTTACCAAGTACGCAATAATAAAAGCACTACCGACCGGAGGAGCTGTTGAAATAGCAAAGTTTATATTGAACGACATTATCCTTAAAAATGGAGCTCCTAGAGAAATGATAACGGTTCGAGGGCGCTTGTTTCAATCGAAGCTCGTGAACGAACTTACTAAAATGTGTGGAATGTCTCAGCACTTTACAATGTCCTATCATCCCCAGACCAACGGCCTGACCGAGAGATTAAATAAGACCCTAGGATACATGTTATCAATTTACGTTGACGTGGAGCAGAAGAATTGGGACTCTATTTTACCGTTTGTTCTTTCGCATATAATACAGCTAAACAAGAAACCACTGGATTTTACTGTTCTATTTAGTTCATTGGACGAAAGGCGGAAACAATGCTATGCTGGAAACTCTATTACCCTACCAGCAAGATTATGAAAACGACGAATATCTGAGCCAGTTAATTATAGACGCTGAAGACGCCCTACAGCTAGCCCGCTTACACACCCTTAGAACCCAGGACATTGATAAGAGAATATACGTTTCAAGACATAGGCCTGTCTATTACAACGTCGGCGACATGGTCTGAATCTTCACACCCGTGCGTAAATTTGGTTTATACAAGAAGCTTTCAAAAATATTTTTAGTCCATACAAGATAACTAAAAAGATTTCGGACATTAACTATGAAGTAATGACAATGGACGAATCTAGCAGGAGCAATAGGTCCAAAGATGTTCATGTTTTGCGTATTAAGCCCTAAAAAGATCCTGGACAACAGAACAACTTCGTTTAAATATGCGGACTTCCTCTATATTTCGTAAGTAAAAAGTAAAAAAACCTCGGGACGCTCTTCTTCTGGGGAAGGAAATCTGTCACGAAATTTGTTTATAGAAAATGTAAAGCAAATTTGCCTATTAGTAAATATGTAAATACTTTTATGTTTAATGTTATATAAGGAATGTATGTGAATTCTAGAGCTGATTTTTCGTTTCTAGTTTGTTGTGCGGAAAACATCACTCACGAAGCTTATAAATTGATTAATAAAATTCTAATTTGAAATCGCGACAATATTTTGTGAAGTAATTGAGCAAATAAAACCTATATCGATAAGATAAAATATTTCTATTATGAGTCTTCAAATAAAATCTAAAAAAAACTATATATGTGATGATGTATCCTGTCGACTCTCGCTATAGCTGTGATAACCGAGGGTCAAACCTGTAGTAACCGAGAGGGACAGTCAGGGCGTGGAGAGTTTTCCAGTACCTCTCTGCACCTTGGACGACCTTTAACAGTTCCCACAGAGTACAGGCAGTCGTGGTCGAGGCAGAGTGGAAAGCTTGAGAATGTCCACATACAAAAAAAGAAGACACACAGTTGTAGGAAAGTTCTGTGAACAGATAAAAGTCGAGTTAAGAGCAAGATGGAGATAGAAGAGTTCTTACTGTTCTACATGGTCGATGAGGTGGTCCTGGGTACAACCGACGAGGTCTCACGCTGGTGGTGAAATGACTTATTTTTCGGCTAGGGCAGAGGTCTTATATATCTTTGCCGATAGGGGAGGTATGCGGGAGAATGGACTTTGAGCGGGTGCAAAGGGCGTAGGGCGTCTGCGATATTCTAACCCAATGACCTTGAAGGAACGACCTGCCTAATTCCTCTTTAGGGTTGTTGGATTTCTATCTCGATCTCTTGCTTAGCTCAGCTCTTAATCAATTACATAGTTTTATTTATTCATCCTCAGTTTGTACAAAGTGCATTACATATGGTGATGCAATGACACATGCCGATAATGCGTATAATTATCTATAGATGTGTTTCTATATACAACATGACAATCTTGTTATAAGTATTTTACAATATGGGGTTGTTGTGTTAAATTACCATAGATGGGCCCCGGGAGTGAAAGGGTTTATCTGGGTTTAAACGGGTAAAGCCTCTCTAACACAGGTGTGTAATTAAATTTTCTTTTAATTAATTTAAACTGTCAGGTTAAAAAGGGCTATAACAAGATGTTTTGTTTGGATATATCTGAAAGTTATAAAAAAATAAAATTTATGTTTAATTTAAAAGTTATGATATTCCTTATAAAAGAGAAATTTAGATAAAACCTTTGATAAAAATAATAATGATGATTAAAATAAAATATGATGTTATAAGAGATTATTGGCGGGCGTTGGAAAGGGTTAGGTAATAAAGAATATGCAATTGTAAGTATTACACATGCAACCAAATACTTGATCCAGGTGCAAAGCGAGGATATAGACTTGAGCGCCTTCCTAGGCAATGTTTCACTTGTGATCCTGTAGAAGGGTTATAGTGATTTGTCACAATTGTAGGGTTATTGGGTTGAAAGTTGTTGAAGAAAAAGTTGTTCATTAATATGATTGTGAAAGGGGTGTAATGAGCCATGCGATAAGTATAATTGTTGTAGCGACAGTAGGTGATCTGTCTTGACTTGATATCAAAGGTTGATTGTGGTCCGCTAGAGCTAAAAAAATTGAGAGTTATGAACGCTTTGTGCATGCGTTGGTGACCGTGCTCTGCGGATGATTGAAATAAACTTTTGAAACGTGTTCAAGCTAGAAGTTGGGATTTTTAAATCTGGGGAACTGTGTTCAAAGAGTTTGTTGAAATTACGAAATAAAAAAAAAGAAAAATTGTCAAGCAGTACTGTCGTTTTTCTACGTTGATGTGAAGCAATGGCTGAGAGAGAGAGAGAGAAATAGATAGTAGTGAAAAGTACACTGAAGTGGTTAGAGAAATAGATTGTTGTAAACGATTGCTGTGGATGCTCGATAGTATAAAGGTATAAAAATATATATAAAATGAATAAAAATATAGAAATATCATTGTGATTTAATAAAGTTTAAGTGGACCAAATCAAACATATAATATATAAAAGTAATAAGAATGAAGAATTAAAGTGATTTCTGACAACAAATAAATGTTTTGTAATGATAAAATGATATTATGAAAAATAAAAGTAAAATTGATTTTTTTTCAAAATAATGTTGGATTAAAAATTTGTGATTATATAATTGAAAGGTAAAAATAAAAAATAAAATATTTTATACAAAAATAGAATATAGTTATATTATTATAATGATTAGATGAAGGTTTGGTAGTGGAATTGGACAAAAATATTTCTTATAGAGAGAAGTTATCAATGTGGTGTGTAGGTAGTTCATATCCCTTTGGTAAACATCGGTGTTTTATGACTCTCTGTAACTGGGAATTTGTGAAATTCTCGAGGAACTATAAATGGTTGATGTGAAACACATGTTACAAAAAGGCGATCATTCCGATAGCGGATATTTAGATGACAGCTTTGTGGGTGGGGAGAGAGGACGTTGTATAAACATGAAATGGGGTGGACTAAAGGGCATTTGCCGCTGTTTTTTTGTCAGGGATTCTATTACTGGGGTCACTCATCCTCCGCGGGATGTTTGATAGGTTTGTTATTTACTACTCTCTCTTTTTCTTTCTTTTTTTTTTTTTTTTTTTGAGGTTGGCATGTTTCTTGCCTATTTGAAAATACCGGGATTTAATTGCAAAAAAGGCTGTGAGGTTGTTAGCGGTGTACTTCGGAATAGTTGCGTTTGAAGATATCTGGAGTCAAATGATAGAATTACCTGAGATATACATCTTGAGACAATCGCTGTCAGTTTTGAACAAATCGAGGTTGTGGAGGTTTGGTGTACAGAACATTCTCTGTGTAATATTTTAATTTATTGACATGTATGTTGTCACTGTCTCTATTGAGAGGTTGATTGGAGCGATCTATTCGAACGACAATGGGTGAGATTATTTCAATTATTGTATATGGTGCTAATTTACCTGTGTCGGGATGTCTATAAATTTTGACCAAAACAAGATCATTCACTTCGAAATGTGGTGTTCTGTGCTGCTTAACAAATGTTTCTTTATCTTTTTATGCTTATTTTTGGGTACGAGAGCGTGCTATCTCTCGAGCTATAGTTATTTCGGGGTATGGGTTAAAATGAGTTCATAGTTCTGGGGGGATAACATTGAACATTAAGTAGGTGGGTGGAAAACTTGTGACAGAATGGGGTGTGTTATTATACGTCTGAGTGACGCGCTTAACTAGTTGAGTCCAGGAAGCTTTCGGATTTTCTAGATAAGCTAGTCTGAGCTTGCCTGTAATGGTGGCAATTAAGCGTTCTATTGAACTGTTTGCTTGTGATGAGTAGGGGTTGTATGCCATTTTTTATTAGAAATTTAAGGAATTTTTCTGAGGTAAAAGCGGGCTCTATTTTTAGATAACAGACGTTTTGGTGATCCTTGTTGTAGTACAGTTTTGAGGGTTTGAATGTACGTTAGGGTACTGGTGGACTTCGATGGAAAAGTCCAAGCATATCGCGTTAAATGATCCACTATTACATGTAGATATGTCTTGGAGTGTCTATATCTCGAAAATCCAGCTATGGTATCTATAGAGATTAGGTCGAATGGTTATTGAGGTGCTGGAATTTGTCCGAGGGCACCATAGGGTTTACCTTTGGGCCTTTTAATGATTTGGCAGGTGTGACACGACCTGACAAATTTTTCTATAGATTTAGAGATACCTTCCCAGTAGTACTGGGTCGTAATTATGCGGGTCATCTGAGAGATGCCTGGGTGGTTATATTCTTCGTGAACTTTGTTCATGAGAGTATGTTGCAGGGTTTCGGTAATTATTATTTTAGTTACCCCTTTTCGAGTAATGGTATGTAAGCCATTTGTATCAATGTTGAAGAGGGATGCTGTTGGTTGATGCTGTTTAATAATATCAGCACTGATAAATCCTACAAAGGGGTTTCGTGATAGTAAATCTGCTTCGTACTGTTGGCTGCCTTTGAGGTAGTGAATTTCGTAATTATAGGTAGATAGTCTCAGGTTTCATCTAAAGATTCGTCCTGACAGATTTTCTATAGTTTTAAGCTATTGTAAAGCTTGGTGATCTGTGTATATGGTAAATTTTATACCGGTGAGGTATATTCGGAATTTGTCTACACTTTCGACGATGGCGAGGCACTCGAGTTCGGAAACGGTGTAGTTTCTCTCATGTTCTCTAAGGGCGCGGCTGAAATATTGTACAGGGTGTACTTGTCCATCTGGATGTACCTGTTTAAGTAAGCCGGCGATCCCTTGGGTGGATGCGTCGCAATAAAGGCGGCATGGCAAACCGACTTGATACAAGTGTAGCACTGGTTTACTGGTTAAACTCTCTTTGAGAGTGGTGAAAGCTTGTTGGCAGTTTTATGGTCTATTTGAAAGATGTAGTTTTCTCGGTGTTCGTAAGTGTTGTGTTTCGACGTTGTTGCTGACTTAGTAGAAATGTTATTCAGTGATTTCAGATTAGATGTGTGGTGAAAGTGCGACTTTTGACGTGGACACGCTTTGAGGTGAGATGTGTCACAGGCGTGAAGGCGTCTTCGACCTGAAAAGTGAGAAAAAATGTTGTGTTACGCTGTGTGACACGAGTGAAGTGAATTGAATGGAAAGGTGTCACGTGAAGTCGTTGTTTTTGGTACAGCTTCTAACTAGTTTCACCATGAATAACACATTTACTAGTCATGGGTGGTGGTTGTACAAAACACATCGAGATATTTTGGCTGTAAGTGGATGTGGCACGTTTAGTGGCGACGATATGGAGCTTGTGTGGCTCGAGATTGATTTGTTGCTAAGTCGCGCGCTAATAGATGGTGGCCAATTGGAGAAAGTGATGGGGGAGTGTGTTGAGTTTGTTGAGAGAGATGTGTGGATGATTAATAATTATGCATGTAAAAGGAAAAGATGAGGGAGTGAAACTATGTTGGATTTTTAACTTGTTTTGGGGAAGGACAGTTACTTTTCTAGTTGTGATTTTGAAGATATTGTATCTTTCGATTTTTGCAATTTAAAAAATGCGTTTCACCTATGTTTATTAAAATTTGAATATATTTTTTGAATCGTTGATTATGGTAGTGCGAAAATTATCCTTGTAAAAGGGCAATGGCGTGATAGTGACTTATAATTTGAATGGGGCGTTTACATAAAATAGTGAACATAACAATGATTTTTGCAAAGTTTTGAGTATTTGATTAAGAAATTGGTGTTTTGGTATAAAAATAAGATATTAAGAAAAACACACAAATAAGTTTAGAATTATGATTCGAGTATTTAAAAAATAATGACTTTTTTAAAATGTAAAATTGAAAGTAATGAATTAAAATTTAAAAGTTGCTTAAAGTAAAGTAAAAATTGATAAATGAGGATGTAAAAGATTTAAAATTTGAATTGAAATGATAAAAAATGGTAAAAATTGATTTTAAATGATTACAGCGAAAATAAACATTAAATTTATGGAGAATCAAGTTGTGAGCATGAGGAGAAAGTTACGTAGGTTTTTAAAACTCACACTTTTGATGATTGTTCAGTCAGGAGACTTGGTCTTTCGTTATCGTCCTGCTGACGTGGAAGACGCTCCATGTAGGGCTTGTAGAAGCTTGTAGCTTCTGTTTGGCGACTGCGGCATGTCGCCTGGTCGCATTGTAAGGCCGAAGGTGGGAAACTTATCACCGGCTTATTTTGCGGGATCTTCGGCTGTATCATTGGGGGGTTGACAGCTTGCTCCTGAAATATCGTCTCTTGTTGGGGGAGAGATTGCTTGGTCGTTTCGTTGGAATGGCGGGCTTGTTCCTCCATATTTGCTCTTTCTCGCTTCTATCTGGACAGGCTTCCTACCTTTTTCGTTGTGGTCTCCTTCGTTGTGGTCATCCTTCGTTGTGGTCATCCTTCGTTGTGGTCATCCTGTCGGCTTATCTGTGATGAGGTATCCTGTCGACTTATCTGTGATGAGGTATTCTGTCGACTCTCGCTATAGCTGTGATAACCGAGGGTCAAACCTGTAGTAACCGAGAGGGACAGTCAGGGCGTGAAGAGTTTTCCAGTACCTCTCTGCACCTTGGACGATCTTTAACAGTTCCCACAGAGTACAGGCAGTCGTGGTCGAGGCAGAGTGGAAAGCTTGGGAATGTCCACACACAAAAAACGAAGACACACAGTTGTAGGAAAGTTCCGTGAACAGATAAAAGTCGAGCTAAGAGAAAGATGGAGATAGAAGAGTTCTTACTGTTCTACATGGTCGATGAGGTGGTTCTGGATACAACCGACGAGGGCTCACGCTGATGGTGAAGTGACTATTTTTCGACTAGGGCAGAGGTCTTATATATCGTTGCCGATAGGGGAGGTATGCGGGAGAATGGACTTTAAGCGGGTGCAAAAGGCGTAGGGCGTCTGCGATATTCTATACCCAATGACCTTGATGGAACGACCTGCCAAATACCTCTTTAGGGTTGTTGGATTTCTATCTCGATATCTTGCTTAGCTCAGCTCTTAATCTATTACATAGTTTTATTTATTCATCCTCAGTTTATACAAAGTACATTACATATGGTGATGCAATGACACATGTCAATCATGCGTATAATTATTTATAGATGTGTTTCTATATACAACATGACAATCTTGTTATAAGTATTATTCAATATGGGGTTGTTGGGTTAAATATATATCGTAATTTGAACAATGTGATGTGTAAGTAATAAAGTATGACGTCTTTTCTAGTCGTCTCAAAGTGACACCAGCTTGCCGCCGGTCACCCGGGGGATCCAGAGAAGGACAAAAGAAGGGGCGTTGGTCCGGATGTTGACAGTTAGTTAGGTTACAGTGGATATTACGGACAGGGCCCGCTCAGTAGTAGGTTCGTTGCCATCTCACGGCGGCCCTCGTGGCCGCCGTTTTGGCTCCTCTCTGCCCCCGCGGCTTCAAGCAGGGCGCCTAGCTTTCCTCAGTTAACCCTCAACTTTCCCCTGGTCCTGGTGCCACGTGAGACGTAGTAGGAGAGCGTCTTTTGATCCCAAACTTTGTGCTTACTGTCCCGTGCGGACATTCCACTCTGCACGCCTTGCCACTCAACCCCGACTGCTTCCAACTCACTTGTCTGACCCGGGTTTACGACATATATATCAAATTAATTTACAAAAAAAAAAAAGAAAAAGAGGCGACTTTAGATGTTTCTGAATTACACAGGTATACAAAAAAAACTTTTTTTTTTTGCCGGAGAAAACCTGATGTTGATTCTAATGTAACTTTTCATGCTGAATTCAAAAATGAAATCAGAAGTTCTCCATCGCTCATAGTTCTTGCAGGATTACCATTTTTTCTATAAATTGGTATATACAGTAATAATGCAGAAAATGTTAGATAAGCATTTTTAAGTAAACATCATTACATTAGCTAGCGCTTTTTTTTTTACAAGAAGAGTTGATATGTGGAGCTAAAAGCTTTATTTTATTTGTTATTAAATAAATTTTGATCTTCAATAATCATAAATATTAATTTAAATAACAAATTTTTGAATTTTTAATTAAATATAGATTTATTTTTTATAATGCAATCTGTTTTGCTTTTAACTCAAAAATAGCGACAAGCTCTGGAATGCTATTTGCTGAATAACAGTTATAATATAATATAATGCGGCTTGTGATTGTAAAACGAAATTTGAAATACTATCCCGCATTTGTTTCTTTTCAACGAAAAATCAAATTTATTTCAAGGAGAAATAACGATTATTTCTAACCTTTTGGATGAGGTATGAAAGGGTGAATTGTGAAGAGTAACGATGAACTTTTATTTTTCCGTTTATAATTACTCTTCACAATTCACCCTTTCATACCTCATCTAAATGGTTAGAAATAATCGTTATTTCTCCTTGAAATAAATGATTTTTCGTTGAAAAGAAACACATGCGAGATAGTATTTCAAATGTCGTTTAACAACAGTTATCTATATTAATAAAATGCAAATTTCATAAGTGTTGTTCACTAAAAACTTTCGTTACAATGCATCAATTTCGACCAAATTTTCAACATTTATGTAAAACGAGATGGAGCAGGTTTTGCTTAACATCAAAATATTTTTCCCTAACATTAACATGCGTAACTTCGCTGTTATCGATTAAATACAAAAAAATCAACAGAGTTAATTTTATCCCTATATATAGTCACGACCGTCATGGGCGGGCCGGTTCTGTCACGGATGCGCGCGCATCATCATTATGATCATTATCATAATGAAAATTATATTTAAAAAAAAAGAAAAAACATTTTAAAATTAAAAACTTTATTTTAAAAATAAATATATATTTTAAAATAACAGAATATTTTAATTTTCAATAAATTTCATAGATATATTTCATCCAAAAAAAAAATAATTTTGATAACTTGATTACTAATTGTTTACTTTGATTACTAATTACCCATATTCTTCTGCTTTTACTTAATATTACCTATTTACTAAAATAATCATTGTATACAAAAAAACATGCCTCCTAAGAAATATAACTCTGAAGAGGAAAGAAAGGCCGCAGCTGCCGCAAAAAGGCAAAATGCAAGGCAACAAGAAACAGCTGATCAACGCGCTGAACGACTCAAACGAGATTCTGAAGCTAAACGTCTAAAACTAGATAATGAAACAGCAGAACAACGTGCTGCAAGACTTCTGCGTAAAGCTGAAACTTCTAGAAGTCGTATTGACAATGAAACAGCAGAACAACGTGCTGCAAGACTTCTGCGTAAAGCTGAAACTTCTAGAAGTCGTATTGACAATGAAACAGCAGAACAACGTGCTGCAAGACTTCTGCGTAAAGCTGAAACTTCTAGAAGTCGTATTGACAATGAAACAGCAGAACAAAGTGCTGCAAGACTTCTGCGTAAAGCTGAAACTTCTAGAAGTCGTATTGACAATGAAACAGCAGAACAACATGCTGCAAGACTTCTGCGTGTGTGTGTAAAGCTGAAACTTCTAGAATCAACATATATAGTCACGACCGTCATGGGCCGGCCGGCCGGTTCTGTCACGGATGCGCGCGCATCATCATTATGATCATTATTATTATCAACATATATCCATATATATATAGTCACGACCGTCATGGGCCGGTTCTGTCACGGATGCGCGCGCACAGGGAGGTCACATGCTCGCCGGCAGCCAACGGGCGCGCGCCGCCGGCATTACGTCATATTTTATAAACACAAGGTAATAAGGCCAAATAAAAAAATAGTGTGCGATAAGGCACAATTTGGATTATCTACTTATATAATTGCCTTATTCTCTCTGTGTGAAGTTCACTGTGTGAAGTTCACGGATAGATTTTGGTCAGAATGGATAAAATAAAAACAGTGTCAAGGGATGGGAATCGAACCCACGACCTTCCGCTTACCGGGCAGATGCCATGACCACTAGGCTACCCTGGACATATTTTTCCGTTCACATTTTTATTTTTATATTTTCAAGACACACACAGTTTGGGGCGGGACGTTTCACAAGAGAGACATCCACGGCGCCAATTTATAATTGTAACGAATAGTATTTTAATTGAAACATTTTTAAAATATATACGCACTCGGGTAAAACCCGGGCGTTGCCCGGGCCATTCGTCTAGTTTATATATAAATACAAAATTAAATTTCAACAGAGTTAATTTTTTTACATACTATCTAATATTCTCAATCTAAAAAAATATTCAAAACAAGCAATTTTAAGATAACACCATATGTAAAACAGTCGGCCAAGAAAACAAATAACGTGTAATATATATATAATAAATATAATATATATAATATAACGGTATAAAGAAATAATGAGCCTATCGTTCAAATTTATAATTGTAACGAATAGTATTTTAATCAAAACATTTTAAAAACACAGTTTGGAACGGGACGTTTCACAAGAGTGACATCCATGGCGCCAATTTATAATTGTAACGAATAGTATTTGAATTAAAACGTTTTTAAAATATATACGCACTCGGTTAAAACCCGGGCGTTGTCCGAGCCATTCGTATTATATAAATATATAATAAAAAATATAATGTAATGAATATTATTATCATTATTATCATAATAGTCTATGTTCCGGAAAATTATTTTCAATAATATTCGTTAGGCAAAATTTCACTCAGATAAAACCCGGGCGAAGCCGGGTACACATCCGCTAGTATATATATATATAAATGAATGTTTGTTTGTTTGTATGTCCGGTATACAAATTAGCAGTAGTTCACTAATTGAAACCAAAATTTCCATACATAGGTAAAAAAATACGGGGAAGACGAGAGGGTATTTTAAAAAATATATAAATCAATTATTAAAACTATATATTCAAATTATTCTACTTAGCTCACGAACAGCGCCCTCTATCAAAGATTAGAATAAATTATGCTGATGCAAACAAATAGATAATGCTAATAACAAACAATTATAAAAAAAAATCTTATCTAAATATATATCACTCGGGTAGATATGCACACGGGTCAATCCCGGGGCGAAGCCCGGGTCACCCGTCTAGTAATATATATATTTAAATTGAAACTAATGATTTGTTAAATAGATTTGCATCAGAAGTGACAGGTAAATTTGAAGAGACCAGTTTATTCTTCTCTATCGATTTGCTTTTATAAATCGTGTGCACTAGACTGTGTCAATATGCCGAGGCGTTGCATTAATATTCCTGATATTTTCTGTTACATTTGTGGGGAATTAACTTTCAAAGTTCAAAGGCGAAACTTTACACCGCTTATCATAAAGTGCTATCAACTTTATTCTGGCTGTAAAGGCGGTGACCAAGATAAGACTTGGGCTCCTCATCATTATTGTGAAATTTGTGCTCGACGTCTTACAGGGTGGATTAAAGGTGAACGTCATATGCCTTTTGCGGTTCCAATGATATGAAGGGAACTTAAAGACCATTCTTCAGACTTTTATTTTGGTTTGACAAAGACTACAGGTATTACATCTAAATCAAGACATTCAGTTGAATATCCAGATTTGCCTTCTGCTATGAGACCGGTTCCTCATAGTGATATTTTACCTGTGCCACAGCCTCCTGAAAATGTAATATTTAGCGACGATGATTCAGATAGACGAGAGCAATAGTCGGATGACACAAAATTTGAAGCAGGTGCTTCATTTGAACCTCATTTGTTAACCCAAGGAGATTTGAACGACCTCGTGCGTGATTTAGATTTATCGAAAAAAAAAGAGTGAACTTTTAGGCTCTAGGTTGAAAGGCTGGAATCTGATGAATAAAGGCACAAAAGTATGCTTTTTTTAGTATATTGCAATGATGTTTTTAGTCTAATGGAAGCGCTTGGTCATGACCATGATACAGAAGAGTGGCGTTTATATTCGTTGATTCTTCAAAAATTAGTTTGAAAGCTGTTCTCCTTCACAACGGAAATAAGTTCCCATCAGTGCCAATAGCACATGCATCCAACATGAAAGAAACTTACGAAAACATGAAACTGCTTTTGAAAAAAGATAGAATATGAAAGATACGGTTGGAAAATATGCAGCGATTTGAAAGTCATTGCCCTCTCGCGTGGATTACAGCTTGGATATACAAAATGTTGATGTTTTCTGTGTGAGTGGGATAGCAGAGATAGGGAAAGGCATTACATTAAAAAAATCTGGCCAAACCGTGAAATCTTTACTCCAGGATATAAAAATATTGTAAATCCTCCGCTAATCGATTCAGAAAATATTTACTTACCACCATTACATATTAAACTGGGATTAATGAAGAATTTTGTCAAGGCAATGGATCGAAATGCCAGTGGATTTGCCTACCTAAAACAAAAATGTTCTAGCATAAGTGATGCGAAAATTAAAGAAGGCATTTTCGTTGGACCTCAGATTCGAGAATTGCTGCAGGATGGAGAATTTCAAAATAGTTTAAATGAAGTTAAAGCAGCAGCATGGAATTCCTTTAGAAACGTTTGCAAGAACTTCTTAGGAAGTGTAAAGGTTGAAAATTACCGAGACATAGTTAATGATTTGTTGCTTTCCTACAAGGCACTGGGATGTAACATGTCTCTCAAGATCCATTTCCTGCATTCACATCTGGATTTCTTTCCAGATAATCTTGGTGCAGTTAGCGATGAGCATGGTGAGAGGTTTCATCAAGATATATCAAGCATGGAGAAGCGGTACCAAGGTAAATGGAGTCCCGGTATGCTTGCTGACTACTGCTGAACACTCAAGAGGGATGTACCACAAGCAAAGTATAGAAGAAAATCCACTGTCACTACTTTTCAATAAAATTAATATATTTCGTTCATATTGGCCTATATATTGAAAACATTTCCAAGTTTCAAGTAGGTGTATCTCAAAAATCTTGCGTGATAGAAAAAAAACTAATGGTATATTTGGAATCAGCACAAAGAGTTAAATTTAGATAAGATGCTGTTTCTTTTTGGACAAAGAAAAATAATTTTTGATAAACCAGTGTAATGTAATAAGGTTTATGCAAAAATGCTTACGTAATAGTTTTTGCATTTTTCCACCACCATGGGTGATGGAAAATTTCTGATTTGATTTTTGAGTTCAGCATCAAAAATTACACTAGAAACACCATCATCACCTGCCATGGGAGCGTCGTGAAGTTCGTTCACTATATCAGCTCTCACTTTTCTAGGAAATTTCAGAAATAGGGGAGGGCCAATTGGGTCAAAATTATTCTTATAGAGAATGCCATTAATAATCTTGAAGTGGTTGTCCTTGGACGAAAGTTCTGCCATCTCATCAAAATATTTCAAAATATTAGGGTCTTTCTTTTCTCATCCATGATGTTTTCAAAGGTTGTAAAAACCGGGAAATAATCATCTTCAGTTTCTTCAGCTTTGCTTCTTAAAAGATTCCTCGATAGACAATCTGCGTCCATGTACGTCTTTCCAGTTTTATATGTAATTAAAATATCATATTCCTCCTGTAGGCGGAGAGACTATCTGGCCAATCTGCCCGAAGGGTCCTTCAAGTTTTTTAGCCAAGCACAAGGAATGGTGATCAGTCACAACCTTAAAAGGGCGTTCAAATAAATAAGGTCGAAACTTTCCAATTGCCCATACGACCGCCAAGAATTCTCTTTCGGTTGTTGAGTAGTTCTGTTCGGATATTAGTAAGGTGCGAGACGCGTAAGCGATGACTCTTTCTTTTCCATTTTTAATCTGCACTAAAATGGCTCCTATTAGAGCCCGCTAGCGTCACTGTTAATTTCTCTTGGCGCGTTCTCGTCAAAATGTCCGAGTACAGGTTTTGAAGTGAGATCTAGCTTCAGGCTTACTCGCAATGATTCTTGTTTGTATTTGAACGTAGATTCCTTGGACAGAAGTTTATTAAGTGGCCGTGCAATATCGGAATAGTTTTTGATGACTCGTAGGTAGCATAATGATAATCCCTAAAAGCTTCTTATTTGTTAAATGTTCGTCGGCGTAGGGAATTCAGTTATTGCTTTTTTATCGGTTATAATGCCTACTTGATCCACTTGATCTCCCAGGATTTTTATTTGGTCTTACCTAAAGCAGAACCTTTTAGAATTATGTCACAATCCGGCTTTTTTTAAACATTCCAGGACTGAGCGTAAACGTGAGAGGCGCCCTGTAAAGACATTAGAATAAACAAACGACGTCGTCCAAGTAGCATATACACGTTGTCCACCTGAGTCCCTTTTCAACAGACTATCATCATTCTTTCAAAGGTTCTCGGTTAATTACAAAGTTCGAACGGCATTACCTTAAACTCAGATAAGCCAACTGGCGTGATAAATGCGGTGTTCTCCGTCATCCTCGTCAATCTAGATTTTTCAGTAGCCCGATTTTAGGTCCATCGTCGAGTATATTTTTACTCCTCTCAAACAGTCTGAAGCATCGTTATTTCGAGGTAGAGGGTACACATCTCTCTTGGTCATTTTGTTTAAGCCTCTGTAATCGGCTTAAAATCTTTAGGAGCCGTCTTTCTTCTTAGCTAAAACGACTGGTGAGGCCCAGGGGCTTTCTGTTAGCTGAATGATATCTGCCTCTAACATCTTGTCGATTTCATTTGAATGACCTTGCGATCAGCTGGTGAAATTCTGTAGGACATACGCATGTAATAATTCGATGTTTGGTAGGGCTTTGGAATTTATTTTTGGCGACGACTAGGCTAAATATTTCTGCATAGTCATTCACAATAGTCATTAATTTCTGCATAGTCATATTAATATCTATTTCTCTTCGGGTGAACAAGACTTGAGGTCGATTTCGGTATTGGTTTGGCCACAAGTTGGAGTTATCATGGGATGTAGGGAATCTTCAATTGTGCGAATTTTATGTTCATCAATTTCAGAAAGATAGGCAACACATATTACAGAGGGAATCAAGTTGGGTTGCGTGCTACAATTTGTGACCAAAAGTTATGCTTTTCCATGTAATATTATAATGAGATAGATAGGAGAGAAATTAACATATATATTTATCCAGGAATAATTTCTTAGAGCTCTCGGCAATTAAATTTTTGATTCCTGGAATTTCATGGATGGAAGCCGTAATCCTTTTTCTTGTGTATGGCGGAATCATCTGGTCATTCTCGACAAAAAGGTGTACTTTAAAATATGCCGACTCATCATTAGCTGTCTCCGAGAAATATATTTGAGATTGACTACAGTAAATAATAGCTTTAGATGCTTCTAAGAAGTTCTATCCTAAAATAACTTCGTGGCTACAGCTAGGAAGCACCAGAAATTCGAATGGCTGCAGAAAATTGTTAACCTCTAGTTTGATAGTAAACATTCAAATATATGGGAGAAACAATCACGATGCTTAATTTTCGACGGAATCCATCAGATATCACCGAGTATGATGCTCCTGTGTTGCGGCCATTGATTATTACGAGAAGGTAATTGGAATCTAATTCGGCTCTCGTCGATGGAGGGTTTTCGTCTTTGGCGACCTTACCTTATTTGAGGGTCGCGCGATTTAGTTTTCCGGATCTATAGACCTAGGAGAGTGGCTGTAGCGCCTAATGGGCGTCTGGGATTGGCATCTTTCGTTTGTTACTCTTTCACGACCTGGATATAACCATGTACTTCTTGGATTGTGTCTAACATAACCGTTATTATCTTCTGATTCAAATTTATATGTATATTGTGGCGTGAAAAAATTGTCTCTGTTATAGAAGGTTCTGCCTTTTTTCAATATTGGAATTGTCCGTTTATTCTATTTTCTTGGTACTGAGGGCGGCATTCCCTACAGAAACGTACCACATGACCAGATCGATTGCAATGAAAGCCGATCGGGATGTTATCGACAGTGCGGAATTGATCTGTATTTCTACCAATACGAGGTTTGAACTCCTGCTTTTCTCTTCCGACATCGTACCATATCTTGTGACCACCAGCTTGTACTTTTAGCGCTTGACAATCGTTGATAAATGTTTCCTCTGCTCTCTGGAACTTCCAGCTTTTCCGACGAGGCGGTAGGTTCCTGATAGAAATATAATGCTATTTTTTTCTTGTTTTACAACTCTCCGAATGGGGCTTTCGATTTATATATCGATGTTCTCTGAGATCCGAGCAACGTGAGAAAGTCTTTCAGAATGTAGTTTTATGATCCTTTTCTTATTTAAGTTCTCAATCATTCTGCATATAGAACTCTCTGTCTCAACTTCTATGGGAAGTAGTGCTTGGTAGATGCTCTCTGCGACTCCTTTCATTAAGTGAGCCACTTTCTCACTCTCTTCCATAGACGGATTGACTTGGCGACAGAGGTTGAGGATATCCTGGATGTAGGACTCGCACGATTCACCAACTTTTTGGACGCGAGTCATCAGTATTGCTTCATATTTTTGAACAAAATTATCCTTGTTACCAAACATCTTAAGGAGATCATCATTGAAAGTCTGTCAAGATGTTAGGGTCTCCTCCAAATTCTCATACCAGAATTTTGTCGTTCCTTCTAAGAATAAAATGACATTTGCAAGGCAAATGGAATCGTTCCCATCCATTATGTTTCGAAACTTTTCTGAACCCGGAAGCGAATTTCCTGCTGGACGCAAATCGGAAATCGATATGGACGCAGGGATATTATTTAATCGAATATGGTACTTTTTTTGAGGGCGAATATTAAGGATTGAGACTGAGAACATTTTTGTGTTAAAATATGTTTGTATCAATTGTATGACCTCAAACAATCAGATGGTGATACTTCATTGCAAAATGCCTGACAAGACGTTTGGATGGGGAAGAAGAATCTATTTTGGGTTTTGCACCCCTTTATTTCTCACCCAGGTTATTTAACCGACTTACTTCTTGTCTTTGTCAGAAGGCTGAACTTTATGAGAGAGAGAAAAGAACATTTAACAATTTACATTGCAATTACTAATTTTGTAAACAAAACCAACACACCTTTTTTTCTCGTTTTTATATTACAGTGTTGTCAGTCTAAAAGTATTTCAAGATCATTGATTTACTATTCTTCTTTTTTTCCAACATTTCCTCTTAAATCAGTGATCTTATCACATTCAACAGTTTCTTCACTTGACTTATGTTTTGAATGGTTGTCATAAGAAGGGATTTGAATTTGTCAAACTTTGGTCTGGCTAGAGGTTTTGTAAGGATGTCTGCAATTTGGTGTTCTGTTGGACAATATATCAGGTTAAACTTTTGAACTTGATCTTTCACAAAATGATATTTGACATCAATATGTTTAGTTTTAGTGGTGAATTGGCCTGATTTTATAATTTTTATAGTGCTTTGGTTATCAACATAGAGATTTATATCAAAATTATCTGGAATTGATTCTTCTAATAGGGATCTTATGTATGACACTTCTTTGCATGTATCTGCTGCAGCAATGAACTCTGCTTCAGTGCTAGAAAGGGCAATTACAGGTTGCTTTCTGGAGCACCAACTTATGGGACCTCCACATAAGTAAACTACATATCCTGTGGTACTTTTTCTAGTTTTAATATCTCCAGTAAAGTCAGAATCACAATACACTTTTAATTCAAGTGGCATCTCTCCATCATATGATATGCCTAAATTGGTGGTGTGATTTAAATATCTTAGGGTTCTTTTGATGTTTATAATATTTTGAGTTGTAGGATCATGCATTGACCTGCTTTCAAAATTTGTGGCAAAGGTCATGTCTGGTCTAGTTTTGTTTGTCAAATATAAAAGGCTTCCAATTGCTGTCTGTAGGGAAATTTGTTATCATTTGATATTTCTAAGTTTTTGTCTAATTATTTTACTACATCTTTAATGGGAGTGGGTACTGGTTTTGAGTTTTGCATATTATATCTTTCAAGAACTGATTTTGCATAATTTTCTTGTGAAAGTAGAATTTTATTTTTTTCCTCAAAACACAAATTTATTCCCAAAAAAGTTATTGGACCATTGTTTATTTTAACTTCAAACTCTTGGGATAGTTTTTCTAAAATATTATTTAATTCTTCTTCATTATCTCCCATTAAGATACCATCATCTACATATATTGCAAGGTACATATTTCCTTTGTTGAGTTTTAAAAAGACATGGCTCTGATTTTAGTTGTATGAAATCTTGGGATTTGAGAAAGGTTTTTAATCTTTCATTCCATTTTAATGGGGCTTGCTTTAAACCATACAATGCCTTTCTTAACCTACATATATTCCCTTCATAACCTTCTGGCAATTGAACATATATTACTTCATCCAAAAACCCATATAGAAAAGCTGTTTTTATGTCAAATGTTTTAAAAACAAACCTTTTCTTAGCCATTAGAGCAAAGTATATCCTTAAAGAGACAGTGCTTATAACTAGACTGAATGTCTCATTATAATCAATGCCTGCTTCTTGTTCAAAGCCTCTTACAACTAGTCTTGCTTTGTAGCGGCCATCTTCTTTCACTTTAAAGAGCCATTTAGAGGTCAGAATCTTCTTGTTTGACGCTTCATTTTCTTTTACTATTTCCCAAACTTCATTTTCGGCAAGAGACTATTTTTCTTCTTTTATTGCCTTTTTCCACTTTTCTTGATTTGGACCAGATATAGCTTCCGAGTAAGTTAGAAGAGCTGATTCTGTTGTTCCATCCAGCTCTAAATAGAAGTCTTCATATCTTGATGGTGTTTGTAAACTACTTCTTGGTCTAATATTATATTTTGAAGTACTTGGTTTTGTAGGGATATCTTCTTTGTCTTCAGAGACTTCTGGTGAACTTGGTTCTTCATTTAATTCTAGTTGATCTTCAGATTCTTCTTCTGGTTCGACAATAGGTATTTTTTCTTCTTTATTTATACATCTTTTATCTAAAAAGATTACATCTCTAGCTTTAAAGATTTGTTTGCTTTGTTCATACTAAAGGCGATAACCATTTGGTGCATAACCTATAAAGGTATATTTTTTACTTCTGTCTTCCAATTTCTTTATGTGTTTTAGGGTTTTGACATAAGCTTCACAACCAAAAAGTTGTAAGTTTGACAAATTTGGTCTTTTGTTGAACCAAAGTTCTGCAGGGGTTTTCTCTAATTCTTGAGTAGGGCTTCGGTTCAGCAAATAGGCTGAAACCCTTACAGCTTCTCCCCACATGTATTTTTCTACACCAGAATCAATCAAAAGAGCTCTAGTTTTCTTCATCAGGGTTCTATTTAATCTTTCGGCTTTGCCGTTTAGCTGAGTTGAGTGAGGTATGGTGAGATCAATAATGATTCCTTTAGCTTTGCACCAGGATTTTATATCTTCATTTACATATTCTCCGCCATTGTCACATCTTATTTTTGAAACTTTTAGATTCATTTGGTTTTCTGCTTCTGTAATAAATTCTTTTAGATATCCTTTTACTTCATATTTATTTTGTAACAAATACACATGACAAAAATGTGTGTAGTTATCAAATGTTAGAAAATAGTTTTTGTTGTCATGGGTAGTGAGATTTAAAGGTCCACATACATCTGTATTGATTATTTCTAAAGGCCCTTTTGATTTTGTTCTAATGGAATTGAATGGGTTTCTTACCTGTTTAGCTTTAATGCATGTTTCACAAATTTCATCTTGACTTATTTTTTCTATGTTTATTCCATTAACCATAGATTTTAATTGTTTTAAGCTTGAAAAATTTATGTGACTCATTTTTCTGTGCCATTTGAGCATTTCTTCATTTTGGGTAGCTGTTAGGTGAGATTCTTTAATTTCGGAATTTTCTGTTTCTATATTTATTGTATAGAGTCCATTTTCCTGTTTTTCTCCTTCTAAAACTTTTATTCCATTTTTTACGACAAATACCTTTTCATCTTCAAAGACGACTTTGCCTTTATTTCTGGTAATGGCACTTACAGATAGTAAATTATTTGTCAAGTTTGGTACAAACATCACCTCCTTGAGATCACATTTCTTCCCTTGAAATTTTCCGACTGATTTTGCTATTAGAGTTTCTAGAGTATTTTAAATTTATTCTTTTCAAAGAGAGAGAGAAAAGAACATTTAACAATTTACATTACAATTACTAATTTTGTAAACAAAACCAACACACCTTTTTTCTCGTTTTTATATTACAGTGTTGTCAGTCTAAAAGTATTTCAAGATCATTGATTTACTATTCTTCTTTTTTTCCAACACATCTAAGGTATGAAAATATTGCTATTGTCTTACGATCTAAGAGAGAGGCAACAATTGAAGAGATTCAACAAACTCTATGAGAAGAGGAGTCAAGAAGAAATATGAGATTAAATCAATCGGTTGAGAATGGGCATGAACAAGCATACAGAATTAAAGATAGAAAAGTTCAACAATTTCAGCCAAAAAGATGTTTTGTTTGTAATAAAAAGGGACATCTAGCTAATGATTGCTGGTTCGAGATAAACAGAAACAAAGATACCAAAAGAAATGGACTCCTGGTTATAGAAATCACAAATACAGTAGGGAACATTCAAATAACCTAGTGGATACTGTGAAAAGAGGAATTAATGAGCAAGCATTTGAAACATATGTAAAAGAATTTGAAGATTCACCAGATAGGAGAAATGATAGGCAAATATGGTGTATAGATTCAGGATGCACTGCACATTTTACCCCAAACATAACTTTGATGGAAAATGTGATAGATTATAAGAGTGAAATCAACCTATCTGAGAAGGGCAAAACTACCCAAGCCACAGCAAAGGAGATATGAGACTTACTACATGCACAAGTGAAGGCCAAGAAAATATTTGCATCAAAGATATCTTACATGTACCAAATTTAAGGAATAATTTCTTGTCAGTATATGAATTAGTCAACAAGGGAAATTCAGTTATTTTCAATAAGGATGGAGCAAATATTTATAATGAATGGAATGATTTAGTTGATGAAGCATATATTAAAGATATAATGTTTATGATGGAAACAAAACTAAGAAATATACCAATAGCAAAAAATGAAAATGTCATGGTTATAAATACGCATTTATCAAATAAAAATAGCAATATAAGTTATGGCATTAAAGATTAAACCATATAAATGAAGAATACATGAAAAAAAATGATTCAAGGACATATTGTAAGAGGATTGGATCTAAAAGGTGAAAGGTTACCAGAGTGCGAAGCATGCATAATGGGAAAACTGGTTCAGAAGCCATATAATAGTACAGAAAATTATACAGTTAACCCCTGCAGTTTATTCATATGGATTTATGTGGACCAATGCCATGTCAATCTTTAGGAGGATCTAAGTATTTTCTTGTTATAGTAGATGACTACAGTAGAATAATCTTTGTATATTTCCTGAGATCAAAATATGAGACCTTTGAAAGGTTTGAAGAATATAAGGCAAGAGCTGAAAACGAAAATTAAGTCTTAGAATAAAAGATGTAAGAACCGACAATGGAACTGAATTTTGTGACTCTAGATTTGAAGGACTTTTCAAGAGAAGTGGGATCCATCACCAACTTACCACAACATACTCACCACAAAGTAATGGAGTCGCAGAGAGAGTGAATAGGACTCTTAAATAGGTTACGTACATGACCTATATATCGAGGGATCACCACACTCAGATCACTTACCTCTAATTATAAAAATGGATATGAGTTGGGGACCGAAACAAGTGACGAACCCGACTTCACGGGTTAAGAAAAAATATATTTGGTTTCCCGAAAGAGCAACGCTATTTGTAGAGGACTTAGGAGGAGCTTATGGATTTTGGAATAACTCGATTGAGAATATAATGAACAACATGGTTAATCAGATTAAAAGCGCAATGGTACAAAATGGTATGCAAATTGAAACAAAAGCGAATAACTTACTGTCGAAGCCTTGGTTTGATCATGAGTGTTACATAGCGAAAAAGATTATGAAAGCAACTCTGACCAAATATATTAAATCTAATAGGGATCTAGATCGTTTGGAATATGTTAAAACAAGGAACAAATATACATCGATTTTGAACAATAAAAAGAAAAAATATTTTTGTGAAATACAAGAAAAATTAAATAATACATACGATTCAAGTGAATTCTGGAAAACAATAGCTCGCTTCAGAAAAATAAACTATACACAGGGCAATATCTCAATATCAGACTGGCAGCAATTTTACAATAAACTCCTGGATACAGAATCAATACCAGATTACGAACCCGTTACTATGACTTTCCTAAATACAGATAATGAGCTAACTAAATGCATAACTCTTAATGAAATAAGCAAATAAATTTCTCGAATAAGGCATGGCAAGGCGACTGGTTTTGATGACATAATAAATGAAGCAATAAAGGCCCTCCCAAAAGATTATCTAATTTACTTAAAGGATATATTTAATTGAATTTTGAGAACGTCTGAATTTCCGACAACATGGTTGAAATCAGTTATTCAAGCAATTTTTAAGAATGGTGATCCAGACGACCCCTCTAATTATCGAGGCATTGCGCTCTTAAGCAATATAGCAAAATTATTTACATCAATACTCAAATCTCGTCTAGGCAGTTGGATCGAAAGGAGAAATATAGTTCCTGAGAACCAGGCGGGATTCAGGGCTGCCCACTCTTGTCAAGACCATATATTCACTCTATTTTCCCTGATTCAAATGACTCTAAGCCGAAAGAGAAGAAAATGCTACATGTTCTTCGTGGATTTAAAAAAAGCCTTCGACACAGTGCCCCACTCATTATTATGAAGAAAACTGGTAGATGCAGGTCTCAACCACCGTTTTGTTAACTTAATTAAAGATTATTACACAAATATGACAGCGGTAGTTCGATGGAATAATTCATTCACTGCGCCAATAAAGGTGCGTTCGGGAGTTTTACAAGGGGAGCCGATGTCACCTTATTTATTTATACTTTTTATAAATGATTTAATCGGTCTCTACAATAATTCAGATTTACCGGGAATATATCTCCCAAATTATGGATATGTTCATATTCTACTATACGCAGATGATATTGTCTTGATTGGAGAATCCAAAAATAACCTTCAAATAAAAATCAATATGCTAAGAAAAAAAAATATTTTGAAACAAATTTATTAACCCTGAATGAAAATAAGTCAAAAATTGTAGTTTTCAGAAACGGCGGCCGATTAGCACAAAATGACAAATGGTTCTGGGGTGAGAGGCAACTGTCTGTTACTACGAAATATCTATACTTGGGATATCCGCTTACAAGTGCAAATTCACTAAACATGGTAGCGTCACACTACAAGGGCAAAGCCCTGGCAGCAATTGGCGCTGTGTGGCAGGTTCTGACGAAATCCAAGATGAACTCTCTAAATGCGGCAATGAGATTACTTGATTCGACGGTCTTACCTCACATGCTATACGCCGCACCCTGCTGGGCACTCAACCAAGTAAAGGTAGTTGATCAGGTTCAGAATATTTTCTTAAGACGCTACCTAAATTTACCAAAGTATACTCCGGGCTTTATGCTAAGAATGGAGTGTGGACGAGTATCACAGGAAGTTATCATTATTAACAGGTCCTGAGATTTTGGGTGAGGATTATGAAAATGGAAGAGAGTAGGTTGCCCCGGGCATGTTTGTCACACCTCTGGACATTACACAGCAATCAAAGGGCTGGTTTAACCTTTGTCGAAAACCTGTCAACCATCTTAGACTCAAACGGTTTTTCGTTCCTGAAGGGTTGTCCGGATTACGCTGCAATAATGACTGAAATCCCTGGTATTATTCGAATAGCAACCGAACAAAGCATCCAAAACGACATGGCGAAAATCCTAAATACTTCACATTACAGTCACTTCAAATACCTAAAAAATTCAATAACAGCAGAACGATATTTATTCACAACTATTCCTCTAGCAATTAAAAGATTTTTTGCACAACTGAGACTCCTTTGGACGATCTTCCCAGAAAATCGTTCAAATCGCTGGAAAATTGATTTGACTCTAACTTGCGATCTGTGTAAAAACAGAATCCAAGACGAAATTATGCATATAATATTTGGATGCTCTTGCTTAGAGAAACAGAGGAAAGAAATTTTGGGTGACTTACCCTGGTCTCAACCTGACTGCCAACAAATTTGCAGCTGGATGAACACACTGATGGTTGATCAGGGTCTCTCCCTCGGTTTATATAAATTCTACAAGGCCGCAGTCAATGTCCGTTGGAGAACAATGGAAGCGCCGAATGTCGTGGTTTGCTTGGAGGAAGAAAACGAAGATTGAATGCGGCTGATTCAACACTAGCCCTCTCAATGATATCCTAACCTTGACATATTTTAAACATTGGTACTTTAATTTAAATTTTTAATTATGTATGGTTCCTTTTGCTCTGTATGTTTATTTTTTGTATATATGGTTATATTTATTTTTTTTCTTTCTTCTCGCTTTTCTTTTTCCTTATTACTTCCTGTATTCTAGTTTTTACTTTCGAAATATCTTCCTTTGGTAAATCCTGTAGAGGGAAATCATGTATAGGGCTGGATGCCCCAATAAAAAGGCTTGTGTGTGTGTGAATAGGACTCTTATAGATACAGCAAGAACCTTTCTAATTGACTCAAAATTACCCATGAAGTTTTGGGCAGAGGCAATTGCTACAGCTACATACATTAAGAATTGTACACCCCACAGGTCTATCAAGCACCATACACCTATGCAGAGATGGAATGGCAGGAAACCATCGGTCAAACACATTCGAATATTTGGATGTTTGACACATTGGCTTGAGAGCAAACCAAGAAGAAACAAGTTTTCACCAAAGGGTAGAAAGGGAATATTTATTGGTTATTCCATTAGAAGAAAAGCCTACAGAATATACAATATAATGACAAAGAGAATTCATGAAGTCAGATCAGTAAAATTTAGTGAAGAGAGGAATTGATTATGCAAATGATATTCAGAAAGACACTAATTGTGATAATTTGACCTATAAAGGAAATTGTGAATAAATAGTTGAAGACTTTCTTATCTTGAAAGAAAACAATCCTGTCACAGAGAGTATAATGAAGTCTCAGGAGGATACTTCAGTAAAACTAAGTGGTGACTGTGAAAATGACTCATCACAAACTGAACCGATACAGGAAAGATGCGTAAAAGGAGGAAGAAAGAAAGGAGAAACAAAGAGCATCTTAGAAGAGCGGCACAAAGCAAGACTTGAAGAACAAGAAAGGAAATTGATCAAAGAAGGAGTTCGACGCTCACAAAGAATAAAGGAGAGGAATGATGCAAACGTAATTATGGAAATAGATCATTATTTCCCGGAGAACTTTAAAGAAGCAATGGATAGTGGAGAAAGAAATGAATGACTCAAAGCAATGGAAGAAGAGCTCAGTGAGATAGAGAAACATAAAGTATGGACACTAGTACCAAGGGAAAATGGTATGAAAGTAAACAATAGTAAATGGGTCTACAGTACGAAGAAAACATCAAATGACGGCATATATAAAAGAAAGGCCAGACCGGTTGCTGTTGGATGCAATCAAAGATATGGTGTGGAATATAAGGACAAACTACGGAAATGTGCAGATAGCCTTGGACTTTCTGATTAGGGCTTACACACAGGGGAGCGTGTGTTGTATATATATTAATTAATTGTTACCACAGAGTGTGTGTAAGCTCACAGGTAAATAGGCGCTAACCGAAACAGAAAATGTTCCTTTGTTCAATATTAGTTTCCCTTTTATGTTTTGTTCTCTCTCTTGTAAATCATAAATATAATTTTTAATTAATAATTATTGGAATCAGTTTCATTAATAATTCTAAGCAAAGTCAACAAAGCAGATGGCGAATATATATATATTATCGAGGAAAATATCAAAATGTATAAAACAAATAGTCTTCAACTGGCAAGAAGCTTGGTCAATGTTACAAATAAAGAAACGAATTCTGGATAACGAATCCTTACTCTCCAACTTTAAAAATAATGAAAAACCAAACATTGGCTTTTGGAAGTAATCCGGCGAAAATGAATTTTATAAGAGAAAGTGAACAAACTGAGTGAGAGCGATGAACCTAGATTCCAAATAAACGAGAATCTTTCATCAAAGTAACAGAAAGAGTTAAAACAAGTTTTAGAAAAGGACGGAGATTTGTTTTTGCCTGGATTAGGGAGAACCAACTTTTGGAAGAACATCGAATTGATACATGTGGTGCGAAACCGATTAAACACAAGGGTGAGTGCCAAAGAGCGGGAACATTATAAAATAACAAATTGATGAAATGCTCAGAGAAGGCATAATTATACCATCTTCAAGTCCCTGGTCTTTCCCTGTAATATTGGTCAAGAAGCGAGATGGTAAGTTCAGATTTTGTGAAGATTACAGAAAATTGAATGATATGACAGTAGAAGATGTCTATCCAATCCCTAGAATAGACTAAATAATGGATATTCTTCAAGGATCCTGGTACTTTTCTTCAATAGATCGTAGATCTGTATACTGGAAATTGGAAGTTGAAGGGAAAGACAATGAGAAGACAGCCTTCACAACAGTCCACGAGTTACATTAAATCAAAGTAATTCCTTTAGGACTATGCAACGCCCCTGTTACTTTTGAAAGAAACATGGAAAATGTTGTTGGTAATTTGAGATGGCAAATTTGTCTATGTTATTCAGATGACATAATAACATTTAGTTCAGGTTTTCCAACACACCTCAAAAGACTCGAAGCTGCCCTTGGATGCTTTCGCGAATCTAACTTAAAATTGAACGATAAGAAATATCAGTTTTCTTTCGTAGATAAAGGCATTAGACCCAATTATGAAAAAATAAAAGCAATAGCTGAATTTCCTACGCTGACGAACATTCAACAAATAAGAAGTTTCCTAAGATTATCACCATACTATTGGCGATTCATCAAAAACTAGGCTGATATTGCACGGCCACTTAATGAACTTTTGTCTAAGGAATCTATGTTCAAAAGGGGAAAAAAATAAGAAGCATCGTTGGAAAGCCTAAAGCTAGCTCTCACGTTGAAACCTGTACTCGGAAACGCGCCAACAGAAATTCACAGTGACGCTAGCGGGTATGGAATAGGAACCATTATAGTACAGATTCAAAATGGAAAATAAAGGGTCATCGCTTACGTGTCTCGCACCTTACTAAAGGACGAACAGTACTCAACAACCGAAAGAGAATGCTCTGCAATTGTATGGGCAATTACCAAGTTCCTTATTTATTTGGATGCCCCTTTCACCATTCCTTGTGCTGGCTAACAAACCTGAAGGACCCTTCGGGGAGATTTGCCAGATGGACTCTCCGCCTACAGGAGGAATACAATATTTTAATTACATATAAGAATGGAAAGACTCATAAGGATGCAGATTGTCCACCGAGGAATTCTTTAAGAAGCAAAGCTGAATAAACTGAAGATGATGATTTCCCATTTTTAACAACCTTTGGAAACATCATGGATGAACAAAAGAAAGACCCTTATATTTTGAAAATTCTTGATAAGCTGGTAGAACCTTAGTTCAAGGACAACCGCTTCAAGTTTGTTTATGGTATTCTTTATAAGAATTTTGACCCAATTGGCCCTCCCCTACTATTGATCATTCCTAAACAAACGAGAGATGACATATTGAATGAACTGCACGACGATCCCATGGCAGGTCAACTGGGCTTTGCTAAGACTTACAATAGAGTCAGAAAGAAGTTTTTTGGCCAGGGCTCTATTGGAGTGTTGGAAAATATGTGGGGCACCATCAAAACTGTCAACAGAAAAAGAACACGCCTCAACTGCCAACTGAACACCTGATGCCAATACCACCTCCAAATCGACCATCCCAAAAAGTAGGCATAGATCTACTTGGACGCTTCCTAATATCACGTGTTAATAAAATATGGATTATAGTGTGCACCCACTATTTATCCGAATATGCGATCACTGAGAGCCTCTCTCAGGAAGTAGCGAAATTCCCAGTTGAGAAAGTGATTCTGGTCCATGGAGCTCCTAGAGAGATTGTAATGGACTGGGGTCGCAACTTCCAGCCGAAGCTCATCAAGGAATTGACTCGCTGTTGTAGAATTATTAAGAGAACCACTACTGCATACTATCACCAAACCAATGGACTAACAGAACGGCTGAACAGAACCATAGCGGATATGTTGTCGATGTATGTTGACCTCGAAAAGAATCGGGATGAAATCTTCAAAACAGGAATCAACTGGCTTTACACCATTCTTTTTGGTCCATTGTAGGGAAGCTTAAATCCCACTCGATATATTATTTTGGTCTTCGGCCCCTATCAAGTTTACCAAGGAATTATCTATGGTGACTTTGAAGTAGAACCATTAGGAGAACAAGGAAGATGCTGGAAAACCAAGGACCTCATGCATGTCTTAAGGATGAAACCTGTGTTGTTATCCAAGACGAGGCAAGATTAACTAAGCATTAGTTCATTTCCCATTATAATCTCTATTATATACAAGTCAAAAGAGATCACTAGCAGAGTATTATTCCTTTTGGTTTCCAGAGCTCAACAATCTATGAGCCTAATACTCTGCACATCTCCTCCCTTAACTTTACAGGAACCTTCGAGGTATCTTGACTGCCCTTCCATATCTTGTATGCACGGCTGGCATTGAAGGGAGGCTCTTCTCTGGATCCTGGTCTTGGTTGTCCCTCTGCATCCTTCCATCTCTTGTAGATGAGGCCGTTGGTGTAGGGCAATCCTCCTCGGTCTCTTGCTCCTGGTCATCCTTGCATCTCCTTGAGAGCCAGGTTGATGTCGAAGTGGGGGTCTCCTCATTTCTCTGCTCCTGGCGCTTTCCAGGGGCATCGTCCTATATGCTTGAAGAGTCAGATAGCAATCTTCTTCTTTCTTCTTGGACTTGGGCTGGTTCTCCTCCTGTCCTCCATCTTCAGCCGTGTTGTTGGTACACTCATATTTACGGTGGCCAACTTCTCCGCAGTTGTAGCAGGTGTTGTTGCTGCCTCCATCACGGCTCTGTCCACGACCACGTCCACCACCACGGGCAGGTTTGGTACATTCAAACTTGCGGAGGCCTTCTTCCCCGCAGTTGTAGCAGCCTCTGTTATCTCCACTTACGAGTCTACCACGCTGTCCGCCGCGGCCTCCTGATGATAATTGCTAAATCATTCTCACAATGTTTAATTTTTCACTTGTCTCCCCAGAGAGAAGTGGCTGCTTTAGTTTATCAACAATGTGTATTTTCGAGTTTAAGTGCTGGCCTTTATTTTGAAGTTTTACCTGGATCATTCCAACTGTTTCCAAGGGTATTCCATTTGGACCTTGTAATATTTTATCAGATTTTTCCAGTTTTATTCTTTGGAAACTTTGATAATAATTTTGTAGAGGGAGCACGTTGACATCAGCTCCGGTGTCAATTTTAAAATTAATTTGTCTATTATTTACCTTAATTGGTACTATCCATTTCTTGGAATTATCCTCTACAGATCCCAGAAAAGCTATCTCTGAATTTATTTCATTTATGGCTTCTGATCTACATACTTTGGCATAACGGCCTTTTTTCTTGCATTTACTACAATACGAGTTCATAGCTGGACAATTTTTCCAATCATGATTATTTGAATTGCCACACCTGGTGCATCCATGTGATGACCCTCCCAACTGGTTTGACTTGAATTGTCTTATTTTTGGTTCGTGCCTTTTTGTTTCTTTTATGTGATTAGGCATTTTCTTTATTTGATCTATAGAATCTTGTTGGTAAAGGCTAGACTGCTGTTCTTTGACACTTTCTAATTGCTTTGCCATTAGTGTGGCTTTTACTAAGGTCAAGTCTGTATCAAGTTGCATTCTTTCAGATAATGCTCTATCCCTTACTCCAACAACTATCCTATCCCTAATCAACTCATCATGTAACATCCCAAAATTGCAGTGCTCAGCTAGGCTATGGAGTGCTGTGATAAATTCATTCACCTTTTCCCCTTCCTGCTGACATCTTTGATTAAATCTTGCCCTTTCATAAATTATATTACGTCTTGGAATAAAGTGACTTTCAAAGCATTCAATAACTTTATTATAATTTTCTAGTTGGTCACTTGCTATTTTACATGACAACAAAATGTCATCTGCATTATCACCCATGCAGTACACGAGCATATTAACTTGCTCATTTTCTGGGTTGTTAATTAACCCGCTTGCCTGCCTAAAACGTTCAAATCTCCTAATCCATTTTGGCCAATCACCTGGATTTGAAAAATTAAAAGGTTCTGGGGCTAGACAATTATAATTTTGGGACTTTATAAAGATTTACTTATAATATAATATAACCTACCAAAAAGTTTGCTTGTGATGTCAAGTTTCAAATTTTCTTCGAACAACGACTTTCTTTATGAATTCAGTTTACCCGCTTCTAAGCTTGCTTGATGTCGAATTTCAAATTTTCTTCGAACAACGACCTTCTTTATGAATTCAGTTTACCGCTTCTAAGCTTGCTTGATGTCGAATTTCAAATTTTCTTCGAACAACGACCTTCTTTATGAATTCAGTTTACCGCTGCCACCAATTGTTGTTATCCAAGACGAGGCAAGATTAACTAAGCATTAGTTTATTTCATTTATTTATTTCATCTCAATTTGCAGGTGTTACATTCGAGCACAGCTCGCGAGTCACCTTGTCCATATTATTTACACATGGCGAGTTGTGATGCTGGAGTGGCCCCCTGAAACCTTACAGGAGGGCAGTTGTTGGGTGTTTGGCTGTCAGCTAGCCATTGGGTCCAGGTCGTCGGATTCGGTGGCTGAGGTCACCTTGGTTTTGAACAATTTCTTGTATAGTTGGATTTGAGGATTTTTGAAATTGCGAGAATAGTCTTGTCGCAGAGTCTTGATAAATCTCTTCTATATTAGGCTGGTTGAGATCTTCTTTGAGAATTTTGTTTGAAAGATTGAATGGGGCTCCTATAGTGGTTCGTAAGCAAATCCTCATGAAGGCATCTATTCTTTTTTTATCCGTAGGTGTGATATATTTGCCCCAGACTGGTAGTGCGTACGTGATGATGGGTAGAATGCAGGTTTTGTACAACGTGAATTTATGCTTTGTTTTTAAATTACTTTTAAAATTAAGCAGGCTTGATAGAGATGAGATATTTTGGCTATCTTTGCCTTTCTTATGGTGTTTTGGACATGTAGGTTAAATTTTAATTTCGAATCCAAAGTGACACCAAGATACTTGGCATGGTCGGCCCAACTAATAGTGCTTGAGTTTACTGTCAAGTTGGTTTGTGGCTTGAATTTTTTGTTATCTCTTGGGGGAAAAACTATTGCTTGAGTCTTAGTTGGGTTAATGTCTAGTTTCCACTCATCGCACCATTTGATTATGTCATTTAGGTAATTCTGAAGCTGAGTAACCAATAGGTTGACTGATTTGGAGTTGAATAAAATTGCTGTGTCATCTGCGAAGAGCTTAAGTTTACATTTAGAGTGCAGTGGGATGTCATTAATGTAAATATTGAAAAGGTAGGGTCCGAGGATAGAGCCTTGAGGTACTCCAGTCTGGATTGGCTTTGGTTCAGTTATAAAATTTCCTTGCTTGACTGAAAATGTCCTGCCCTGTAGATAATTCTGCATAAAATTGATAATGTCACTTGGAAACTGGTGTTTTGTGAGTTTCTTTATAAGGCCATTATGCCAAACTTTATCAAATGCTTTCGCAAAATCTAGAAAGACAGCACCTACCACTTCCTTGTGGGATCTTCTTATCTGGATATAGTCCAGAACTGCAATGAGTTGGTGAGTTGTTGAGTGCCCCCTTCTAAATCCGAATTGCTGCGGGATGATGAAGTTAGAGTTGTCCAAGTACATCTGAAGTCTACGTAGAATAATTCTTTCGTAAATTTTGCCGATGGTGGAGAGGAGGCTGATAGGTCTTAGATCTTCAGGGGATTTAGCGGATTTTTTTGGAATTGGAATTATGATAGCATGCTTCCAGACTTTGGGGTAGTAACACAAGTGCAGTGCGGCGTTGAATAATCCAGCTAGAAATACAATCCATTTGATGGGAAGATTCTTGGCCATTTGCGGAGTGATATTGTCATGGCCAGGAGCTTTGTGGTTAGCTAAGTATTTAATTACTTCTTTGACTTCATTTGGTGTCGTCATTGTGAGCATTTTTTCTTGTTGGTGATTATAAGTTATATTTGGTTGGTCTTCTTCTTTTTCCTTGGAGAACTGGTTGGAGAAGTGTTCTGCAAGTTCATTTCCGATTTCTTTGTCGGTCAATAAGGTTTTGCCGTTCGTTACTAAACTTGAGATCCTTTCCGTTTTTTTTTTTTCCTGATGGGTTTTGTTTTTCTCCAGAAGTCCTTTGGGCTTGATTCAATCTTGTGTATGAATTTATTCCAGTTCTCGGTGGAGTCGGATTTGAGGGCTTTGTTAACTTTTCCCTGTAGGTTTAAATAAATGGCTCTATGGGCTGGATCCCAGGTTGCTTGCCATCTCTTACGAGCTTTATTCTTTTCTTTTATCAAGGCCTTGGTCGAGGGGTTCTGTTTTGATGAAGAGGATGATATAACTGTGTTTTTTGAGTAGCTGTTGTAGGTTCTATCATTTAGTATGGTCACTGCTGAGTGAATATTGGCTTCCGTTTTCAAGGGTACTCTAGGAGGCGTACTGGAAATTAAGTCTTTTTGGAAGTGTACCCAGTTAGTGAGTCGGCAAGCCCTAGTCATGAATTCATCCTTCGGGCAGGTCAGCTCTAGGATTACTGGGAGGTGATCTGAAGATAAGGCATCCAGGGTCTTAATCCTCGAAGCCCAGGGAATGTTTCTAAGAATTGCGATGTCTAAAAAGTCTGGATTTCCCAAAGGACTGTAGTGCGTGGGTGAAGAAGGTGCGACAATGTCCAGGTTTTCTTTTCGGAAAAATTATGAAGCACGGTTCCACTATTATTGGAGGTTCTTGAGCCCCAAAGAGGGTGCTTGGAGTTCCAGTCTCCTGCAGCGATTACTGATTGATTATTCTCTAACAAGAGATTCAGATCTTCCTCCTGGAGTGGTAGATCGGGTTTCTTATAGATTACCAAATATCTGCACTACTGCCCTTCTATCTGGTTTCATTAGAATTGTGGTGTTTTCCATGTTAGATGTTTGAATCAGCACTTTTTTATATTTAAGATAGTTTTTTAGAATTATTGCCGTTCCACCGCCCCTTGCAACGATTCTATCGTCTCTTATTGTCTGATAGTTTCTGAATTTGAGGTCGACAGATGGTTTTAAGTGTGTTTCACTGAGCAGTGCCATGTCTATTGAGTTTTCTTCTAAAAACTTTAGGAATTCTTCTTTTTTGAGTTTGATTCCGTTGCAATTCCAGAAAACGATTTTTAAAGGTAATTTGCCTTTCATTGTAGGTAAGTTTTTGATAATTTCTAATAACTTTTCGCACAGTTCCCTGGTGTCAGAACGAGTAGTTTTCTTTTTTGTAGTTTCCGCATAACTTGCCTTCTGTTTTTCAACAGTTGCTTCTTCTGTTTTAGTGGAACTTGCTTGAGGTATGGTGTTAGGGGAGTTTTGTCTGGGAGGCTTTAGCTGCTGTTGTTGTGGCTTCGGAAAATTTGGGCATCCGCGGTAATTGGCTGTGTGCGCCTCTCCACAGTTAGCGCACTTTGGTGGGAGCTGTTTCGACTTTCTTGGACAATCCTTCGAATGATGTTCTTCAGCACACTTGACGCATTTGGGCTTCAAAAAGCAGTTTAGCTGGCCATGCCCAAAACCCTGGCAGTTAAAGCATTGGGTCACTCGTTTTGTAGTCGTGAATGATTCCACGACTATTTTTTGGTAAAGTATTTCAGTTATTCCATAGATTCGTTTATTGTGTTCATTTTTCGGTAGCTCTACTAGGACTATATTCATCGGTATTTTGGTCGATTGTCTATGGAGTCTTTTGACAATGACCTCAGTGAAGCCCATTGAGACCAGTTCAGTTACGACGTCTTCTTCTTTGAAGGCTGTTGTTACCCCCTTCAATACCACTTTCAGTGGTTTTTCCTCCTGTAGTCTGTAGGAATATCCTCCATTATTTTTCTGTACATACTCCCTGATTTTTTTGAAGTCGCCTTAGTTTATTTCCCATTATAATCTCTATTATATACAAGTCAAAAGAGATCACTAGCAGAGTATTATTCCTTTTGGTTTCCAGAGCTCAACAATCTATGAGCCTAATACTCTGCACAAAACCATACCATGGACCATCTGGACAGGAGGATGGAGACGCAGGCGTCATTGAACCATTGACGCAGGAATAACCAGTTTAGCTCTGCGTCTCACAGCTCTCAATAAGGGAGAAGCAATGTAAACATTTAATTTAATCATCACTGTGATTTAAAAATTTTAACCTAAAAAAATTAATAATCTGTTGCTCTTGATGACGATTCAGAAACATCTATAATCCTTCTTTGCTTTTGTAAATTAGATGATGTTGATGGAGAGATTTTTACCTATATTCATATATATATTTTTTTATCTTATCGATAAATTTTGCTTGTCTAATTAATTTAACTTACAATATCATTAATTATCTATGCCTATGATTTGTCTTGATTTTAAAATTAGACATAGATGTACAAGTAAGCTAACACAATAGGAAGAACCTATCGTCAATATAATATACGGAAATAAGTCAATATTTAGGAATTTAAACATTGTCAACCATTATTAAGAGGTAGCCTTTTCCTGTGTGAATGACTGTTATTTTTTTAATTATACCTTCTAAAATTTTTGAAAGTAAAAAATATATCTATTTTATAGCTAAACCATGGCTATAGAGAACCAAAAGTTCAGTACCATTGGGATTCACTATAGAGGGGTTTTACTGTATATAATTAAATATTCACTTCAACATTGTTTTCCTTGATAAAGGTGACAGTGAATAACCAAAACTTTGGAAACAAAGGAGAGGTTGAAATGCATATTTAATCATATATATATCGTATATTTTAAAACTGTATAATAATGACACTTTTAGTATATGCCACATATCTCCCAATTAGTTAGAGCCGATGCCTTAAAATATCCTACCTTCTATTAAAATGTACACTGTTTCTATTTGCTACCACCCTCATATTTTGTATATATGCTATATCTTTATTAATAATACCTGTAAACCCCTATTTGTATGTAAAACTAAAAATGTTGTCGTCAAAATAAAGATCCAAAGAGAGAGCGGTCAGCTGGTGGCTGGGACAGAGAGGAGGAAATACCAACGCCCAGCCTATGTGGGGCCCCCAGGGACTCTTTATAGACGACCCCTGAAAACAAGACAGGTTTTGACAGGGGGTCAGCAGATGTTCTGGAGGGTGGCCATCGACAGACGGCTGCTGTCTTCACACACACACTCTCTCCCTCCATGTCCTCTGTCCCGTGGGCTGTCCCCGACCACTCTCGGTGTTAACATCTAGCCCTGCCTCTGCTTCTTGTTGTCCGCGTGTGGGAAGAACATCAACACTCGCCTCACGTACACGACTGCCAGCTTATCCATACGTCGACATTTGCAACAATATTACAGAAAGTCGACAGAATTACTGAGGACAGCGGCATGCAGAGGATGACAGAGGCACCTGTGGTCAACAGCGCATTCGTGTGGATGCTCCTTCTACTTGCCCTCCACCTTGACGATCCAGTGGACCATCTCAAAGACGCCCTGCGAGGACTAGCCGTACCTCGCACCGAGGAGATCATCCTCGCCCCCATCGACATCTCCTGCGCCACGAGTACCTTCCTCCATCGGCTCGAACAAGCAGACAAGATTTGTCCAGAAATCCTCGCATTGCCTCGCTTACCAACAACGACGATGTCCCATGGAAACCACCGCAAAAAGTGATCACCAAGCCTCATTGCAGCCCACTCCACAAGACCCATCCAAGACATCATCCATCTGGTAGGAGAATTTTCTCTACAGAACTCTATTAATGTAACATTACCTCCGTTTTTGTTTTTTTTTTTCCCGCACTGAATTAACTACTCATTCGATACCATTTTTATATCAATAACATTATTATTGTAGCGTAGAAATCAAGCCTTGAAATATCCTAAGATATAAAAGTATTTATTGATGACGTCACAACGACGAGTCGACAATTATTAACAAGTCAGCCCAAAACTATTTACAGCTAGAGAATCTTAAGCAAGCAAGCAAAGAAATATTTTAAAGATGATTTCACAAATACAGATTAATATATATTTTTTTAATCTGTTGAATATATTTTCATTGAATAATATTAAATTAAATAATAAAATATTTCTTCGTCACATAGCCTCCTCCTATAGAAAACATCGACCCGATGATCAGCAGGAAACTAACGTTGTCAGTCTTAAGAACTAGTACTATGGCCAGGGATATTTTCAGGTGACTGCGGTGGATGTCTTCTTTCAGTTGAGATATCTTCTTCATGAGGACTTGGTAGGTCTATGTTTACGTCAAGGTAGCTTTTTCTCATTTCTACTGTGGTCGGTAAGGGGGGATTTTATAACTTTGCGGCCTCACCTCCAATGTGGTCTATCATCTAGTTTTAATGGCGGGGCGTCCAGCTAGATCTAGCAGGTGAGAAATGTTGTCTGTTTCGACCGCGATATGAAGTAGGGCTTCGGTAGCGAGTGAAAGTTTTCCTCGATGATTCGTCATTGGGGTCCTGAGATTCACCTCGAGAGTTGTAGGATACCATTGCGTCTTGCTTTCTTTGGAAATAGTCATTTCTCCTTTCCTCATTGGGTCTCTTCCTGTCACGGCAATAGCGGACGACGTGACCTGGGCGTCCGCAGTAGAAACAGATTGGCCTTCCCTCAGTTGTACGCCAATCATTGGTGTCGCGTCTTCCTCCTTGTTTTGGGTATCGAGGTTCAGGGTGCGGTCTTATAGTTTCGGCCTCATATCTAGTATTTAAAAACTGTCGGGGTTTTTCCTTCTGAGGGGGACTTCTCCTAGACTTTGAGATTGGTGCCAGGGTTCTTCCAATCTCCTCCTTTACAATTTCTTCGATTGTAGCATTTTTTGGTTCCTCCCGAGGAGAGCCTAATGCCCGCTGTACCTCCTCACGAACAATTTGCCTAATCATAGTTGACAGATCTTCTCCGTCATCCTGGTCACAAAGAGAGGCTACATTTGGTAGGCGCTCGTACCTGGTTGGGGTAACTCGCCTACAACGGAGCGCTTCGACACGGCGACATTCTGTAATGAATTGCTCGGTGCTCTGTACATCCCTCGGTAGGAGTGCTTGATAAAGCTCCTCAGCTATCCCCTTCATGAGGTGGGAGATTTTATATTCCTCGCTCATTTGAGGATCAACCTCTTTGCACAAGCACAGAAGATCCTGGATGTAACATTCGATACTTTCACCTTTTAATTGTGTCCGTGTTTTAAGTTTCTTATCCGCTTGCAATTTTGAATTTTCTTTTTTTCCGAACACATTCTCTAATTGAGATGTGAATTCCTTCCAAGTCTGTATGCTTTCTTCGTTGTTCTCAAACCATTTGAGAGCAGTTCCGGACAGATAAAAATAAACTTTAGTAAGACAAAGGGTTTCGTCCCAATGGTTGTACTTTGCCACACGTGCATACCCTTTAAATCATTTTTGGAGATCTTCACCATCCTCCCCGGAGAAAATGGAAGGGTTCCTTGGCAGATGTTGAACAACGTAGTTGCTTACCTGGGTACCTGCTTCCGTCTTTACATTCATAGAAGTTTCTTCTGGTTCAACAGAATCAATTTTTCTTTTATTTCTTAATGGGTATCGGTCCAGCTTCTTCACCAGTTGTAGCGTAGAAATCAAGCCTTGAAATATCCTAAGATATAAAAGTATTTATTGATGACGTCACAACGACGAGTCGACAATTATTAACAAGTCAGCCCAAAACTATTTACAGCTAGAGAATCTTAAGCAAGCAAGCAAAGAAATATTTTAAAGATGATTTCACAAATACAGATTAATATATATTTTTTTAATCTGTTGAATATATTTTCATTGAATAATATTAAATTAAATAATAAAATATTTCTTCGTCACATTATCATAAATCCATCAAGTTCATTATTTTACCTGCCCTATTACTATTTCAATTATTATAACTTTAGACGTGTATAAAACATTTTAACCTTAATCAATTTTATTATTCTTTATTATTATTTTGTGTGCCATTAGCAATGCCGTCAGCCAACAACAACTATTATACCTTTTTTCTCTTCAATTGTTTTTTTTTTCATCATCTCTAGGCTTATTACACACATATCATAACTTCAATCATCTTTCTCATCATTTTAAAACTTTTAATATATTGACAACGTTAATAATATTTTTGAATAGTTTAAGATATTTTTGAATTTATATATTTTATCTATTTCGTTTTTCTAATTTTATCGTTGATGTCTCCTAAACTCCCCTGCCCATACCTTCTCATGCATTACCCCAAGGGCTTCCTGTTCGCCAAAAAAAATTATTTCTTTTCATTGATTAATCCAAATGAGAAATCCTTCCTCGCTATATCATTCCCAATAGTGAGTTTAGGATACCCAGCTAGATTATTTTTCTTATCACCCGGCTCATCATTACCAATCATCATTTTTTTCAAATTACCATTCAAGTTGGGTGAAATCATTGGCAACAGAACAACCCTTGCAACTACCTTCCCTTTCTTCATTCCCCAATCCCATATATTCCCCTCAAGAGATTCTTGCTCGCCAAAATTTTTTTTTTATTAATCCTACTGGAAACATCCTTCCTCGCTATATCATTCCCAATAGTGAGCTCAGGATACCCAGCTAGATTCTTTTTTTTTTTCTCTCTTTCTTTTTATTACCCGGTTCATCATTTTTATCATTTTATCATTTTTATATATATTTTTTTCATCATACAAGCCGGGTACCATCATTATTGGCAGCAGTACATCTCTTGCGTTTACCTTTACCTTTCCACATTCTTCAACCGACATACCTCTCCCTGCTAGTCTGAACTAATAATGCAGACTGAATATCTTGAACGTTCTGTTAATGAAAACAGTACCTCACTAACACAAGTTCATACTGCATTGCAGAACTCATTAAGCTATTTCTTTGCAGGAACATACTCAGACATACCATATACCCTCATCAACCCTCTGCGTCAACTTATAATCTTAGTTCAACTTAATAGCTTTATACTTTTCTTTTAGTTATTTTTTCATTCAATAGGTTCTCATTTTTTTCTATAAGTAAATTACTTTTACGGCATTTCTAATTTTATTTTGCATATTTTCTCAATTTTATCATTTATTCTTATGTATTTTTCTTTCATCATATTCTATATTGTATTGAGACGTCATCATTATATTATCTCCTATTTTATACTACTATATATTTATAATAATTTTAACTAATTTGTACTCAAATTAGTTAAAATTATTATAAATATAGTAGTATAAGTTGTTAGGTCATCATTCATGTTATTTCATTTCCCCCAAACAAACCTTCATCACCGGGGGCACATTCTATCGTATATTTTTAATCTATATAATAATGACACTTTTAGTATATGTCACATATCTCCCAATTAGTTAGAGCCGATGCCTTAAAATATCCTACCTTCTATTAAAATGTACACTGTTTCTATTTTCTACCGCACTCATATTTTGTATATATGCTATATCTTTATTAATAATACCTGTAAACCCCTATTTGTATGTAAAACTAAAATTGTTGACGTCAAAATAAAGATCCAAAGAGAGAGCGGTCAGCTGGTGGCAGGGACAGAGGGGAGGAAAAGCCAACGCCCAGCCCATGTGGGGTCCCCAGGGACTCTTTATAGACGACCCCTGAAAACAAGACAGGTTTTGACAGGGGGTCAGCAGATGTTCTGGAGGGTGGCCATCGACAGATGGCGGCTGTCTTCACACACACACTCTCTCCCTCCATGTCTTGGGGATAAGCATCCAAGTTTGTGTCATGGCCTCTACCTCTGTCCCGTGGGCTGTCCCCGACCACTCTTTGTGTTAACATCTAGCCCTGCCTCTGCTTCTTGTTGTTCACGTGTGGGAAGAACATTAACACTCTCCTCACGCGTGTACACGACTGCCAACTTATCCATACATCGAAATTTGAAAAATCTATATATATATAAAAATGAATGTCTGTCTGTCTGTCTGTGTGTGTGTACTCTATAGATTCAAAAACCATACATCCAATCGCCATGAAATTTTGGGATATTATTAGGTATATCCCGGGAAAGGTTTTCGAAAAATAATTTCTTGAATATCTTGAATATCCTTAGAGTTATTTGCAGATTTGTATATTCAACTCGCAAGCAGCGCCACCATTGAGACGGAGATAGGCTTAGGTTTGCTGCTCCACCCCTGATGACCTTGGGTCATCGTGTGAGTCACAGCATGATGCTACAAAAACACTCTCTCTGGGGATTTTACGGCGTCGACAACCTGTAAGATTGCCTCTCTCATATATTATACTTTAAACATCTGCTTAATTAAAGCATTTTTCATTTGAAAGAGACTGCTCTATTAACCCCCTTTAGACAACATCAAATGATATCCCGTGTTGTTTTTTTTTTTTATGATTTGAGAGCCACCCCTCGCTTGAAGCAAATCCTTTAATCCCAAGAGACTGCGCGAAAGACTTGAACATGAAACCGCCGACGGAACGTTTTGTCCTCTACACTGACGAATCCACTTAACCAAGCTCTGATCTCCGCACGTAGAGCGTGGGAATTTTGCGCACAAGTCAAAGTTAGTTTTATCATTTATGGACACAGCAATTTATTTGAGACAAGAATAATGATACAATTCCAAGGCTAAGATACTATTCCTTCAACTTCCAATTACAGAGGGAACCAATTAATATTGATTTTAAAGCACAATTTGGATTATAGATTATAATAAAAGAAAAAGACCTAATTCTTTTGTCTGATGATGGTGACAATGTTGTTGCCGAAACGTCACACACTAATAAATTATTTGGATTAGGTCTTGTTTTCTTTTATTTTCTTTTAATATTGATTTTATTCAACTCATTGAGTATTTTTCAAGGGACCGGGGAAAAATGTTCACTAGATAAAACGATGATTTTGTAATGTATAAAATTAGGAAAGACAAAATTCAGGATGACACGGCACACAGGGACCGGGAAAAAATGTTCACTTTATCGAGCGATTCAAATTTTCGAGTTTTAAATTATCAAAATATATATTTTTTTAAATATAAGTTTATGGAGAATTGTTTTAACAAATGTTCGTTCAACTTATCGAGTGTTTTTCGAGGGACCGGGAAAAAACGTTCATTAGATAAAACGATGATTTTGTAATGTAGAAAATTAGGAAAGACAAAATTCAGGATGACACGGCAATTTATTTGAGATAAGAGTATTGATACAATTCCAAGGCAAAGATACTATTCCTTCAACTTCCAATTACCGAGGGAACCAATTATTATTGATTTTATTCAACTCTTCGAGTATTTTTCAAGGGACCGGGGAAAAATGTTCACTAGATAAAACGATGATTTTGTAATGTATAAAATTGGGAAAGACAAATTTCAGGATGACACTGCAATTTATTTGAGACAAGAATAATGATACAATTCCAAGGCAAATATACTATTCCTTTAACTTCCAATTACCGAGGGAACCAATTAATATTGATTTTATTCAACTCATCGAGTATTTTTCATGGGACCGGGAAAAAATGTTCACTTTATCGAGCGATTCAAATTTACGAGTTTTAAATTATCAAAATATATCTTTTTTTTTATATAAGTTTATGGAGAATTGTTTTAACAAATGTTTGTTAGACAAACCTTTAGTCGGGTAAAACCCGGGCAAAGCCGGGTACGTCCGCTAGTATTACATATATATATAAGAACAATATGTAAAATACAGTAAAACCCTGCTAATACGAACCCCGGATATAGCCAACCTTCCCTTATAACGAACCCAGGGCGATTCCCGATTCCATTCCATTAAAAATACCATCGTTATAACGAACTTTGCGATTTTTAATATTACGAACTACCCCTATAAAGAACCTATTTCGGGTCCCAAAATGATGAAATCTATTAAAAATACTATGCTTATAACGAACTTAGAATTGTAATTAAAAAAAAGAAATAAAACAACAAAAATTTGAGCTCGTGTTTCAGCTCGCCGATCGCGATTTCAAAACAATAAATTTAGCGCCATTGTTTGTTTTCTATTTTTGCTGTATGTTGTAGAAATTTTTACACATTATACTTTTTATTAAATAGAATATCTTTGCAACCATCAAATTTGAAATAGAAAAAATGCAAGTGGCTTCCAAAATAAAGAAAACAAAGGTATTCTAAAAACAAAAACATTATTGTTGAAGATATTAATCCGTGATTTTAAATGTTTCTTTTTGACCAGTACTTTTGTTTTTGTTTTTCCCTTTTCCTAAAATGTTTCTTTCTTCTTCTTCATTATTATTTGTTCTATATGTAAAGCTTTGTTTTTTGATACTTGAATAAACAAATTCAAGTTTATTATATTTTTTGTGTGCTTTTAAAGTTAAAACACAACTGGTTATGGACCCAACCATGCATTCACATGCGAAATATAACAAAAACGAAGCAACGGTAAGCCTAAAAAGAATTCTATTTTGTTTATCACGTTAAAATTTATATTAGTAATGGCTGGAATGGATAATATTAAAATGGGTATGAATATTCCCAAATTGGAAGGATTAATAAATTGGCCAGAATATAAGAAAAATATAATATTGCTTTTAACAATAAACAAAGTAATAAGCGTTGTTGATGGAACATATAGAAAGCCAATAAAACAAGAAACAAATGAAGAAAAAGAGGCATATGTAAAATGGGAAAGTGAAGATGCAATATCCCAATTGTTATTTACAACAAGTGTGATGCCTGATGTAAGTCAACTAATCATTCCCTGCTCAAGTGCTAAAGATATGTGGGACAAATTGTTAAGTGTCTATGAGCAAAGCTCTGGTCAAAGATTAGACATGCTCTATAATCAATTCTTTAATTTTAAGAAGGATCCTACAGATGATATTTCAAAGCACATTTCAAAACTAGAAAGTTTATGGAATGATATGCAAAATGAACTTAGTAAACAAGAAAATTTGAAATTTCCAGAATCCATGCTGATGTGCAGAATCATAAACACCTTGCCTGATGAATATTTTGATTTTAAAAGTGTTTGGGAATCAGTGTCTAAAGAAGAACGTTCTGTAGACAATCTCACACAAAGGCTTCGGTTACTCGAAATAAGAATTCAACAGCGAGATGAATGCAGCACATCAAGTTCGACAGCACTAATGGCAAATGCATATGAAAATAAGCAAAGTATGAAAGGAAAAGTTACCAAAAGTAATGAAAAATTTCAGAAAACAAGAGAATGTTACTTTTGTCATAGAAAAGGACACTTGGCCAAAGATTGTAGGTATGCAAAACAGAAGAAACTAAAGGATAAAGAAAAGGATGAAACTAAATTAAAACTTAATTCAAAATTAAGTGAAAGTTTAATCAGTGAAAAATTCAATGAACAAGATGAAGACATTTGGATTGGTGACTCAGGAGCTACTAACCACATTACAAGAAATGCAAGTTTTTATACTTCTTATAAGGATTTTCCTACCCAACAGACTGTTAAAGTTGTAAGTAATGAAAAATTGATAGCTTATGGAAGTGGAACAATAACAATTGAAACTTGTGTAAAAGGTAAATGGCAAACTCACTACCTAACTGATGTATGGTATGTTCCCAATTTCAGTCGTAATGTGATGTCATTACAGTCCACATTGGATAAAGGGTTTGAAATGAAAATGGATGAAAAAGGTTGTAAACTTTTTAAGACAACAACTGGAGAAGTTATTGTAGAAGGGAAAAGACTACCAGGAGGCTTGTATGGTATGTTAATAACAAGTATCAAACCTGAAAATGCTGCAGAAGTCAATTTAGCCAAAACCCAAAATGTCAATATGCTACAACTATGGCATGAAAGATTTGGACATCAAAATAAAAGGCATGTCCAAAAATGGCTTAAAGAACAAGGAATAGATGCAGTCATGGAAAATGAACCTTGCGAGGCATGCATTTATGGCAAACAACATAGACTGAGTTTTGGATCAAGAGAACAATATGCTTCTACCCAACCTGGAAACTTAATTCATGTAGATGTATGGGGCCCTATGCAGGAGGTTTCGAAAGGAGGGATGAGATACTTTGTGTGTTTCAAAGATGATTTTACAAAATACCGATCAGTGTATTTCCTAAAAGAAAAGTCACAAGTCATTGAAAAGCTAGAACAATTTCTCTTGGAAACAAAGACTACTGGACATATAGTGTAAGAAATTCTCACAGATGGAGGAAAGGAGTTTGTAAATAAAGAACCTCAAAAATTACAAACAAGTATGGTATTAATCATAGGATCACAATGCCATATACTCCACAACAGAATGGTTCAGCGGAAAGAGAAAACAGGACTTTAATAGAAGCAGCTCGTTCAATGATATATGCCAAAAATATGAGCCTAAAGCTTTGGGCAGAGGCAGTTAACACTGCTACATATGTTTTGAATAGAACAGGACCAACACAAATTGAGGGAAAGACACCTTATGAACTATGGTTTGATAAAAAACCAGCAGTTGATCATCTTCGAATATTCAGAACTGAATGTTTTGTTCATGTGCCTGATGAAAAGAGAAGAAAGTTAGATGCCAAAAGCGAAAAAGGTATTTTAGTTGGTTATTGCAGTAACAAGGATGGGTATCGAATCTGGATGTGCCGAACTCAAACAAAGTTGTCACAAGTAGGGATGTAATATTCAAGGAAACTATACCAACATTTAGCCTTGATATTCAAAAGAGAAATAAGGAACTTTCAAGTAATCAGATTGATGAACAAAATGATACTCAAGATATTGAGAAAATTGACAGAAATGTTCAAACATCAGACGTATACAATCTAAGAGATTGATCAAATATATCAAAACCTCAAAGGTATATTGATGCTGAAATAAATATTGCAGAAGGTCTTGAACCCAAGACATACAAAGAAGCAATGGATTCTCCAAATGCACAGTTTTGGAAAGAAGCAATGAATGAAGAAATGAATTCTTTAACGGAAAATGATGTATACGAATGCACAACATTACCACCTGGCCAAAAACCAATTGATTGTAAATGGGTATTAAAGACCAAATTGAATTCTAAAGGAGAGATTACAAGATATAAGGCAAGACTGGTGGCAAAAGGGTTTGTACAAAAGAAGGGTATAGATTATGAAGACACATTTAGTCCTGTGCAAGACATGACACCAAACGAACTCTTTTAGCAATTGCTGCTAATGAAGACTTAAAATTGGTACAGTTTGACATAAAGAAAGCCTTTCTATATGGAGACTTACAAGATCAAATTTATATCAAACAACCTGAAGGATTCAACAATGGAACAGATCTTGTATGGAAATTGAAGAAAAGTCTCTATGGACAGTCACCAAGATGCTGGAATCAGAAAATAGTCAACTTCATGAAAGAAAGATGTCTAAAGGAAAGTACAGCTGACCCCTGTTTATTCTTCAGAAAAAGAAATGATCAACTACTCATTATTGCCATATATGTTGATGATGGAATCATTGCTGGTACAAATGAACAGGAAATCAAAGAATTTCTTGATGAACTAATGTTTTCATTTAAGATCACAAGTGAACCATTAAATTACTTTTTGGGTATTGAGATAGAGCGGCAACCGGATGGGTCAATCTTCATAAATCAAAAGGCATATATAAAAATAATTCTTGAGAAATTCAATATGTCTCAAGCGAATAAAGTGGGAACACCAACTGATAATTCTACTGTTCCTGGGGAAGCAGAGATTCTAGAAAATGTTCCCTTTCGTGAAGTGATTGGTAGTCTGATGCATCTGAGCTGCTTAACAAGACCCGATATCACTTTTGCACTGAATAAAGTTTCTCAAAAATTTGCAGCACCAACAAAATATGACTGGGAAGCAGTTAAACGAATCTTCAAATATCTTGTAGGAACAACTGAATATGGAATTATGTACCAAAAGGGTCATAAAGTAGGAGTTTTGGAATCTTTCAGTTATGAAGATTTTGCTGGAGACCCAGAAACTAGAAGATCTACCAGTGGAGTTGTGTGTAAACTGGCTGGTGGTGCTATTTCTTGGCTTAGCCAAAAACAAAGATCAGTATCTTTGTCCACAACTGAGGCCGAACTCGTGGCAGCAAGCAATACAGCAAAGGAAGTAATTTGGTTGAATAGACTTTTCAGTGAAATTTCTCCACTAAAAGAACAACCAATTATAAAAGTTGATAATGCAAGTACAATTAAATTGATCAAAAATCCTGAATTTCATAAGAGAACCAAACATATAGAAGTAAGACACTATTTTGTGAGAGAAAAGTATCAAGAAGGTATTTTCAATGTAGAACATATTTCTGGAAAAGATCAAAAGACATTATGACCAAAGGGCTCCCTAAGCCGCGTTTCCAAATGCTGAGATATCTACTCGGTATGAGGGACATTTGAAATCTGATTAAGGGGAAGTGTTGAAGATATTAATCTGTGATTTTAAATGTTTCTTTTTGACCAGTACTTTTGTTTTTGTTTTTCCCTTTTCCTAAAATGTTTCTTTCTTCTTCTTCATTATTATTTGTTCTATATGTAAAGCTTTGTTTTTTGATACTTGAATAAACAAATTCAAGCTTATTATATTTTTTGTGTGCTTTTAAAGTTAAAACACAACAATTATTACTAAAAAAAGTAACTTTCAAAACTTTTCAAAGTGAAACAACACAGGCAAAATTTCAGGACATGTTAAAATAAGAAAATATATCTTTTCTATTATAAGAGATAAAATAGAAGGCTATTATAATTGTTACAAAGAGGAATCCATCTCAACTTTTGCCGCGATCATACGTGTTAGGGCTAAATAAAAAACAAGTACAAATAAACGGGCCCGTGATGCAACAAAATTTATTTTTTATGCCATAAACTAGGGCGATTTTAAAGCTAGCAATGGTTTGCATGACAGGTTCAAGACAGAAAGAAATCTAGACTTAAGAAGAATATATGGAAGCATGAAAGAAAATGGAAGAAAAACACTTATTAACTTTATTTGAAATGTGCAATGCTTGAAGAGTGCTTTAAAGCAACAAGGTAGTAGAGCCATATTTTCAAGTAAACATTGTATTATATAATGTGATAAATATGTTTTAAAATCTTTTTATATCTTTAATATATATTTAATAAAACTTTGCCTAGGATTTGTCTTGATTTTGAAATACATAGAGGTACATGTATGCTAATGACAAGAACCTATCATCTAATGATTTCTTTTATTATTCAGTATTAATGTAAGGAAATTGGTCAATTAAGGGAATTAAAACAAAGTGACCACTATTAAGAGGCAGCCTCTTCCTGTGTGTATGACTGTCCTTTAATTATACGGTCTAAAAATTTAGAAAAGTAAAAAAAAAATGGCCAAACCATGGCTATAGTGAACCAAAGCTCTGTCCCATTGGGGTTCACTATAGAGGGGTTTTACTGTATATTCAATACAGTCAAATCTCATTATAACAACACATTTTAAACTTGTTATAAGCACGCTTGTTGTTTTTGTTATGACCACAGTTAAAACAAATGGGACTTAAAACTTGGACATTAGAAATATGGTGTCTTTTTTTTATAACCAAACTGTGTGCTGTTATAACAGAGTTCCACTCTATATTAAAAATGCATATATTTGTGGCATCATTTAATTTTTATCAAGAAAGTAAGGGTCTGTGAGCAATAGGCATTTGGAGTGCTTCCACCAAGATATTGCTACAATGGAATGATGACATTAAAGCAGGATCCCTCATATTGTATATTGATGAAGCCTAATTGGAGAATATGTATAAGAGATCATCCACAGTTAGAGGTTTTACTGCTACCTAATTTGCAATTTTTCTCACTATTTTATAAAGTAATTTTTAAAACTAATAAACAGTGGTATCTGTGTATATCAGTGGTGATCTTAATTTTGAGCTAAATAAGTTGATTTTACAATTTATTAATACCAAAATGCTAGATGACATAAGCCATACATTAAAGAGGCAAGGTTGAGTTTCTACATCTCGACTATTTAAAATGTCATTTAAATTTTCAGCCTCCCCCTAAAATATACCATTTATCTCATGAATAACAGGAATTTTGTTCAACAATGGAATGGTTCCAATTTCACTTGTTTGGATTTTAGTCTTCTTGTGCTCTCTGCATCGATTACAGTCGAACCTCATTATAACATCACTTGGTACTATAGAATTATGATGTTATAACCAAGCTGTTTTTATAATGAGGTTTACTAAATAACCTTGAGGTGAAAAATGTTTGATGGTTTTGTGGAATGCAGGCAGGTGTGGGTAAAAAGACAAAGTTTTATGATTACAAATTTATTATATAAAAATATTGCCAAAAGAAGCTATTAACAAAAACACAAATTGATGTGAAGGGGAACATTGAACAACACTCTTTATAAAAATTATAGTAATTATTCATATATTATATAGATGAGAAAATGATATATATATATATAAATATAGAAGAGAGAGATAAATACTTTGAGGAATAGAAACAACAAAATTGACTGTGAATAAAAAATAAATGTAGATGAAATGAGTAGAGTATATAATTTGGTTCATAGGCATAATATATACATATGAAAATGAAGAAGAAAAAAAACATGCTGGAAAATAACAACAAAAATGACTTGAAAAAGCAACAATACCTTATACATACATATATGAGCAGAAATAGCAGAATAAATTGAATTTTTGCTTGTGAGAGAAAAATAGATAAATATATGTACACAGAAATCTTTGGCCTGTGGGTGTCACTCAAATGACATGAGGTCCTGAGGTGGCAAGCCGTCCTGCTGGGTGGCAGCCCGCAGCTGCTCACACCAGGCCAGGGCCTTGCTCTGGCTGCCGGCACGGAACTTGTAGACATTTCCCCGAATAGGGTCTGTCAGCTGGAAGGCATCTGGCTGGAGGGGGTTGCTACTGGCAAACACCATCCAACCCTCGAGCCGGACACTTTTGCTGGGGCTTGACTTGAACTGCAACACCCCCACATGGTATATTCTGGTATATGAGGCTGAACACAAAATATTGAGTATAAAATATGTTTTTAGGCGAGTGACATGAGAATATAACCATTATTTTAGACAACAATGAAGTTATATCAAATCTTCCGGTATTTGATGAGCCAAGGTACGGGAGATCACAGACTGTTTACAGCATTGAAAATATAGAAAAGATAATGGTTTTAATCATGAAAAAAAAAAAAATAGTCAGAAAAAATTCAGAGAGCTCTCAGAAATGACCAACATATCATTTGGACTATGCTAGGAAATCATTCACAAAGATCCGAGTCTGAAAATAACTGCAAGCAAGTTTGTGTCTCGTGTGTTAACCTCAGAGCAAAAGGAGACACATTTGGAAGTCAGTCAAAACATGCTCCCTATGGTTGAAAACAATCAGAATTGGCAAGATGAAGTGATAACAGGAGACAAGACATGGGTGTATGGGTACGATCCCAAAGACAAACATCAGCCTAGTCAGTGAATAGCATGGAATGAACCAAAACTGAAAAAAACTTGAATGTGCAAATTGAAAACGAAGGTCCTGCTTGTAACATTCTTCAACAACAAAAGACTTGTGCACCATTATTTTATTCCATACTAGCCGAATGACCCGGGCAACGCCCGGGTTTTACTTGATTAAATGTTTTTATTCAAATACTATTCATTACAATTATAAATTGGCGCCGTGGATGTCACTCAGGTGAAACGTCCCGCTCCAAACTTTGTGTCTGAGAAGCGATATTTTTATAGAGAGATAATCTGGCTTTGTGTCTTCTGCTCGAATGAATGTTTTTCTGTTAGAATTTTGTTCCTGCATACTAAAAATGAACTGGTTTCACCCAGGGTGTATGCTTTTTGGAATTTTTCCCGATATTATTTTGCATCTGATAATCAAACATGATAGAGCAATATTGTTATCATCATTTTCTGACTAAAAAACAACTATTTTTGCCCAGAACCTGTCAATTTCAATTTTTCTTGGCTAAAAATCCGATAAATATCTCTTCCAGATTTTTCTCTATGTCCTGTTAAAACACGTTTTACATGTACATTAGGTCAGCTGATCTTCACCGCTAGAGGCGCTGCTTGCGAGCGAAAGGGCAAATTTGCAACGCAATTTGAAAATAACTCTAAGAATATTGGGGATAGAGACCCGAAATTTTCACTATAAGTTTTTCCAGATTCTACTCTATATACTGTTAAAATTTCAGTCAGATTAGTTACGCATTGTGAATGGTGTATAGCCAACATAGGAACAAACACACATACATACATACACTGGCTTTTATATATATAGGGATGGAGTCACAATAAATCAAAACACTTATCTTTCCATATTGCGGTGCCTGAGGGGATCGATCAGAAAGAAAAGACTGGAAATGTGGTACCATCAAGATTGGTTCCTCCATCATGACGATGCACGCTCGCACACAGCCTATTCCGTACTCACTTTTTTGGCCAAAAACAACACCTCTCTCCTACCTCAACACCCTTATTCTCCAGATTTAGCTCCTAATGACTTTTTCCTTTATCTTAAATTGAAAATGATCATGAAAGGGAAGATGTTTGACACAAAAAAAAAGAGATAAGAAAAATTCTGGGCGTCTTGAGAAGCCTTTTGCAGCATGTTTCACTAGTTGAAGAAAAGATGGAGGCGATTCATTGATGCATGAGGATCATTTTTGAAAATTATTAACAAATAGTTGTAATATATTGGTAGAATAAAGTTATACTACCAGTCCGGGAACTTAATGATCATACCTTGTATTTTTATTTTATCAGTATGTTTGGGTCAGTTTTACCCAGTGCGACCTTTTGAGTTCTCGTCATTAGGCAATTTCTACCCAGTGTGACCTTTTATCGCTTTTGGTTTACATAATTAAGTTTCGGGTTACACTCTGGCTACTTTTTATTCGGTTTAAACTATTCTGCCAACAATCAGGTAGGATTTATATTTGTATTTCATTTTTTATATAATTTCATATTTATAAATGCTTTCAAACTCTGCCTTTCTTTGTGATGATAATAATATTTCAAATCTCGATGATGAAGAATCAGAAATTGATGATCAAATAGAAGAGAGGAATTGGAATACAGATACTGAACAATATGTTATCAGAAGAAGAAAATAATGAGGATCCAAGATTTAATTACTATATAGGAAAGGACAAAAGACTAAATGTGTAAACATTTATACAACAATCAGCAAAAATAGAATGTAAATAAAAACAAACAATTCCGCTAAATTTATTGTTTTGAAATCGTGATCCATGAGCTGAAACATGGTCAAAAATTTTGTTGTTTTAATTTTTTTATTATTAAAATTTTAAGTTCATTATAAGCCTAGTGTTGGATCCTATAGTTAATAATTTCCTTAAATTCAATTTTATATATGAAAATTAAGCCAAAATATTCTGAATTCAATTGTACAATATAAATCTTTAATATGTAAATTTTAAAGCAATCAACATGTATGTAAATTACCAGTTTGGTTAATTAATAGTTTTATAGCTTTTTTGTTTTCTCTCTCTCTCTATCACTAGTATCAAAATTCTAAGTTAAATTCATGTAATCTAAATTCATGTGGTAGCTATTCATAACTCTAAAACCCAAAGATAATAAAACTAATTCAAGACAAGTGGCAAAGTGCTTCTTAGTAACTTTTACTGAGCATTCAAGCCACAAACAGTATGGTCCCTCATCGAGCCGGATACTTTAAAAAATTAAGGTAAGCCATTTGAAAACTTAAAATTCTTAAAATAAAGTCATGCCCAAATCAGAAGTTAAAATTCGGCACAAATTCAACTTTATTATTCAGGAAATAAAGGATCTGGAATCAAAGAATAAAGCTATTGTAGAATCCAAAAACATACATAGATTAAAGCTATTCCAACAAGAAGTTAATGAAAGGAAAATTAGCCTAAATCAAGTTATCAATACATTATTAGAATCAGAGTTAGATGATACACAATATGACGATTATTCAAAAGCCAAAGAGGATATTTTTAATATGTTGGTGTCTATTGAAGAGGCTTTATCTTTGATTGAAACCAAAGAAAATACTCATAGTGATAAACAACTGCCCGAATCCAATGTTAATTTACCTAAGATAAATTTACCCATTTTCAATGGTGATTCAGCCAATTGGCTTAGTTTTAGAGAAATATTTAACTCCACTATTAATTCAAATCAAACACTAACTGAAATACAAAAATTTCAATATCTAAATGCATCTGTTAAGGGTCCTGCGGAAAAGTTGATTCGGGGTTTTCCCATTTCTGACAAAAACTACCAGCAAGCATGGGATACCTTATGCAATAGATTTAATAACAGAAGAGAATTGGCTTTTTCACAAATCAACAAAATATTCTCCATAAGGCCATTAAAATCTATTTCGGCTGGTTCTCTCTATGAAATCCTTGATGTTTGCAATGAAGGCATTAGAAATCTCTCAGTGCTAGGACTTGAGAAAAACACATTAACAGATCTAATCCTGATCAATTTTTTTGAAAAAAGAATTGGTGAAGCCCTCAGGAAAGAATGGGAATTAACCCTTCAAAATAAAGAATATCCAACATTGAAAACTTTGTGAATTTTTTAGAAAAACATGCTAGAAGCCTGCAAGGTATGAGAATTCCTTTGTTCCAGGAACAAAAAACCTCTAGCAAAAATATGATAGCTCACGGCCTTTATGTCAACAAAGGTCAAAATTGTATTTTATGTCATCAAATTCATAAACTAAATGACTGCCATAGATTCATAAATCTTCCCTTGCCTAAAAAATGGGAATTAGTTAAAAAACATAAACTTTGTCAAAATTGCCTTAGAGCAAATCATGAGATATCCAAATGTCTCATCACATCAAGATGTAAAAACTGCAAGCAGAACCATCATACTCTTCTGCATGAATACAACTCTGAACCATCCATTCCACAACCAACAACCTCTCAAGAGATGTTGATTTCAACAAATACCATCTGTAATGCGATGCCTTTGGAAACGGAAACAAATATTCTACTGTCAACAGCCCTTATTAAAGTCAAGGCGAAGGATGGCTCATTTGTGCTATGTAGAGCATTAGTGGACAATGGGTCCCAAATAAGCCTAATTTCAGAACAATGTTGCCACAAGTTGGGACTTGAAAAAAGGAAAAATTCTTATACACTAAAAGGTGTAGGTGACATTGTTGTCAACAGGACAACATCGCAGGTTGAAATAGAGTTCACCCCACATCATAATGATCAATTATTTTCTGCCAGAGCATTTGTGGTTGGGAGGGTAACTGCAGACCTTCCAAACTTCCAAATTCAGTCAGCAGACTTTCCTCATTTAGAAAATTTGCTCTTGGCAGACCCAGAATTCTATGTCACCAAGCCCATAGACCTAATTTTGGGTGCAGATACCTTTGTAGAAATAATTCTAGGTCATAAAACAGATTTAAAGCACCATCCTATAGCACTTAATACCAAGTTAGGTTGGCTTGTTTCTGGGAGAATCCATTCAACTATTAAGTCGAATACTTCGGTAATCAATCACTGTACCACTGAACTTGATTCCAGCATAAGAAAATTCTGGGAACTTGAAGATGTCCCAATTTCTAAGGCCCAGTTGGGTACAAAGAATGCCTGTGAGATATTATTCAAGTCAAACCTCAAAAGAGACATTGAGGGCAGATATTCAGTCAATCTCCCTTTTAAATCAACACCCAATTTAGGTGATTCAAGATCTCAAGCATTGGAAAAAGGGCTACAGGAAAATCCAAGTAAATCTGAAGATAATTCAAGTAAATCTGAAGAAAATCTAAGTAGATCCGAAGATAATCCAAGTAAATCTGAAGAAATTCCAAGTAAATCTAAAAAGTCACGTATCTCTAAGTTAACTCCACAAATTACTTCTAAACAAAACCAATTACTTCCTTCTGAATCAAGTCAACCATCCACTCCAGAACAACCTCTCGCTTCTCAGTCAAGTGAACCACTCTCATCTAAGAAAGAAACTTCGATTATTCCTAAGATAAAGCCACCACCCTATTATAGGCGAAAACGTCAACTTCCTGCTGAGAAAACTTCATGGGATGAACCAATTGAATCAGATATAAAGTCAAATTGGAATAAATTCCAAACTCAACTATCGTGCCTAAAGGAAATCAAAATACCAAGATACCTGAACAGTTCATCTTCTGAAATAGAAGAATTACAACTACATGGATTTTGTGATGCATCCCTTAATGCTTATTCAGCAGTTTTTTACTTGAAAACTAGATTCAAAAATCAAAAGATCAAAATCAATCTGATAACCTCAAAAACTAAGGTTGCACCATTAAAGACCATTACAATTCCAAGACTTGAACTAAGTGCAGCATTGCTTTTGGCTCAACTGAATCAAGTCATTCTTGAATCATTTCCTTTTCAACCTGACAAAACCTTTTTATGGACTGATTCACAAATCTGCATAGATTGGATAAGATCAGATGCCAGCAGATGGAAAGCCTTTGTTTCAAACAGAGTGTCGTCAATTCAAAATTTGACTCAAATCACTGATTGGTTCCATGTATCCAGTCAAGATAATCCAGCTGATTGCGCATCAAGAGGAATCATGCCTCAAGACTTGGTCAATCATAGAATTTGGTGGCGGGGTCCTATTTGGCTTCAAGAAAATAATGTTCGATATATTCCTTCTTCACCAACCCAAGTAAATCTCAATATCATTCAAGAAGAAGTCGGTGAGGGTCAAGTGTTGGATCAAACAACCTTAATTCAAAATTCAGAAACTATGTTAAATCTAGAATTCATTGAAAGGTATTCCACAATTACCAAATTGATCCGAATAACAGCTTGGTGTTGGAGATTCTACTACAATTGCCTCCTCTTTGATCCAATTCGTCAGAAAGGACCTTTGACAACAAGAGAATTAACAAAGGCAATTCAAGTCTTAGTCAAATCAATCCAGCAAGTTGAATTCTGCACGGAAATAAAATTACTGAAGTCAAACAAACAACTACCTCTGTCCAACAAGCTAACTTCTCTAAATCCCTTTTTAGACACTCAAGGACTTCTAAGAGTTGGAGGTAGACTCAAGTATTCCTATTTAAATGAAAATCAAAAATTCCCTCTCTTACAACCAAAACCCCCACGCCAGGAATCACTTATCAAAAATCTCTTAACTGAGAATGCCGACATTCCTGAGGCTATTGATGAGAATCAAGAAGAAGATTCTTCAATTTTAGAAACCACTTTTGTCATTGAAGACGAAGAGTCTAACAAAGATATCGGGACTCCGAAGATTGAAATCTCCGAAGTTTCGGTTATTGATAAATCGGAAGGCAAATATTCGAAAGAACCAGTGGTCAGTGCAGAAGCTCTGGATAAGAAAGAACTGTGCCATGATGACTCAGCTCACCTCAATGTAGTTGAAGCTGATCTTAATCGACCTAAAGAGGCTACCAGTGGCATAATCAATGTTTATACAGAAGCTAATGAATCGTCAAGCAAAGAGAAAGTTGTACCTGTTGAAATTGTGGATACATCAACAAAGGATTATCTACAGAGCGGTGAAAAGGCAAAATTATCCCGCTGGAAGCCCATCGATTCTCTATGCTTAGAAGACGTCAAGGAATCTGAAGACGACGATGAAAATTACAGTTCATCGGCATATATAGAATGGCCAGAAATCTTGAAGAAAGAAGTCTTAAGACCCGAAGCTTTAGAAAAGGCAGTCAATCTGGAAGATTTTGAGAAGGCGGCAGAAAGTCGACAACTCTCCAAAGAACATTTAGAGGAATCGACCGAACAAGGCTCATGCATAAAGGCTGAATCAAAACCTTGGGAAGATCCTATTGAATCCGACTTAGCAGCTGCAGAGTCTGATAATCAAGCAGTTCCCGAAAGAGAACTGGCCAACGAATCTGAAAATCTCATCCAAGATTCACCTCAATCGGATACTCAAAGATGGAAGCTGATTCCATTACCTTTCAAACAATGAGAATTTTAATCTTAGCTACATAGTCGGAATCAATTAGTCCAGCATCTATACTATTGGAACTCTTTTTTATTTTTTTTTTTTTTTCTGGTCATCTCTTCCCAGCCGGGGGAGTATGTTGGATCCTATAGTTAATAATTTCCTTAAATTCAATTTTATATATGAAAATTAAGCCAAAATATTCTGAATTCAATTGTACAATATAAATCTTTAATATGTAAATTTTAAAGCAATCAACATGTATGTAAATTACCAGTTTGGTTAATTAATAGTTTTATAGCTTTTTTGTTTTCTCTCTCTCTCTATCACTAGTATCAAAATTCTAAGTTAAATTCATGTAATCTAAATTCATGTGGTAGCTATTCATAACTCTAAAACCCAAAGATAATAAAACTAATTCAAGACAAGTGGCAAAGTGCTTCTTAGTAACTTTTACTGAACATTCATGCCACGAACACCTAGTATTTTTAATGGATTTATTATTTTGGGACTTAAAATAGGTTCGTTAGAGGGGTAGTTCATTATTTCAAAAATCACAAAGTTCATTATAACGATGGTATTTTCAATGGAATGGAATTGGGAATCGCCTTAGGTTCGTTATATCAGGGGTTCAGATTAACAGGGTTTTACTGCATGTCTTAATAAAGGCTTTTTTGTTGTGTATTATTGTGTATAATTTATAAATTATATTTTATTTTACTTTACACACCTAAGATTTTTAATAATGTTTATTTATTAAATTTACATGTTTGTGACAAATGATAAAAGAAAAACACCTGCTCTGTTTGGGATTGAAAATTCAGCATAATTTGGCCTGACAGGGCAGAGTCTCTGATGAGAGACTACCTCCTAGATTAACCATGTCTATCCATGTCTTTTGGGTGGTCTCTCACGAAAGACACCACTGTAATTTTTTTTATTATAAGAGATAGAAAATAATTTTCAGAGATATTGATAACTGATACAACTTGTGACTTTTAAAACAAAAATGTGGACTTACATCCGAGCGCTCATGACCCCTGAGAGACTTGGCAGGATGGTAGAGCAAGGAACCCTTGTGGAGTACAACCCAATACTTGGTCCATGGGCTTACCTGCAGTCAAAAAATACTTGCACTTATACTATTGTTGAAAATTTACATAGAGAAGTAATTTCAAATATCATTTTCAAAAAAATAATAATCAGGGTTATCCTTTTGCCCTTATTTATAATTATTTAATAATGAATACCGTGGGCTTTCTCCCTTCCTTCAAGATTGTTTTCCTCTTGAGACAACCTTGGATGTCTATGGCAACAGAGTCTTCAGTAGCATTCATTTCATTGTCATCCAGGTACCTGTAATCACCACACTGGTTTCATTTGAGGTACTCTCTTTTTTAAATTGATAAATTTATTGCAAAATTTAAACAGTTGGAAAGAAGATAATCAAGCAAGCAATAAATCTATAAATATCCCCTATATTATAAATATTAAAGAATGCCATATAACTTACATAACAAAGTTCTAAAAAATTCATATTATCACATCAGGCAAACATAATAAAAGCAAGGGGGAGCTATAGATTCACATTTGTATATGTGTTGTTGGATCCTTTTATTTAAAAATTTCTGAATTCAATCTTTATATATGAAAAATAAACCAAAATCTCTCTAAATTGAATTATTGTATTATATAAAATCTTTTAATATGTAAATTCAAGAAGTCGGTAAGAAATTGTTAATTCAATGTTTAAAACTCTCTCTGTCTGGTAGCTCTAAATCTAAGCTTAGTTCTAAAACTTAATAAACCAGTTATTTAAAATCAATTTGGCCAAGTATAAACAAAGCACATCGTGAAAAATTTTCACCTCACTTTTCAAACATTGCATTTTGTAATTAAATAAAAAAATCAAAGTTTAATGTAATATCAAATTTATTAGATAAATAATTTGAGTTAAACAATTAAAATTTTTTGAGGCAAAAGGCGATCCATTAATTAAGATTATATAAAAGGGCGTACCTGGATCTGTAAAGAAAAAAAAATAAAAAAATTTTTTTTCAAAATATTTCGAGAAATTGCTCCCTCTTTATCAATTTATTGCACAGTGAATTAAATTTACAAATTATTGTAGATCACAAGAAAACAAATTTTTCATTGGTCAAAAACAATTATTGATAATAATACATTAAAAAAATTAATAATAATAATAATATAATAAAAAATATTATGAAAATTAAAGGCTTTTTAGAATGCAGTATTTTATAAAATGTTTTTGAAACAAAATATAAGGAAACAAATGAAGTTGACTGCGATTATTATAAAAAAAAAAATTAAGTTAAAAGAGACACATAAGGTTCAGGGATCTCTTCATATCTGTTTACACTACAGGGTCCTTCATTGATGCTTGGGACCAGACTCCAAGAACACAAATCTTCTTGGAAGTATGCAAAGGAAAGGTTTGCCATGGTGGAACATGGTCTCCGATCGGGATATCAGCCAGATTGGGAAAATACTTCTACTATTTACAGGGGCATCCAGAACTCGCACCAGAGGAAGTTCCTGGAGGCCATAGCATCAATGAAGGACCCTGGTAGTGTAAACAGATATGAAGAGATCTCCGAACCTTATGTGTCTCTTTTAACTTAATTTTTTTTTTTTTATAATAATCGCAGTCAACTTAATTTGTTTCTTATTTTTGTTTCCTTATTTATAAAATACTGCATTCTAAAAAGCTTTTAATTTTCATAATATTTTATTGTATTATTATTATTATTAATTTTTTTTATGTATTATTATCAATAATTGTTTTTGACCAATGAAAAATTTGTTTTCTTGTGATCTACAATAATTGGTAAATTTAATTCACTGTGCAATAAATTGATAAAGAGGGAGCAATCTCTCGAAATATTTTGAGAAAAAAATTGTTTTTTTTTTTTTCTTTCCAGATCCAGGTACGCCCTTTTAAATAATTTAAATTTCATTTTTTTTAATTTACAAATTTCATTTACAAACTAAACTTTGCACTACATATTTAATTAAATAATTTAAATAATGCAATTTACTTTTATATATATATAATGAAAATTCAAAACAATATAACCTAAACTAGCCTAATTTTTAACCTAACTAACCTAATTTAACCTACCTGAAACTAACCTAATAATTTGGGTTATCTCTATATATATAAAAATGAATGTTTGTATGTCTGTCTGTATGTCCGGTATACAAATTCGCAGTAGTTCACTAATTCAAACCAAAATTTCCATATATAGGTAAAAAAATATGGGGAAGACGATAGGCTATTTTAAAAAATATATAAATCAATTATTAAAACTATATATTTTTATTCAGAAAATGATGATGACGATATTGCTGTATCATGTTTGATTATCAGCTACAAAATTATATCGGGAAAATATTAATATTAATATATCTTCTATATATATAAAATGAATGTTTGTATCACTATAAAAACCTAAATAATTGCAATCAGTAATTTAAGGAAGAAAAAATTTTTTGCAACAAGTTTCTTTTATTCTGCAATTTGGCAAGCTTTCAGGCGTTAGCCTATCATCAGCCTTGGTCATAGATAAAATCCCCATCAATAGCCTTGGTCATAGATAAAATCCCCATTCATGAATTAACAGATCTCATCATTAGAACCACCAGGGCAGTAAGGGAACAAGATAATTCTATTCACATGAAACATGAAAAGAAACTCCAGCACTGGTCCAAAAAGTATGGCTTTCCATACAAAAATCACTCTAATCCAATTGTTAATCTAACGGAAACCAAGCTTTCTGAAATAGAAATGGATGTTCTTATGAAAGGACTCAAGTTTAGGATGCCTAATCGAACAGACAATTACCTTACCATAGGAGCTGTAGAGACAGCTATATCGTCCTTCAAAAATACTGAAAAGAATGAGATCAGGAACTTGGTTGCCAGTAGGCTATCTAGCAGAGAGAACAAATTATATGTCAAACCCAATAGAGAGGAAATGACCGCCATTAAACAACTCAAAAATAATGCAGATCTTGTGATTACAAAATCAGACAAAGGAGCCAACACGGTTATCATGAGCAGACTTGACTATGCAAAGAAAATCCACAATATTTTAGATGATGTAAGTGTCTTCAGACAGATCGACCAAACCACTAATTCAAAAACAGTAGCCCTGTTTAAGCGGAAACTGGCATCCTTAAAGAAAGAAAAACTGATAACCGACGCCCAATTCAAAGAATTCACATCTTCCACCAACCGAATCCCTTACATCTATGGGTTACCGAAGCTACATAAGGAGGATATCCCTCTGAGACCAATAATAGCGTACCATCTTTCGCCAGCTATGCCATTATCAAGGTTCTTAACTTCATTTCTGTCTCCAGTGATACGCCCTTACAATTCCTTTTCCATCAGTAACATACCTGATTTCATCATTAAATTACGGAATTCCAAACCAAATCCGGGATGTATCATGGGCTCCTTTGATGTTGTATCCTTGTTCCTTAGCTTACCGCACAATCTAATCGTGGAAAACCTGAAAGAAATACTGGCCCAAAATTCTACTGATTCCATTGAAAACAGTAGGGTCGTCACTTTATTCCAGCTCTGCCTTTCATTGAATAATTTCAAGTTTGAAGATTTAATCTACCCCCCAACAGATTTGTGGTTCCCCTATGGGGAGCCCACTTTCATTGATAGCGGCTGAAATTGTCATGTTGAAAATAGACAGGTGGATCACTACCTTCAAACACCTTGGCATAAAAAGATGGCACCGCTATATTGATGACATCTTTTGCGAGTTTGAAGAGGCCAAAGGAAACCTGATTTTAAACACTCTGAACAGTTACAACCCCCAGATAAAATTCACTATGGAGACAGAGACAGAGGCCGCCTTGCCTTATTTGGACATACTCATCCTCAGAACCGAACACAAATTCCATTCGACCGTTTATTATAAGAAAGGAATAGAGCCGTCATACCTCAATTTCAACTCATTTGGCCCGATAAGTCACAAGATTTCCATAGTCAAAACATTGAGAAAAAGAATTATCACGCATTGCTCCCTTCCAGGCTTCAGAAAGATTGAAAAGAGCAACATCATCCGAAACCTCCAGAGATATGGATTCCCAGCCTCATTTGTGATGAAACACACTTATAAAGGGTTCCTTCCCCGAAACCGGCAGGTATATCGATCTAATTGCTATTTGCAGTATTCCCCTACTAATCAAAGGCTAGCAGATGTTTTGAGGAAATTTGGGATTAGGCCTGTTTTTGTAGGCTCTCGATCCATCGGCCAATTAGTCAGACATCCGATCACGAAATCTCAGGTTAAGACAGAACCGAGTGACCAGCAAAATGCGGTTTATTCATTATCTTGCCAACAATGTACCGCTTCTTACGTGGGGGAAACCGGCCGAACTGTTGGTACCAGAGTTAAAGAGCATATTAGGAACGTAAAGAACCGAGATAGCAGATCTTTTATTTATCAACATGAGGATTCTACTGGCCACCATTTCAACCTACAGGAAGTCAAGTGTTACTTCCGAAATATATTCTCCAAACATAATAGACTTATACTGGAATCCTTGGTTTCGAACGATAAAAAGAGCATTAACAGAAGGATCGATATACCACAGCAGTACCTTCATATATCCCATAGCTAAATTAGTTGTATAAATTCATAGTCGGTTTTTGTCTTATTGTAAATTCCAAATCTTAATTTAGGCCTTTTTATGTAATCTTAGCGTATCTCAAATTTCATAGTTTTAAATTTGTTTTAAAATTTTTTTATTTTTTATTTTATTTTAAAGTTTTCGGCACATTTGCATGTATCGGTGTATACGATATATTTTATTACAATTTGTTTATTTCCGGTAAGATCAGTTCTACGCCTATATATAGTTTAGATTTTGTATTATTTTTTAATATATATTTGCGAAATCGGCCTGATGATAGGCTAACGCCTGAAAGCTTGCCAAATTGCAGAATAAAATAAACTTGTTGCAAAAAATTTTTTCTTCCTTAAAAGAATGTTTGTATGTTTGTTTGTCTGTCTGTATGACCCGTATACAAATTCGCAGTAGTTCACTAATTCAAACCAAAATTTCCATACATAGGTAAAAAATAACGGGGATGACGATAGGCTATTTTAAAATATATATAAATCATTTATTAAAACTATATATTCAAATTATTCAACTTAGTTCATGAGCAGCGCCCTCTAGAACACTCAGGCGTCGACGGCGGCGCGCGACGATTGGCTGCCGGCGTGCACGTGACCTCCCTGCCCCCCGGGCAACCCCCCCTCCGAGATAATGGAATCGCCTGGCTGCCGGCCGGTTGGCCATTTCGAGTTCCCACCGCGCGCGGTCCTGGCGTTGGTGACACAGCTGTGCCAGGTGCCAAAAAAGCCTCACGGGTGACCTCCGGGAACTACGTCCATCTTCCATATGTAAAATACATTTAATCGTGTAAACCCGGGCGTTGCCCGGGTCATTCGTCTAGGTAAAAAGGTCTACATAGGTAAAAAAAATACGGGGAAGACGATAGGCTATTTTAAAAAATATGTAAATCAATATTTATCAATATTTTTATTCAGAAAATGATGATGACGATATTGTTGTATCATTGATACATTTGATCATTGTATCATTATATCGGGAAAAATTACAAAAAAGCAGAGACCACGGGTGAAACCAGTTCATTATTTTGTACGCAGGAACAAAATTCTAACAGAAAAACATTCATTCGAGCAGAAAACAAAAGCTAGATCATCTTTCTATAAAAATATCGCTTCTCAGACACAAAGTTTGGAGCGGGACGTTTCACAAGAGTGACATCCACGGCACCAATTTATAATTGTAACGAATAGTAATTGAATAAAAACATTTAATCGGGTAAAACCCGGGCGTTGCCCGGGTCATTCGGCTAGTAATATATAAAAATGAATGTTTGTTTGTCTGTCTGTATGTCCGGTATACAAATTCGCAGTAGTTCACTAATTCAAACCAAAATTTCCATACATAGGTAAAAAAATACGGGGAAGACGATAGGCTATTTTAAAAAATATATAAATCAATTATTAAAACTATATATTTTTAGTCCGAAAATGATGATGACGATATTGCTGTATCCTGTTTGATTATCAGATACAAAATTATATCGGGAAAAATCTCAAAAAGCAGAGACCACGGGTGAAACCAGTTCATTATTTTGTACGCAGGAACAAAATTCTAACAGAAAAACATCCATTCGAGCAGAAAACAAAAGCCAGATCATCTTTCTATAAAAATATCGCTTCTCAGATACAAAGTTTGGAGCGGGACGTTTCACAAAAGTGACATCCACGGTGCCAATTTATAATTGTAACTAATAGTATTTGAATAAAAACATTTAATCGGGTAAAACCCGGGCGTTGCCCGGGTCATTCGGCTAGTAGATTATAAAAACACAAGGTAATAAGACCAAATCCAAATAAATAGTGTGATGTTTCTGCAACAGCATTGTTACTATCTTCAGACAAAAGTGCTCAATGGGAAAATATATCACAGCAATGCCGTTCTCCATAAGTAAACTAATTTGCATCTTTTTTCAAAAAATTAAAAGTTAAATTTTAAGATGACGATTCACTACTTGATATACTTCAATTTGATAATGTTCTCCCGGCTAGACAATGACTCGGACCCAAATTTTCATATACCTAAGTCGATTGCATGCTACGTTAAAAAAAATTGCATACTAAATGACTATCCTCCTAAAATGATGTGCCACCGAAAATCAAACTTAGCTTGCGTTATCTCTTTACTTTTGATTATATCTGGAGTTGAACAAAATCCAGGGCCTAAGATGTCTAGACAGAGTACGTTGGAAACAAGTTTGGATAGGGATAAGGAACTGATATGCTCCCTTGCCAAAAGGCTGGATTGCTAGGGAGAAAAATTGGAAACTCGGCTTTCTTCAATAGATGACAAAGTGCAAAGAATAGACCAAAGATTGACAGAACTGGAAAGTTCATTTGTTACTTCAAGCACAGCAGTGTCGCGAACTACCAAACAAATAAACAAACTGGAAGAACGAATATAATTTTTGGAGGTGAAGAGCAGAGAGAAAAATCTTATTTTCTATGGAATCAAGGAAGAATCGAATGAAGATGGTTTGCAACGCATCCAAAAAGTTATTGAGGAGAAAATGCAAATAACTGAAAAAAATAAACATAGCCAGCTGTCACCACCTATCTAGGAAACTGCACGCACCCACCTGATTGAGGTGCCAGAACACAAAGAAAGATTAACACTTCTAAAGGCCGCCATCAACCTGAAAGATTACAAAATATCTTTATCTAAAGACTATAGCGTAAATGTGAGGGAATAGAGACTCTTGCTGTTGGTTAAAAGAAGAGAATTAGGGGAGAAGGGGATCAGGACTGAGTTCAGAGACAACAAACTAATAGTAAACGATACTATATACAGTAAAACCCCACTAATACGAACCCTGGATATAGCAAACCTTCCCTTATAACGAACCCACGGCGATTCCCAATTCCATTCCATTGAAAATACCATAGTTATAACGAACTTTGCGATTTTTAAAATAACGAACTACCCCTATAAGAAATCTATTTTCGGTCCCAAAATGATAAAATCTATTAAAAATACTATGCTTATAACGAACTTAAAATTGTATTTAAAAAAAATTAAAACAACAAAATTTTGAGCATGTTTCAGCTCGCGGATCGCGATTTCAAAACAAAAAATTAGCGGCATTGTTTTTCATTTCCATTCTATTTTTGCTGTATGTTGTATAAATTTTTACACATTATACTTTTATTTAATAGAATATCTTTGCATTCGACAATTTTGAAATAAAAGAAAAATACAAATGGCTTCCAAAATAAATAAAAGAAACAAACAGGGGCGTTCTAAAAAAAAAAAGTGGCAGCATGCCCTTTTAGAAGCAGTCTAAATCAAGTTTAACCTAGGCTAAAACATAATTCCAAATTATTTTAAAGCCAGAAATGGTTTGAATAACAGATTAAAAACAAAATTTAATATACACTTCAGAAGAATATGTGGAAACTGGAATTGGAAGAAGAAGGAAAAACAAAAAAAAAAAAAAAAAGTTCCCCCAAGTTCCCAGTGTCTCATGAGCCACAAACAAATCGACTTATAAATTCTCAAAAACCACCACTACATTTCTATTTTTAGAATGGAATTCTTGTTAGGTATATGACTCATTCAGAGTTCGTGGATATTCCCCCTGGCCAGCCGTTTTACCACCGATTTTGTGTTTGCAAATTGGCGTTTTTTATTTGCAATTTTACTGATCGCGCTATCGTATCAACATGTTTCGCGTCCGATTTTTCTGAATTGGATACTTTTGATTCATCCTCAATTGATTCAGAATACAGACACAATACTTTGACGCAAATAACGATATTTTAAGACAATTCTGATTTTCAAATTTTACTTTTCACTTTTAAACAACAAGGTATTAGAGGCATTTTTTCAAATAAATTTAGATTTATATTATTTGAGAAAGATGTTCTAAAATACTCTTATACCTTTTAAATATATAATTAATAATGTTTTGCCTAGGGGATTTGGCTTAATTTTTAAATAATACATTGGTTTATATATAAACATGTATGCTAATGATAAGAAGAACCTACATATTAACAAATGACTTCTTTTGATATTCAGCATTATGGCCAAACCGTGACTATAGTAAACCAAAAGCTCTGTCCCTTTGGGGTTCACTATAGAGGGGTTTTACTGTATAAAGTCTCTGAAAGTCAAGTTGTCAATTCCAAAGGTGTTACATTATAGCAAACAAACTGTTGTGTATGTAAATAGATGAAGAATATTTGCATTCTCTAAAGCCTTATTATGTAAAAATATATGTGTATATAAATTAGACATTTGTTGTTGGCCAGAGGGAAGAACAAGAGCTAAATAAAGAGTCATGGTCAAGTTTGAGTTGTTGTACGTCTAATTACGACACAACAAAAGTGGCGACGAGGATGCGGGATTTACAGAGCCAGTAAAAAGCTGAGGAAAACGGCGTCTACGCAAGTATAACTACTACATCTTTGAAACTATCTGGATCAAGAAAAAAAAGGAGTAGAAAAGATCAGCATGACAAGTTCAAAGTTAATAGTACCTTTTAGATGCTATAGCCCAGTGGAGGATACTTTCGATCTTTTTGTACAAAAATTTGAGGCTTCCTTTATGGCAAATGATCTGAAGGGGGAGAGTGAAGTGCCGATTTTTACCTCGCTACTAGATTCTGAAACTTTTAAGCTGGGAAACGACATTTTCTTCCCTACCTAATGAAAGATCAACCTTATGTAACTATCATTCAAAGAATTAATCTGCATTTGGATCCAAAGAAGAAAGTAATACCACAGCTATGCAGATTTTTGAAGAGAATTCAACAGGAAGGAGAATCAATTTCGGAATATCTTAGAGAATTGAAACATTTAGCAATAAATTGTAATTTCGGCGATATGCTGGGAACCATGTTGCGAGACCGTTTTGTGGCTGGAATCAAGTCGGAAAGCCTGTAAATGAAGCTACTACAAGAGGATGACAATGTCACCCTGGATAAAGTTTTTACAGTGACAATCTCGTTCGAACTGGCGGAGATAAATACAAGATAAATTAATGGCCAAGATATCCCCAGTGAATGGAAAGGATAAAAAGGGTGTACGGCACAGCATAGGCCTTTCAGGCAAAGAGGAGAAATAATGTGTTATAGATGTGGTGAAAGACATTCACACGTGGTCTCTGTTTGCCCTCATAGAACAAAGACTTGTTTTAAATGTAAAAAAATCGGTCATTTAAGTAGGGTCTGCAAAACTAGTAAAAAAATAGGGGGATGGAAATTTGTACAAGAGGACTTTATATATTCTGTACAGAGCGAAACTGATGCCACAATAAATTTAACAGTAGATGATTATTCTTTGTGCTTTACAATAGATACAGGAAGTCCAGTTATGTTAATACCTAAAGATATTTATAACAATTATAGGCAAGGTAAAAATTATTTCCAACAAATAAAAGATTAAAATCCTTTTGTGGTAAATCAATAGAGATTATAGGTCAAAGAAATGTTTTTGTAAAAGAAGCCAACCAATATTTACGATTAATAGATGTAAATGAAAAAATCTTCGTAATTTTATTAAGAAGAGAATGGCTTTAAAAGTTAAAAACTTGATTATTTTAGATTGTTTAGCATTAAAAATTTAAATAATGAATCTAATAGAAATAGTTTGATGCATAGGTATGCAGATTTGTTTAACAAAGATTTGGGCTGTCTAAAGGATGTTAGAAAAAATTTCAATTTAAAAAAGGATGTGACTCCTGTGTTTTGTAAGGCCAGAAGTTTTCCTTTCTCTCTAAAAAACAAAGTAGAGAATGAAATTGATCGTTTAGTGAATTCTGGCATTTTAGAACCTATAGTGCATGCAAATTGGGCCGCTCCAATAGTACCGGTATTAAAAAAGGATGGTAGTGTAAGAATATGTGGTGATTTTAGATGTACAGCTAATAAAGCAATAGAATTAGATAGGTATCCCCTTCCATCGATCGATGAGATCTTTTCAAAATTATCTACAAGCACCGTATTTTTGACTCTAGACCTATCACAGGCTTACTTACAAGTAATGTTAGCGGAAGAAGCCAAAGCTGTTGTTAATATAGACACAACAAATGGGTAATTTTCCTATAAAAGACTACCATATGGCGTAGCGGTAGCACCAAATAAATTTCAGAGGATTATGGACGGTCTATTTGCTGATATTTTGGTTGCAGGAAAAGACTTTGAAGATCATGAACAAAAGTTGGATCTGTTGTTTAGAAGATTGCTAGAAAAAGGTTTAAAGTTAAACAGAGATAAATGTAAATTTAAAAAGGATTCGGTGTAATATTTAGGGTTTATAAAATTGATAAATATGGACTGCATCCCTTAGAAAATAAAATTAAAGCAGTGATAGAGGCGCCTGAACCTGAAAATATTTTGAAATTGAGATCTTTCATAGGACTCTTAATGTATTATTCTAGATTCATAAAGAATATAGCACACATTTTAGCCCCATTCTATCAACTTTTGAAAAAATTGTAGATGGAATTAGACGAAAGAACATCGAATGTTATTTAAAAAATGTAAATTATTATTAACTGATAAGTCTGTTTTGGGACATTACGATGCAAACAAAGAATTGGTTCTGGCTTGTGACACATCGAGCTATGAACTAGGCGTAATTCTGAGTCAGAGAAATGATAGAAATGAAGAATGCCCTATAGCTTTTGCTTTAAGAACATTAACTGAAGCAGAAAAACGGTACTTTCAACTAGAAAAGTTGAGCATAACTTATGGCGTTGAGAAATTCAGACAATACTTACTGGGAAAAAAAAATTGTATTGATCACAGACAACCGACCCTTCATTCATATATTTTCACATCAGAAACAAATTCCCATATGTGCAGCATCCAGAATTAAAAGATGGTTCTTAAAATTAGCTGCATTTAATTATACTGTGGAATTTCGAAAACTAATGATAATTCCAATATTGACGCATTGTCACGTCTTCCTTCAGAATCGAGTGTCAGGGAGTCTCTTGATGAAGACCAGGTACTTCTTCTCAGGAAGTTGAATGAGGTACCATTCTCTTTTAGGGAGGTGGCATATGAGACGTCCCGAGATAAAATACTATCTATAGTACTAAAGAATGTTAGAGAAGGCAACATAGGAAATTCACAAGGGTACCGAGGGAAAATCCACTAGCTCCTTATTATAAGATCAAAGAGGAGTTAAGTTTGGAGTTTGGTTGTCTTCAATGGCGTGAAAGAGTGGTAATTCCCCAAAAATTAAGATCTTTAATTTTAAATGACTTGCATGAAATGCACATGGGGATTGTTAAAATGAAGATGATTGCCAGACGGTATTTTTGGTGGCCAGGCATAGAGAGTAACATCGAGGAGTTGGCTAGAGAATGTAGAGTATGCCAAGAATCGGCAAGCATGCCCCCGGCTACCAACTCGGAATGAACTTAGCCTGAAACACTGTGGCATCGACTTCATCTTGATCTAGCGGGTCTGTTATGGGAAGAATGTTTTTGGTTTTTGTGGACGCATACTCAAAGTGGGAAGAAATTTTTATCCTCAAAGATATTACCAGCAAAACGATTATAAGTCATCTTAGACAAATTTTCGCCAGATTTGGATTGCCCGAATTTTTGGTTACAGATAATGGAAGACAGTTTGTATCCAGTGAATTCGAGCAATTTACCAAAATGAATGGTGTACGGCACACTAAGACCAGTACGTATAATCCTAGTACAAATGGTTTAGCTGAGAGATTTAAAAACTCTTTGAGAAAGAATAATGGGAAGGATGATTTAGAGACGAATCTACAAAGATTCTTATTTGCTCATAGAGCATTCCCCCAAACTGTAATAAAGGAATCCCCCGCAGAACTTCTAATGAAGAGAAGTTTAAGATTAAGATTCTCGAATTTAATACCAAAGATGGGAAATCCGCGAGAGGTATTTCATGAGGCTGTAAGAAGGCAGGAGCAGTTTACTACAGGTTGCGAGGTTTATTTCCGCAACTATGCAACTGGACCTAAATGGAAAAAAGGTGCCATTTTGAAATTATTGAGCTGCCATCACTACCTTATAAGTTGTGAGGGCCTCGTGTATAAGAGGCATATCAATCAATTGCGACCTGTGAGAAAGAAACATGTGGAGACAATAAATTTGATACTTCCTCGAACATTAGGAGAGAAGCCTGTAGGTGGAAGTCAGAAAGAAATTGAAGAGAAGGTTCCAGAGGTTACATCAGGAAATGAAGAGGAGACTGTTGCTGTGCAAGTGCCCGTCCGCAGTCCTAGATCTCAGAGAGCCAGGAAACCCCCAGACCGACTGGAGTATTATTATGGGGGGAGATGTGTTGTGTATGTAAATAGATGAAAATTATTTGCATTTCTATAAAGCCTCATTATGTAAAAATATATGTGTATATAAATTAGACATTTGTTGTTGGCCAGAGGGAAGAATAAGAGCGAAATAAAGAGCCATGGTCAAGTTTGAGTTGCTGTACGTCTAATTACGACATAACACAAACAAAAAAAATATCACTTGTAAATAAACATCTGAAGAGTTCTGCTGAGGATATTTGTACATTAATGAGCTGGAATGTAAATGGTGTATAAAGACTTAACTCAGTTTTCCCCCTTTTCAACTATCTCCAGAAATACAATATTTTTGCCCTAATTGAAACCTGGTGCGATCATCACTTGAAAAATAAACTGAAGGAATTCCATCTATACGAATCACTCGCCGCCAGAACTTCAAGACAAGGAAGGTGCTCAGGCGGAATCATAGTAGGGATCAACTGTAAACAACAGAAAATCTTCAAAAGGTGGGTATAGGGAAATATTGGATAGCAGTATTCTTTAAAAAATCTTTAGATGTGCAAATTTGTCTAATATTTGCATACATTCCTCCAAATAAATATCAATCATTAAATCTTAATAATTTATTTAAATATGTTGAAGACAGATTAACTGAAGGTTAAGAAATAGCAATAGTAGGTGACTTAAATACTCGAACTGGCTCTCGAGGACATTTACACAATCCGCTAGACCGTCCCTTGTACCTCACAGCCAAACACAAATCTAAAGACACAACGGTTTCCTCTCACGGCGAACAACTAGTAAATTTTTAGACACAACCTTCCAACAATAGCTAACGGTAGAACTATGAGCGATGAAAGCGGAAACTTTACCTTTATTTCTGACCGTGGTTAATTTGTTGTTGATTACTGTATCGTTTCACATTTCTTGTTGGAAGGTGTGATTGATATTGAGGTTGTAGGATGGTTGTTGATGTGCTGTTGTGGCTTGTGGAAAGGCTGCTGATAAAATTATAATTAAAATTAATTTATTTAAAGCAAGAAATTATAAAGAGAAAAGAAACAACGGTTGAAAATAACGGCCGCCAGCTTAAGCCTTCTTGTTTACCCCGCGTCAGTACAGATCAAGTGTGTCGGAAGAAGCCAGCCGCTTGAAAGTTCTGGATGACGTCCGCGCATGCGTAGTGAAGTGTTCGCAAAACACGTGCTTGCCGAGGCAAAGTGGGGCCATCTTTCTGCCCGTATGTGTTTTGAAGCTTTGTCCCACTTCGCTGAAGCAAAGTGCGGTCGCCACACTACTCCCCCTCCAGTAGGATCTTTAAAGATCCTATGTAGTCGTAGAGGGAACTCTTGGTAGGGTGCCTTGTTGGGTTGGGATCTGGTCTTGGGGGCTTGAGGGAGGCACCTGTCCTTTTCAAATGTTGTCCGGATGTAATGGGTGGCGACCATCTTGTTAGGTTGCAGGGACACGATGGATTGCTCAGCGATAGGGATAGTCGCCGTGAGTACCGTTGGAGCTATTGGTATTGGGGAAGTAGTGACTCTTGATTCAATGGGAGGTGATGACTGTTGGAGTGAGTTTTGAGGTTGGAGAGGTTGTGTTACCGAAGTTTGAGCGGGCTGCAAGTGGAGAGGAGTCGTTGCAGCAGCGTTATTGGTTTCTTCTAGGAAGAGTGGATGCTTCTGCTCGCAGGATGGAGGCAAGGGCTCTTCGTGAGACGGCGGTTGCTGGGGCAAGTGCTCTTCATGAGTCGGCGGTTGCTGGGGCAAGGGCTCTTCATGAGACGGCGGCTGTTGGGGCAAGGGCTCTTCATGAGACGGCGGCTGCTGGGGCAAGGGATTGTCACTGTGCACTGGGGTGGAGAAAACAGTTTCAGGGGGGCACGAGATGGTGTTTGAAGGCAGGTTGGAGCAGAACGATGAGGAGTCCAGGGATGAAGAGTCACTCAGAGAGCTGGAGAGAGAAGGAAAGTTGGCGCTTGAGTTGGTGTCTTCAACGTTATGGACTGTAGTCACCGGGGCAGTTGTTGTGACATTCATGTCACGGGGAAAATCCGTCTGCTCCAAGTGTTGGAGGCTATTGGAGGTGGGAGTACAGGGATCACAGTGCTGAGATGGAGGTGGCTTAGACAATTCGACCAGGATAATCGAGGGTCTCTGATCAGCAATGGACTTAGTTTCTGAGACTTGAGCTGTTCTTACCTGGCGTGACCGGCCAAATCGCAGGAGAAGTAGTTCTTTGAGCGCCGCATATTTTCCTGAAATTGGTGGGTTCTCTACAATGTCGAAGACGCAGATGAGAGCCAGTTCATCCAAATTAACGATTATTGTGTTATACTTGAAATCGTCGTCGCTGGCGATGTTAGCAAAATTAAAGGCAGCTTCCAGTTGGTTGAGCCACAATGGAATGTCTTTGGGCAAGAAGGGTGGAGCTCGAAAAATCAATTTTGATATTTGAGATGGGGTGAGTTCCATCGTGAATGTTTGAGCTTCCTTGATTTGCCCTTGACGTTGGCCGTTAATTCTTCATTCGAGTCGTCCGGCTCACCAATTTTGTAGGATGGTTGTTGATGTGCTGTTGTGGCTTGTGGAAAGGCTGCTGATAAAATTATAATTAAAATTAATTTATTTAAAGCAAGAAATTATAAAGAGAAAAGAAACAACGGTTGAAAATAACGGCCGCCAGCTTAAGCCTTCTTGTTTACCGCGTCAGTACAGATCAAGTGTGTCGGAAGAAGCCAGCCACTAGAAAGTTCTGGATGACGTCCGCGCATGCGTAGTGAAGTGTTCGCAAAACACGTGCTTGCCGAGGCAAAGTGGGGCCGCCATCTTTCTGCCCGTATGTGTTTTGAAGCTTTGTCCCACTTCGCTGAAGCAAAGTGCGGTCGCCACAAGGTCAACAATAATTTACACTCAGACCATTTCCCCCTCATAATTAAAACAGCTGGCTTATTCAATACAGATGGATATCGGACAACTCAAACATCTTCAAGTAGAACCTCGGCAGTACCCAGTCCTCCACTGATCTAACCCTTGATCAACGGGTAGAAGGCTTCTCTACCCTAATTCAGAAAGCAATGACCGCAGCAAATATGCGGATTATGATCAGACCCAGTCGTCCAAAATCCAAACCATGGTTTAATAGAGAGTGCTACATAGCCAAAAAGTCTGCGAAGATAAATCTTACTATATTCAAGGAGATGAATACCCAGACAGACCATAAGGTTTATATATTGAGCAGGAAAATATATTTGGCTCTAATAAATCTTAACAAGAAAAAACATTTTCAAAATATTCAGGAACTTCTCAAAAAACCCTGCGACTCCTCTAATTTCTGGAAAACTATTGCCTCTATAAAAGACAGAAACTATATACAAGGGAATATAAACATCTTAAAATGGCAAAACTTCTGCAAAAACCTACTCTCTGCTCCAACACTGACAGCAAATAAACTAGTTACTATATCAACAATTGATCCTGAACTTAACCGTGAGGTTTCCATGACACAAATAATTAAAGAAATATCTTGCCTCAAATAGAAAAGCCTTGGATTTGACGAAATCTCAAACGAAGCAATAAAGAACTTGCCCATTTCATATACCTAACTACTCTGAAAAACATATTCAACAGAATTATGAATTCTGGTTATTTTCCCTCGGGGTGGTGTAAATCCATTATCCATCCCATCTTTAAGAGCGGTGACAAAAACAATCCATCAAATTACCATGGAATTGCCTTTATTAGCAACCTTTCTAAACTTTTCACTTTGATACTAAAAACCAGATTGAGTGAGTGGTTTGAGAGCAGATCAGTCATTCCTGAGAACCAGGCTGGATTCAGAAAGGGCTACTCTTGCCAAGACCATATATTCACTCTGGTTTCTCTGATACAATTGATGCTGAGACACAAAAGAAGAAAGCTTTATATTTTCTTTGTTGATATGAAAAGGGCTTTCAATACCGTTCCTCACGCTCTTCTATGGTCAAAACTAACCGAACAAGGTCTAGATCTTCGTTTCATCAACCTAATTAGAAATTATTACGAGCAAATGACAGCAGTGGTGAGATGGAACAGATCATTTACAGAACCAATTAAAATTTGCTCGGGAGTGCTCTACAAGGAGAACCCTTGTCACCTTATCTGTTCATACTCTTCATAATCGACATAATCAATACCCTTAATGAATCTGATCTACCTGGCATATATCTCTCTAACTTCGGAACTGTCCATCTCCTGCTGTATGCAGACGATATTGTCCTCATAGGTGAATCAAAGATTAATTTGCAATAGAAAATAAACATGCTGAGAGATTACTTTGAAGCGAATCATCTAACACTCAACCAAACAAAATCCAAAATAATGGTGTTCCGAAATGGGGGTCGCTCGGCAAAATCTGACAAATGGTTCTGGGGAGGACAACCCATAGCGGTGACATCAAGATACCTCTATCTTGGGTATCTCCTCACAACATCAAACTCATTTGGCCAAGCTGCCTTACATTTCAAGGGCAAGGTGCTTGCAGCCACTGGCGCAGTATGGAATATTTTAGAAAAAGCAAAAATGAACACATTTGGATCAACGAAAAAATTATTAGATTCAATTGTTCTATCAAATTTGTTGTATGCCTCTCCGATCTGGACAACTGACCAAAATAAGACGATAGATCAAATCAAAAATAATTTTCTCTGACGACTGCTGAACCTGCCAAAAAATACACCAGGCTATATATTGCGCATGGAAACTGGACGCTTCACATTTGGGGTCACTGCAATCAAATTAACATTGAAGTTCTGGCTTAGATTGCTAAAAATGGAAAAATCAAGACTAACAACAATCTACTTAGACCAACTACGCAATATATCTTCTAGCTTGGAAGCCTCTATTGGCTTTCAAAAAAAATTTAGTACAGATATTAAATTCCACGGGATTTACCTGGCTGAAGTACTGCTCAGATCCCACTGTTCTACAAAATGAAATTCCCAACATCATTAAGATTACAATAGAACAATCTATTCAATCAGATCAAGTATGAATTGCCAATTCAACGATATATCCCCATTATAAATACCTACACAAATCAGTAGCCACAGAAAATTATCTACTTACAGATCTGCACTGTCAACTAAGCACCTAATAGCTATACTAAGAATACTGTTTGTTTCTCATCAAGAAAGCCATGTGAAAAATCTGAAAGCAGAAGAACTAAATTGCCTACTATGCACAAATAAAATCAAGGCAGAAATAGAACACCATATATTTGAATGTATATCTCTTAAGACGGAGAGAGAAACTCTTGTTTCTGAGATAGGCCACCTGAACTTCACCGTACACTTTCTTCTATCAAGTCTGATAAAAAATAGATATATTGCTTTATCTGTATATAATTTCTTCAGAAGAGATATGAAGAAAGCGGATCTGATAAATTAGTCTTTTCATTATAATAAGGATAATTAATCTTCAAAACTTTTTTTCTTCTTTTGTTAGACCATGTTTTTTACTGCATTTCATGCAATATTGTACACATAAAACTCCACTCATCCTGATCATTGTTGTCTACACTCTAGAGAATCTGTGTAAGACCAATGGGTCTTAATAAAGGCTTTGTGTGTGTGTGAAAATATATCACAGCATGTTTTAAATACAGTCAAACCTCTTAAATTCAACACCCCAAGGGATCAGAGCTGGTTGAATTAAAAGAAGTGTTGAATTAAGGTTAGATGATTAGCTAATCATCTAACTCACTAAAATAATATTTTTTAAAAATTGCTTTGTGATATAAATTAATGATATTAATTGAAACCATTGTATGTACTTTTTTGTATTTATTTTTTATTTTCATGATTAACTTTTAGTATCAGGGACAAAATGGCAATAATACATATTTTGGAAACATAAATAATTACAAATAATATTTTATTCTAATTGAAGAATATAGCTGTTGAAAGGAAATAAATATTGAAAATAAAAAGAAAACTTAAAAATAATATTTAAAAATAATCATGAAGATCTTTTAAAAATTACTTTATAGATGCCAGTTTTTGCACCGAAATCCTATTCAGGATGTATTCCAGATGGTCATTTAAAAAAAACATGCATGTCTTTCTTCCTCTGGAATGTGTTTTATATAACAAAGAGTTTTTATTGTATTAAAGCCATCCACTGCTGCTGCAGGTGTTATTGATTTTGTGTTTAAATCTTTTATAATAACACGGAAATAGAATATTGAAATAAAATGTTATCATATCATAATCATTGTGTCTACATTTTATGAAGATTTATTTATTTAAAAGGAAATTATTTGTAAATTTTAAAATAACTAAAATATTTCAATGCTGAAAATTAAAAAGAAAATAATATTATTAATTAGCGCAAAAAGCCAAAATTTCCGCGTAAAAAAACACAAAAAACAATAACACTCGCGACATTGCGCAACAGCACTGCAAAGATAAACTTAAACTAACAGAAACCAAAAGTGCACAGGAACGATCCTATCGGCGCTCGCCGATAGTGGCCGCCATAATACCTTTTTAGCTGTAAAGTTGTATGTAAAAAAAAAAACATTCAACTGTCAAAATTCGAATTTTAAAATGGTCGAACTATCGGTCGTATTATCGATACTGTAGAAGTACGGTTTGTTATTTGATAGGACGAAGGTTGGGACATCAGAATATGGACGAATTAAGGTAGAGTGTCGAATTTGCGTGTGTCGAATTAACAAGGTTATACTGTAATTATTGTTATCAAGTGTGCGTAAACAAGATAGCAAATAAGATCGTTTTCTAAGAACCCTAAAAATATTATTCTTAGATTTAGAAGTGAAAAAAAAAAAAAAACACTTTTTTTAAAATATAATTAAAAGGATATCTGATCTGTAAATATCATTGATATTTCTTCTTTCTTCTATTCTGTTAATTGTAGCACATTTCTTTTAGGCTTTTTTTTCAGGCTGTTGATTAATAACAAAAATAACAAATAGAAAATATAAAAGGCCTTTCTTTATTGCTCTTAATTTTAATTGATTTTAAAATATATGATAGAGAATTTTAATTTTTTTTGCTTATCCCTTGTACACATGGTACAGGCCATGATAATCATGGTGGGTAGTTAGCGACTGCTTTTACTGTAAGTGCACCACATGTCTACACATGTGAAAAGCAGTTCGACTTTGCACTTACTAATGCCAGAGCCCCGTTTGGTTACTTGCACTCTCTAGTGGGGTTGGACTTTTGCAAGAATCGGGGGCCATTGGAGCATTTTTTTTCTTTAAACAGAAAAAAGTGTCCAATGCGGGAATCGAACCTAGGTCCTAGTGGTCGAAAACCAAGCGGTTTAACCAGCCTTCCACCGACCCCCTAGAGAATTTTAATTATTTATATATATACACCTATCCCCTGATTTACACGGTAGATACAGTCCTGAGAAAAATGTGTAAATCGAGGGATAGGTGTATATTAAACTGTCAAATCTGAATAGGTATTCGCCCCCTCATGAATCAGAGCCTCCCAATATTCTTTTCAACATAGGTAGTATACGAGGTGTGTTCAGAAAGTATCGCGACTTTTGTGTTTTTTCAAAAATTATTTATTTATTCATGAATACCTATTTTGTCCCCTTCAAAGTAATCCCCATGATATATTATACATTTGTGCCAAAGGTTTTTCCAATCTTCGAAGCACTTCAAAGACTTATCTTGTCAAGCGTAGCGTAACGTCGCCCTTTCATGGGCCTTTTCAGTTTAGGGAACAAGAAAAAGTCACAGGGGGCCAAATCTGGGGAATACTGTGGCTGCGGCATCATTAGTGTGTTGTTTTTGTCCAAAAAGTCGCGCACAAGCAACGATGTGTGAGCAGGGGCGTTATCGTGGTGCAAAATCCAAATTTTTGTTCTTACACAAATCCGGGCGTTTCTGGCGGATTGCTTTGCGCATAACTTTCAGGTGATATTCCTTATTGACCGTTCTACCCTGTGGCAAGAACTCATGATGCACCACGCCCCTGCAATCGAAGAAAACTGTCAGCAAAACTTTCACATTCGACCGAACTTGGTGCGCTTTTTTCGGTCTTGGTTCATGCGGCAGCTTCCATTGAGATGATTGAGCTTTGGTTTCCACGTCATAACCATAAACCCATACTTCGTCACCAGTTATGACCCTCTGGAGCAAATTTGGGTCGTCGCGGACAGAGTCCAACATCTCATTAGCAATGTTCATGCGATGCTGTTTTTGGTCGCAATTGAACAATTTTGGTACAAATTTCGCGGCGACCCGTCTCATGCCCAAATCATTGATAAAAATCAAATGGCACGAGCCAATCGATATGTTTAGGTCCTCAGCAACTTCTCTAAAGGTGATTCGACGATTGGCCAATATCATTTTCTCCACTTCATTAATTTTTTTGTCTGTTGTTGAAGTGCTCGGGCGTCCGGCACGCTCTTCGTCGTTCACATCTTCTCGGCCTTCTGAGAACATTTTGTACCCCCGATAAACGTTGCTTCGGTCCAAGGTAGCTTCTCTGTATGCCACAGTCAACATTCAGAATGCATCCGCACACTTAATTTAGTTTTTCACACAAAATTTTATACAGGTTCTTTGATCCATTTTTTTTTTAATAGGTAAAAATCAAAGACTATCCAAAACACCTGCAAGCAAAGCAGCTGTCAACAATTAAGTGAACATTCAAAATGGCCGAGCTTGTCGGCATAAGTGAGAGACATGAGTACCAACATAAAGCTACAAAAAGATCAAAATTCGAATATACGTAACCCGCGAAAATTCAAAAGTCGTGATACTTTTTGAACACACCTCGTAGAGTAGAATATCGCATTTTAGTATAGTGCGATAAAAAAAAAAAAAAAACTTATTTGGAAAACCGTGTAAAAGCGAAAACGTGTAACACTGTGCAGAGTATTAGGCTCATAGATTGTTGAGCTCTGGAAACCAAAAGGAATAAAACTCTGCTAGTGATCTCTATTGACTTGTATATAATAGAGATTATTATAATAGGAAATAAACTAATGCTTAGTTAATCTTGCCTCGTCTTGGATAACAACACATGGTGGCAGCGGTAAACTGAATTCATAAAGAAGGTCGTTGTTCGAAGAAAATTTGAAATTCGACATCAAGCAAGCTTAGAAGCGGTAAACTGAATTCATAAAGAAGGTCGTTGTTCGAAGAAAATTTGAAATTCGACATCAAGCAAGCTTAGAAGCAGTAAACTGAATTCATAAAGAAAGTCGTTGTTCGAAGAAAATTTGAAACTTGACATCAAGCAAACTTTTTGGTAAGTAATATTATATTATAAGTAAATCTTTATAATGTCCCAAAATTATAATTGTGTAGCCCCAGAACCTTTTAATTTTTCAAATCCAGGTGATTGGCCAAAATGGATTAGGAGATTTGAACGTTTTAGGCAGGCAAGCGGGTTAATTAATAACCCAGAAAATGAGCAAGTTAATATGCTCGTGTACTGCATGGGTGATAATGCAGATGACATTTTGTTGTCATGTAAAATAGCAAGTGACCAACTAGAAAATTATAATAAAGTTATTGAATGCTTTGAAAGTCACTTTATTCCAAGACGTAATATAATTTATGAAAGGGCAAGATTTAATCAAAGATGTCAGCAGGAAGGGGAAAAGGTGAATGAATTTATCACAGCACTCCATAGCCTAGCTGAGCACTGCAATTTTGGGATGTTACATGATGAGTTGATTAGGGATAGGATAGTTGTTGGAGTAAGGGATAGAGCATTATCTGAAAGAATGCAACTTGATACAGACTTGACCTTAGTAAAAGCCACACTAATGGCAAAGCAATTAGAAAGTGTCAAAGAACAGCAGTCTAGCCTTTACCAACAAGATTCTATAGATCAAATAAAGAAAATGCCTAATCACATAAAAGAAACAAAAAGGCACGAACCAAAAATAAGACAATTCAAGTCAAACCAGTTGGGAGGGTCATCACATGGATGCACCAGGTGTGGCAATTCAAATAATCATGATTGGAAAAATTGTCCAGCTATGAACTCGTATTGTAGTAAATGCAAGAAAAAGGGCCATTATGCCAAAGTATGTAGATCAGAAGCCATAAATGAAATAAATTCAGAGATAGCTTTTCTGGGATCTGTAGAGGATAATTCCAAGAAATGGATAGTACCAATTAAGGTAAATAATAGACAAATTAATTTTAAAATTGACACCGGAGCTGATGTCAACGTGCTCCCCCTACAAAATTATTATCAAAGTTTCCAAAGAATAAAACTGGAAAAATCTGATAAAATATTACAAAGTCCAAATGCAATACCCTTGGAAATAGTTGGAATGATCCAAGTAAAACTTCAAAATAAAGGCCAGCACTTAAACTCGAAAATATACATTGTTGATAAACTAAAGCAGCCACTTCTCTCTGGGGAGACAAGTGAAAAATTAAACATTGTGAGAATGATTCAGCAATTATCATCAGGAGGCCGCGGCGGACAGCGTGGTAGACTCGTAAGTGGAGATAACAGAGGCTGCTACAACTGCGGGGAAGAAGGCCACCGCAAGTTTGAATGTACCAAACCTGCCCGTGGTGGTGGACGTGGCCGTGGACAGAGCCGTGATGGAGGCAGCAACAACACCTGCTACAACTGCGGAGAAGTTGGCCACCGTAAATATGAGTGTACCAACAACACGGCTGAAGATGGAGGACAGGAGGAGAACCAGCCCAAGTCCAAGAAGAAAGAAGAAGATTGCTATCTGACTCTTCAAGCATATAGGACGATGCCCCTGGAAAGCGCCAGGAGCAGAGAAATGAGGAGACCCCCACTTCGACATCAACCTGGCTCTCAAGGAGATGCAAGGATGACCAGGAGCAAGAGACCGAGGAGGATTGCCCTACACCAACGGCCTCATCTACAAGAGATGGAAGGATGCAGAGGGACAACCAAGACCAGGATCCAGAGAAGAGCCTCCCTTCAATGCCAGCCGTGCATACAAGATATGGAAGGGCAGTCAAGATACCTCGAAGGTTCCTGTAAAGTTAAGGGAGGAGATGTGCAGAGTATTAGGCTCATAGATTGTTGAGCTCTGGAAACCAAAAGGAATAATACTCTGCTAGTGATCTCTTTTGACTTGTATATAATAGAGATTATTATAATAGGAAATAAAATAATGCTAAGTTAATCTTGCCTCGTCTTGGATAACAACACAAAAACAAGTACCGTGTAATTCGGGGGATAGGTGTATGTATAAACCAAAAAAAAACAAAAATAGGAAAAAAAGTAAACATTGGCAGCTGCCATTTTCCTTTTTCACAAGCTACAGTTCTATTCTCGATCCTGTGCAGGCGCACACCATTCCAGTCGCCACCACATGTTGCTCGATGGGGTTGTCTTTCCGAGCTGCTTGATTTCTATAATGGATATTTAACAAAGGCTTCTTTGAATTATATCTTAAAGTAATTTTTCACATAAAATAAAATCTTTGTTTCTTTTTGATTGAAATAATTTAGCCCTCTGTGATTTTTCTGTTCTACAAGTGCAGAATTCTCAATTTTATCCCATTTTAGTGCATATTCATTGGTCACATTTTTCACATTATCAAGGCAAGCATCAAACAAATTACAGCAAGATATATTTGAACAAACATAAAGATATATAGGCATACAAAATCTGAAATAGGCACTTTTCTGAAGACGGCAGATAGGTTAAGTGTCGCACACATTGATCAAATGATCACATTTACTGCCTAACATGAATTGATCGGATTACAGGTTGGCCAGAAGCTATTCTATTGAAAGACATCAAAGCAGAGACCCTTGCAAAAACATTTTATGATAATTAAATGGCTTGCTTTAGTATGCCTACCACCTGCATTACTGATTGTTCAAATGGAATTAAAATCCAGCACACCCCTCCATACCATCCTCAAAGTAATAGGAAAATAGAAAGATTTCAAAGAACATTAAAAGCTGCAATTAGAGCCCACAACACTTTAAGATGGACAGAAACATTACTAACAGTCTTGTTGGCGTTTCCCACAGCTGAAATGGTTTATGGAACAAACCCTGGTGAATTTTTTTATTGTTCAAGACAAACTCCATCCTCCAATACTTTCATTGATGGTTTACAAAAATGCTTCAGAGACTTGAAGCAAGAAAAATTATCTAAAACATCAAGAGCGATTTTTGTTCATAAGGATATGAATTCTCTTGCTATACGTATCTTTCAAGCGATTTTCGCTCTTCAATGGGCTTAATAAAATAGCGACTTTATCCTACCAGAATTATTTACAAAAACTTTTTGAAACTTTGAAAAAAGTTTTTGTAAATATTTCTGGTAGGATAAAGTCGCTATTTTATTAAGCCCGATGAAGAGCGATAATCGCTTGAAAGCTAGTGTTTTTTAATAAAAAGAAACTCATTGTGAGAAAATATTTGTAATTTTAAAACTTTTTCACAATTTTATCATGAATACGTATCTTTTTGATTATTAGTATTGTAAATAATTTCTATATAATCTCCATAACTTGTATTATCTTATTGATAAATAAACATTTTGTTTATTTTAATCGTCATCACTACCATGACAATATTTTTATTTATTTTTTTAATTCCTAAAAAAAAAAATAATAATAATTTCAATGCTGGTATTTTAATGCTGGTATTTTTTTAATTCCTAAAAAAAAAAAAAAATTAATTTCAATGCTGGTATTTTATTATTTTTTAATCAACCCCTCCTTTGGTCATTTTTTATTTGTTAGCTAGCGTGAATGTCTATTAAACAGTATAACCACATTAATTCAACACACGCCAATTCGACACTCTACGTTAATTCAACAATGTTCTGATGTCCCGACCCCCGGCCTATCAAATAACAAACCGTAATTCGACACTATCGATAATATGACACTTCCGATAGTTCGACCATTTTAAAATTCGAATTTTGACAGTTGAATGTTTTTTACATACAACTTGACCTCTAAAAAGGTATTACAGCGGGAGCAAGTGGTGATGATCGGCGGGCGCCGATAGGATCGTGCCTGAGCACTTTTGGTTTCAGGTTTGTTTGAGTTTCACTTTGCAGTGGCGTTGCGCAATGCTGCAAGTGTTTTTTTTTCTACGCGGGAATTTAGGCTTCCTGCGCTAATTAATAATATTATTTTCTTTTTAAATTTCAGCATTAAAATATTTTGTTATTTTGAAATTTACAAATAATTTCCTTTTAAATAAATAAATCTTTATAAAATGTAGCCACAATGATTATGATAACTTTTTATTTCAATATTCAATTTCTGTGTTATCAAAAAAGATTTAAACACAAAATCAATAACACCTGCAGCAGCAGTGGATGCCTTTAAAAAAATGAAATAAAATCTATTTATTAAAGGACATTTCAGAAGAAGAAAGATATTCATATTATTTTAAAATGATCATCTGGAATACATCCTGAATAGGATTTCAGTGCAAAAATGGATATCTATAAAGGAATTTTTAAAAAGATCTTCATGATTCTTTTTGAATAATATTTTTTAATTTTCTTTTTATTTACCATTGATAAGGCACAATTTGGATAATCCCTATATATATAAAAGTCAGTGTATGTATGTATGTCTGTGGGTATCTATGTCGGCTATACACGTCCACAATACGTAACTAATCTGACTGAAATTTTAACAGTATATAGAGTAGAATCTGGGAAAACTTATAGTGAAAATTTCAGGTCTCTATCCCGAATATTCTTAGAGTTATTTTCAAATTGCGTTGCAAATTTGCCTTTTCGCTCGCAAGCAGCGCCTCTAGCGGTGAAGATGGGAGGTAATATCAGCTGACCTAATGTACATGTAAAACGTGTTTTTACAGGACATAGAGAAAAATCTGGAAAAGATATTTATCGGATTTTTAGCCAATAAAAAATAAAATTGACAGGTTCTGGGCAAAAATAGTTGTTTTTTTAGTCAGAAAATGATGATGAAAATATTGCTGTATTATGTTTGATTATCAGATACAAAATTATATCGGGAAAAATTCCAAAAAGCAGAGACCACGGGTGAAACCAGTTCATTTTTTTGTACGCAGGAACAAAATTCTAACAGAAAAACATTCATTCGAGCAGAAAACAAAAGCCAGATCATCTTTCTATAAAAATTTCGCTTCTCAGACACAAAGTTTGGAGCGGGACGTTTCACAAAAGTGATATCCACGGCGCCGATTTATAATTGTAACGAATAGTATTTGAATAAAAACATTTAATCGGGTAAAACCTGGGCATTGCCCGGGTCATTCCGCTAGTCTATTCTATATACAGTTACGAGCGTCATTCTTCATCAGTCATCTCTGTCACCGTTTGCTTTTTTTTTGGAATGGCGCCCTCCTATTGGTCGGCTACGATCACACCACCTTTGCCCCCCCCCCCCCCCACTCGCTTTTTCGTTTTTGTAACCATTGTGTTGGAGCGGGTCGCTCCTTAAATAAATGCATATATTAGTTAATAACCAAATGAAATCCTCTCTTTCTTTTTCCCAGTAAGAGACGCCTATGGAAGCCAACAGTACATAGACAGATAAAGCACATAGGCTATAGTTATTAACTAACATATGCATTTATATAAGGCGCCAATTTATAATTGTAACAAATAGTATTTGAATCAAAACATTCAATCGGGTAAAACATGGGCGTTGCCCGGGTCATTCGGCTAGTCTATCTATATATATATATATATAAAAATGAATGTCTGTGTGTCTGTGTGTGTATCCTCTATGGATTCAAAAACCATACATCCAATCGTCGTGAAATTTTGGGATATTATTAGGTATATCCCCGGAAAGGTTTACGAAAAATAATATCTTGAATATCTTTAATATCCTTAGAGTTATTTACAGATTTGTAGCTTTAACTCGCAAGCAGCGCCACCATTGAGACCGAGATAGGCTTAAGTTTTGGTCCACACCTGATGACCTTGGGTCTTTCAGGGCTAATATATTAAGTAAAACTAATTCAAATATTAGTGCTTTAGTGCTATCTCCTTGAGGTTACCGATTTAAAAGTTTAAATAATTATATATATATATATATATTTAATTATATATATTTAAATACTATATTATATACCGTATATATATATATATACGGTATATATATATACCGATTTAAAAGTTTATTTTCTAATTTTAGATTGTATAAGAAACATATTTTATTTTAAGTATTGTACTTAATTTTAAAAAGTTTAAATAATTGTGCAAGACGATATATATGATATATAAAAATCAAAAGAAATAATGAGTATAGTTTAAATATAAAATTCGAATAAAAATAAATGCGATACTAAAAATTAAATTTCTATTCAATGAATTAAATTTAAAAAGTTTAAATAATTGTGCAAAACGATATATATGATATATAAAAATCAAAAGAAATAATGAGTATTGTTTAAATATAAAATTTGCATAAATATAAATGCGATAATCGTTTAACATAATTTGAATATTTTTCAAGGGACCGGAAAAAAATGTTCACTAGCTAAAACGATGATTTTGTAATGTAGAAAATTAGGAAAGACAAAATTCAGGATGACACGGCACACAGGGACCGGGAAAAAAATAATCACTTTATCGAGAGATTCACGACCATGATTTTATTCAACTTATCGAGTATTTTTCAAGGGACCGGGAAAATATGTTCACTAGATAAAACGATGATTTTGTAATGTAGAAAATTATGAAAGACAAAATTCAGGATGACACGGCACACAGGGACCGGGAAAAAATGTTCACTTTATCGAGAGATTCAAATTTACGAGTTTCAAATTATCAAAATATATCTTTTTCTTTATAAGTTTATAGAGAATTGTTTTAACAAATGTTCGTTAGACAAACCTTTACTCGGGTAAAACCTCGGGCGAAGCCGGGTACGTCCGCTAGTATATATATAAAAATGTCTGTCTGTGTGTGTGTGTACTCTATAGATTCAAAAACCATACATCCAATCGCCGTGAAATTTTGGGATATTATTAGGTATATCCCCGGAAAGGTTTTCGAAAAATAATTTCTTGAATATCTTGAATATCCTTAGAGTTATTTGCAGATTTGTAGCTTTAACTCGCAAGCAGCGCCACCTTGCGACGGAGATAGGCTTAGGTCTGCCCCACCCCCTGTCGAGAGAATGCAATCGTCCGGCCGCCGGCCGGATGGACAGTCCAAGTACCCACCGACCAATCAGAGGGGTCAAGAGGTCCTGGCGCGCAGGGGCAGAGTTGGTGACACAGCTGTGCCAAGTAGACAAGAAAAAAGCCTCGCGGGAGCTTGCCCAAGATGACCTCCGGGAACTTCGTCCATCTTCCATAAACGACCATGATTTTATTCAACTTATCGAGTAATTTTCAAGGGACCGGGAAAAAATCTTCACTAGATAAAACGATGATTTTGTAATGTAGAAAATTAGGAAAGACAAAATTCAGGATGACATGGCACACAGGGACCGGGAAAAAATGATCACTTTATCGAGAGATTCAAATTTACGAGTTTCAAATTATCAAAATATGATTTTATTCAACTTATCGAGTATTTTTCAAGGGACCGGGAAAAAATGTTCACTAGATAAAATGATGATTTTGTAATGTAGAAAATTAGGAAAGACAAAATTCAGGATGACACGGCACACAGGGACCGGGAAAAAATGATCACTTTATCGAGAGATTCAAATTTACGAGTTTCAAATTATCAAAATATATCTATTATTTTTTTTTATAAGTTTATAGAGAATTGTTTTAACAAATGTTTGTTAGACAAACCTTTACTCTGGTAAAACCCGGGCAAAGCCGGGTACATCCGCTAGTAGATTATAAACACAAGGTAAGACAAATCCAAATAATAAATAGAATAAATAAAATAAACACTATTTATTTATTTGGATTTGGTCTTATTACCTTGTGTTTTTTTTTACCATATTTATTTTATATTTTAATAAGGTCTGTAGAGTTGATATTTGATTATATCATTGAAAGAAACACATTGCAAGTAAATTTATTTGCTACAATTATTTAGGTTTCTAAAATACGTATTTATGCCATTTTGTCCCTTATACTAAAAGTTAATCATGAAAATTAAAAAAATATATACAAAAAGTACACACACCACGGTTTCAATTAATATCATTAATTTATATTACGAAGCTAATTTTAAAAAATACTATTTTAGCGAGTTAGATGATTAGCTAATCATCTGAATAAATTTAATTCAACACTTCCTTTAATTCAACCGAAAGCTCTGATGCCTAGGGGTGTTGAATTAAAGAGGTTCGACTGTATATAAAATCCATGAATGAAGCATTGCGAAAGCGTCTGATGTTTAGAGGTGTCTGCTAAGGAAGGTTCTACTGTATTTTAAAATATTTTATCTTGAAGAATGTCAAGAAAATTTTTAACCACACCTAGTAATCAAGTATTAACACTGAATTTCAGCAGGATTAAAGCAACAATAAGAAAAATGGATAGTGAAAGGATATCACAAGAAGCAAACTGACCTGAATCGAAGGGGCAGGATGGCAGTTTCACTTGAGATTAGGTCAGCATTAAAGCTACGCTCTAAACTCTCTGCATAAAACATTCAAATGTGTTAGATGAAAAAACTACATTGCTAAAACCAATGAAAATGTGTGCTTAAAGAGAATGTACAAGTCAAAAACTTTAGTGGTCGAGTTTTCATATTAAACAATTTTTAAAATTGCTTATGCGTGGTAAGATAATATGAACACTGGGTGGCACTTTTATCTAGTAATAAATAAGATCTTAGAATTTTTGTTTAAACAAAAGCAGCTAGTATTGATCCATAGGGTGGGTTGGCCATGCTCTTGAGACAATTCTTTTCTGAAGCTAGGCAAATAATATATATTAACACAAAGCAATAACGCGCCATCTATACATATAATATATTTTTTCTTCGCAGTAAGGACAGTAGAAGTTCGTTTTATGTATAAAAGAAACATTCGCGCTTTTAAATCCTTTTATTTTATAAATAATATATATATTGCTGTAATCATATCCAAAAACAAATTAGTTTCTGTGTCTTTTTTTATTGAATAGAGCAAAATCTCCAATAGGCTTAATAATCTTTTGCCAATTTTACTTAAATATGCTTGGCTTGAGTGCTAAAACTAAATGTTTTTGGCCATGCTGAGCACACTCAATACCCTTTACCAATATTTGGCCACATCAAGTAAGATGGAAGGAAAACAAATTTATTTTACTTATCTATTAATTTCTGTCTGTTGATGCTAAATTAATATCAATTGATAGAACCAAATTCTTATGGCTTTGGGTTTTTTTTTTTCTCTATTTAGCAATTTTATTTCCCTTTTGTAGTGCAGAAATATTTTAACCATTTTGGTCTACTTTCAAAGATTTTAATGAACCATTTTTTTAGGAACTAGTTTAAAACCTTTTGTTCCCCCTTAAAAAAAAAAAAATTCTATTTTAAAAATCATTTTTTCAATTTTTTCTAATCATTAATCGATATACTTCATTTTTTTATTATTATTACAGAAGCACAAAGTCTATCAGACTATTGTGCTATATTAGAATTATTTACATATATATATACACATATATATCTTTAATTATTTACACGATTAATTAGTAGTGATTTTAAATCTGTGTACAAATAGCTCTAAACTTGCCAAAGTTTTCATAAGATTGAGTAAATACAGAAAGATGATTTGGCATTATGTCAAAGTAAGCAAGTACAATTTGGTTAATCACAGGGCAAGCCAACAAAAGATGCTCTGGTGTTTCAACATCTAGACAGCATTCACATGTTGGATCATTTATAACTCTGTTGGATCATTTATAACTCTCAAGTCAAAGAGAAAACTTAAAAGGGGTCCTTTGCCTGTGAAGAACAAAGTAGTGTATTTATCAGGAGTAATGAAGCTTGGTACATTTCTCAGAAAAAATTTCTTGAACGTTGCATTAGTTTGAAAAAGATAAAATCTAAATTTTGTATTGATATATAATTTATTCAACTCATTTGAAAGAGGCTTATTTAGTGTTTGGTCTATCAGAATTCTTCATATTGTATCTAATTAATGATAATTCAAGGTAGTCGATCAGAATAGAAGTTTTCGCTAGAATATGAGTAATGTAAGATGAACTTTTGTAAGTATGAATGCACCTAATTAAAATTTGGTACTGTATAGAATTTAACTTTGAACGCTTTGCTGTACTGATAAAAGGGAACCAGATATTTGATGCATAGCTTGACATAGGACGTATCACCGCCTTGTATAAAATCAATCTGCGCCTTGAATCAATTCTCCAAGTACGTGCACATAATGAAAATAGTGCATTCTTAAATTTCATAGCCCTGTTAATTATATTGTCAACGTGTGGTCCACAATCAATTTTATTTCTTTGTCTGTGGTTGCGAAAAATAACTCCCAAAGTGTTTCTGATGGCTGAATATTTATACCATTAAAGTTTATAGGTAATTTTTGGTAATTGTGTAGGTAGAGTATACCTGTTTTATTTGGACTTATTGAGAGTTTTACCTTCTCACACCAATTTTTAATATTATTCAGACTTTTTATAATTTTGAACTGAAGATCCTGGATGCTAGAGCCCCAAACCATAGATGAAACATCATCGGCAAAAGCTATGACTTTTGCAAAATTTTCACTAAAAGATGAAATGAAATCATTCTATATACAGTTACGAGCGTCATCCGTTCTTAATTCTTCATCTCCTAATCATTGGTCATCTCTGTCACTGTTTGCTTTTTCTTTGGAATGGCGCCCTCCTATTGGTTGGCTACGATCACGCCACCTGAGAGAAACAACACGATTTATATCGTTTTTATTTTCTATATTGCTGGATACCTCAACTACCGCGTTAACTTTTGAGACCTCAATTGCTTGCTCTTCATTTAGCCAGTTTGTTCCTTTCCCCTGAAAATACCACGTTGAAGTATTTCCACTCAAAATGTATTCTGTTTCCAATCCAATGTCAAAATAAATTTCGAGGTGGTCTGCTACTTGGGAGAGATTTAATGTTTTCCATTCTTCAACAGTAAATGAGCATGACGATTTGTTATATTGAGGTCTATTATGCTTGAACCTCGACAAGTTTGGTCCCGATTATTATGAATAAGCATGTTATGAAAATTAATTATGGACTGAAGGCTTTTACCATTCTGATTCAAAACATTATCAAACCATAATTGGCTTCGAGCATTAAAATCTCCAGTCAATATCACCGGATTTTTTATTAAAGTTGTAATCAACTTATCTAAGAATTGAAAATGATTAGTTTCCAGTTTATTTGGATGTATGTAAATATTTGAAATGATAATTGGAAATTTAGCCGTTTGCACCCAAATGGTAGTTGCAAATGAATTGGAGAAATCCGCAATTAAATAACATACTAGGACAGGATTTGCTACAATAATTGCAGTGTATACCGGAGTGCTCAAAATAGTTGTATATGGTATTTTACAATGCCTATTAAAAATTACTTCGTTATTTATAGTATATGGCTCTTGAACTAAAACCAGTTCACATTTTTCTCTATTAATATATTCCATGATTTCGTTATTAACTAGATTACTTTTCCGTGTATTTTGTTGTAGAATTTTAAGTTTAAACATTCACCTTTATAATTAAGTTCTAGAACAGTGATTCTCAACCAATGTGCCGCGGTAATTTTGTGTGCCGCGAAATTCTAAAAATGTGCCGCCGAATTTTAGTCATATGATTATGTTCACGTTTGTATTGGTTTTTCTTTTTTTCTTTTTCATTTTTTTACTTTTTAAAATAACGAAATTAGCAAATTGAATGTTAGAGATGTATATTACTTATATTTTGCATAGAAATATTGATACATAATTTGAATTTTCTTGCATTCAAGTTAGCAAAAGTGTGCCGCGAAATTCTAAAATTGTGCCGCCAAATTTTCAAATCTTTAAAATAATGCCGCAACAAAAAAAAGGTTGAGAATCACTGTTCTAGAATTTAATCTAATGTGATGATATCATGATCTAGTTCTGTATAGCATGTTCTCTGTATTTCGTATTTCATTTGTAAGAGTTGTACCTTATTTTATCTATGATTGTTGTTATTCCTATATTTTTAGAATTTGTTGAGCAATTTATAAATTTCGGGGCTGATTGGTAATTGCTTTTGGTAAAAAGTAATGGATGTAGGTTAAATATTTTCATAATAAATTTTCAAAATAAAAATAAATGCTTTGTGTTTGTTTGTTCAAAAACATTTTCACAATATCTGTCTAATCCAAAAGATATTTGCCTGGCCTGGAAGGAGCAACTGTAGTAGTTTTGACTTTAGAATATGCAAATTAGTCTGATGGCAATCTAATTTGAATAATCTGCTTTTTCCACATGTTTTCACATTATTGTGACTTGGACAAATTATATTTTGACAAGATATAGAGCTAGGTTTGGAAGGTATCACTGTTACATTCACAATTTTAACTGTGGAAATCTATAAGTCTATATCTGGGCCTTGGAGAATGTGTGTGTGCACCATAAGATGAAGATTTTCACCACATAAGTATTATTTCAGAGTGAAAAAGACCACAAATTTTGTAACTCACCATCACTGTTGAAAGAGTCTTTTCTGCAACCAAGTTGAGGGGAAGCTTCCAGGAGACTGTCATCTAGAAGATGCCGATTGTTGTTGACAGCTTTAGCACTGCATAAACCCCTGACATTATACCTACACACTTGGCTATATAGCAGAACCTCCATGAGAGGACACCTCTCTACAAAGAACAGTTTTAATTTGAAAATTTACCATTTTTACTATTTGGAAACTCTCCGGTAAGGACACCATTCCCTAAAGGACATTTTGGCTCTGCTATTAGGTGTCCTTTACAGGGAAGTTCTACTGTATAAAGTGAAGCAAATCTTAATAAAAGTAAAAAGCATTAGATGAAATGATTTTATAGATTTTAGGATTGTATTCTCTAATATGGCAATTAGGGCTACAGTCTTAGGAGTAGAGACCTAGCAGTCCTTGCTTATGTTATCGATAAAATTTAAGTAATTGTTGTTGTTGTTGTTGTTGTCAGTGTCCATGAAGTTGAATTGAACTTTTAGTGACTATATGGAAAATGTTCTCCAATTTGATCTGTTGGCGACCATCACTCACAGCTTACACTTGACCCTGCTCTCACTTAAAAAAAAAACATATTGACACCGTGATAAACAAAGATAAAAATAGACTCAGAATCCTGAAAAAAATATCTGGCTTAAACTGGGGCGCAAATGCCAATATCTTACACACAATGTACCTTGCACTCGTAAAATGTATTTTGGAATATGCTGCCCAGCCTGGATCAATGCAAGTAAAACCAATTTACCCAAAATAGACAGAATCCAAAGAAGTGCAGCTAATAATAAAGCCCAATTTGGATTATATATTTATAATAAAAGAAAATAAGACCTAATCCAAATAATTTATTAGTGTGTGACGTTTCGGCAACAACATTGTCACCATCAATAATTTATTCTTTTGTCTGATGATGGTGACAATGTTGTTGCCGAAACGTCACACACTAATAAATTATTTGGATTAGGTCTTATTTTCTTTTATTAAGCACAGCTAATATCATTAGCGAGCTTCGAGGATCCTGCCCAAATCACATTGCTGAACTTGAATCTAACCTTCTTCCCCTACACCTAGGAAGGAAAATCTGCTTCTCAAAATTCATATCCAAAAAAAATGAACTCTCCAAAAGAACATCTTACAGGAAAATTTATTAGAAATTGGGGCCCAAATCAAAAAATAAAACGCCTCACTCCTCTCAACATGACTCACAACTCTAATCTTTTAGACATCTAAATTATAATCCCAAACACAGAACTTTCTATCCCCCACACAGAACTAGCAACAAACTCACCTGTTTCCCTCATCTACCAGTCAATCCCCACAAGCATTAAAGCTCTTGGCCTCCAAATCATTGAGGAAAATAGCTTCATCTTCAACATCACAATTTACACTGATGGTAGCCAACTTGAAACTTGACTGTCTGGCAATGGAATTGCTTACTACAAAGAAAAGATCCTGGAAAAAAATCTCCCTTTCCCACCCTAGACACCTTTCAGTTTATAAATCGGAACTCTTTGCAATAGATACTGCTCTAAAAGCATCAACTCGACAAACAAAATAATAATCTACTCTGACTCAAGAGCAGCCATTTATACCCTTCAAACCTGCTTCTCCAGTCCAGAGCCTCTTCTCAAGAGCATCGCTAAGTCTGTAAACTGACTCCCAGCCAACAGCTCTGTTACAGTGCAATGGCTTCCACCTCACATTGAAATTCCTGGAAATAACTAGCAGACTCTCTGGCAAAGTCTGGAGCTTTTTGGCCTCCTTGAGGCCAGAAAATCTACCACCCAACTAGATGAAAGAGACCATCAAAACCTAATGCCTGCAGGAATGGAAATCTAATGCTGCACATGACTGGTACAGAGCAGGAGGAACAAGCACCGGTTCTTGCTGAACCGCGTGCTACTTCAAAATACAGCGCGCCTACGTCACAGGACGACATAGCATTCGAGGAGCTTCCAGCCATCACCACTAGAGGCGCTGTGCCCTCCCCTTCACTTCCTGTTATGTCTTTCCTTGTATTGACTGCTTGCTGTCCTCGTGATATATTAAAACCTATATATATTTCAATCTATTCTCAATTTGATTGAACCACCGGTTCAACAGTTCTGTCCTCCCAAGAGAACAATAGTCTTTGATTTTCAGACTTAAGTCTGGTCATCTACGGACAATGACTTTCCAGAATGGTTGCAAGGTTTTCCCAAAACACATTATCGACTGATTTGCCACAAAAATTCTGGGCTGAAAGCATTAATTGTGCCGCATACATTAAAAATAGAAGCCTTTGTAGCGCTCTTGATAACAAAGTTCAAGAGGAAATTTGGTTTTCAAGAAAAGTGAGCGTACGTCATTTTAAAATTTTTGGAGCTCTACCTTATGCTCATATTCCAAAGCGAAAGAAATTCGACCGTCGAGCTAAAAGATGTATCTTAGTCGGATATTCAACACAATCTAAAGGTTATAGACTCTAGGATAATGATTCTAAACAAGTGTTCATAACTAAACATGCTAGATTCGACGAAAATAAAGTAGGTTTAAACCAGCTTAAGGATGACGTAACGGAAAGTAACGAGGCTAAAAACAGTTTCGTTTGGTTGCCGGAACAGGGAAAAGTTCTCCCGCCACATGATCCTGACCTTCAACCAGGTTACGACAGTCAACTAGAAGTTCCGTCGACTTCAGAAGTTAGAGATATAGTGGGGGGTTCTAATAATACTTTGAGCCTCCGTAGTCGTGAAATTGAAAGAAAAACACTGAATCTTGCAAATGTTGAACTAAATTTATGCGAGGTGTCTGAACCTCAAACTTTTAAAGAAGCTGTTTGCTCACCTAAATCGGATCTTTGGAAAAATGCGATGCAAGAAGAGTTAAATTGTTTAGAAGAAAGACAAACATGGGTTATCACTAATTTACCTAAAAATGAGAAAGTAATCGGTAATCGTTGGGTTTTTAAAATAAAAGGAGATTCTAAAGGAAAGGTCAGTAAATTTAAAGCTAGGCTCGAAGCCAAGGGTTACAACAAGACACCCGATATTGACTTTAGTCAAACATATACCCCTTTAGACCCAGCTATCATACTATCTAAAATAGATTGTCCCCATACACAAGTTGAAATAGACCAAATGTCTAATATACCATATAAAGAGCTTATTGGTGCATTGTTGTATTTGTCCAATTGCACTAGACCAGATATCTCTTTTGCTACTTCGAAACTTTCCCAATTTTGTGCAAACCCAGGAAAGAAGCATTGGGAAGCTGCAAAACATGTTTTGAGATATCTATCGGGTACCATTGACTTAGAACTCTCCTATGTCAAAGGAAACAACAATAAAGTCAGAATGTTCACAGACGCCGATTATGGGAGTGACACGGATGATCGAAGATCCTACTCCGGAATGGTTGCAGTTATTGATGGGAATGTCATCAATTGCCGATCTAAAAAGCAGCAATGTGTTTCGTTGTCTACCATGGAATCGGAGTATATAGCATTATCTCACAGTGCTAAAGAGGCCGTCTGGCTCGGTCAAACCCTGTCTGATCTTGGATTTATCTCGCACTTTGCCAAACCACTCACAATCTACTGTGACAATCGATCAGCCATAGACTTCTCTAAGAATAACATTGAGAACAATCGTTCCAAGCACATCTCAGTTCAGTTCCACTACACAAGAGATAAGATAAACTCCGGTGATATCGTTGTCCAGTTTGTCAACACCAAGGAAAACATGGCCGATATCCAAACCAAGACTTTAAAGAAATTGAAGCACAGAGATGCATGTTCCCAGATGAATTTGAAGTCTCAAGTGGGGGAATGCTGAACCACGTGCTACTTCAAAATACAGCGCGCCTACGTCACAGGACGACATAGCATTCGAGGAGCTTCCAGCCATCACCACTAGAGGCGCTGTGCCCTCCCCTTCACTTCCTGTTATGTCTTTCCTTGTATTGACTGCTTGCTGTCCTCGTGATATATTAAAACCTATATATATTTCAATCTATTCTCAATTTGATTGAACCACCGATCCAACAGTTCTGTCCTCCCAAGAGAACAATAGTCTTTGATTTTCAGACTTAAGTCTGGTCATCTACGGACAATGACTTTCCAGAATGGTTGCAAGGTTTTCCCAAAACACATTATCGACTGTATTGATTTATCCATTGATGAGCTCTACTCATCCCTAGCAGACACCATCAAAAGTCTGAAGCTCTACAAGCTTGATACCCTAATATGATTGAGTGGAGATAAGAAAGAAGAAGACTCACAGCTCATCTATTGAACTTCTGGTAGCTTCTTTGACCATTTCTAGCCAGCTCACAACATCAACATCTTTTCAAATCCATTTGCAATATTTAATTTAATTTAATGAGGTTGAGTGGTTTAATTAGATTGTACTGTACGTGATTAATACTCCTATTTTACTCAACATCAATTAAGATTATTTATTTTTGTAAAATCTTCCCAATCCTGACTTTTTTATGCTAATTTATTTTTCCTAAAATTTTCCCATAAAAAGGTTAGTTAATTTTGAAAGTTCTATGCCTCATAATAACATTGGGTGCAATATTTTTATTTATATGTTTTTTAAATAGCTACTTCAGGAAACTAAGGTAAGATAGGGGGGTGGGCAAGACATTTCAAATTAGGCCAATTACTCACCTTTGACATCCACTTTGAGAATCATAGGTACAGGAAGTGAAGATGCTGAACAAACACACACACACAATTTTTAATTTCACACCAAAAATACATTTCTGAAAAGAAATACATTGTGGTGGTCCAGTGGTTTAGCCTGGCAACCATAATATGCAAAATGGCATTAAACAGTTATTTCTAGGAAAATTTTTCAGTGATACCAGATTGAGGTTTGAAATTTGAATTCATCTGAAATCTTTGGTATTGGAAGGCTGAGCACATACAGATAAAGAGGAGATGATTCACTGTTTGGTCTTATTCTAGCACGGTAGGATATTGGATTTTCTTTCAAAATTTTCTCTTTGTATGCTCGTGCGTAGTAATGGTCAATTACAATGGTTGTTGAAGTGCCCATATATTAGATTCTTGGTGAAATTGATATCTAAATGTTTTGCATGGCTTTTATATATTTAGTGTGGCTATACATCTTGGATTGTTGGTTGGGTAACCCATAATGTATAGGTCTATCTTCAGATTCTGTGCTAACCAAGCTTTTTATTGTGGGAAATGCTTTGTAGTAAGTTACAATGTGCAGAAATGCTGCTGTGACCTTTGATACAGCAGAGTTGTACATTGGGTGTACAATGTAGACTGCAGATTATTTATGCCTCGAGTTGAGTTTTTGGGGGCTGAAGACTGCCTATTCAAGAAAGAGCCCAATAGGTAGTCTGACAACAATTTAGAACTTTTCATGTGGAAAAATCTGGAAAGATTTAATTGTGTACATAATGATTATGAGTTCTGCTTGGAAGGTTGAACAATATTCAGGTTGATAAGCGTGCAAAATTTCTGATTTCTATGTACTCTGGAAGCATATTATAAATTGATTAAAAGATTTGTGGATAGAAATGGAAGCAAGTGGAATAAGTGCGAGTCTGCTTTCAGCAGATTGGTCAATTTGTTGTATGAGGTGGGAAGTTGAGTAAGCAAAAACCACTACAATTTAATGTGGGTCATTGCTTTTGGTTTGAAGAACCTAAATTTATTGAATTATATTACAAACTTACAGAAATACAATAGATTTTTGTAGAGGGGGAGGGGATTTTTTTTTTTTGCTTATCCCTAGTACACGTGGTACAGGCCATGATAATCATGGTGGGTAGTTAGCGACTGCTTTTTTTTTTTACTGTAAGCGCACCACATGTCTACACATGTGAAAAGCAGTTCGACTTTGCACTTACAAATGCCAGAGCCCGGTTTGGTTACTTGCACTCGATGGTGGGGTTGGACTTTTGCAAGAATCGGAGGCCATGGAGCATTTTTTATTTATTTTTTTTTTTTTTAAAAAAGAAAAAAGTGTCCAATGCGGGAATCGAACCCGGGTCCTAGTGGTCGAAAACCAAACGGTTTAACCAGCTTTCCACCGACCCCCGGGGGAGGGGATAATTGGTACATATATAATTTGATTTATAATTAAAAAATTGATTAATTAAGATAACTTAAACTCAAAAAAGAGTAAACATTAATTGATGACCATTATACTCTCGCCAAATATATTTTAAACATTAAATTTATTTTCTTTATTATTGAATTATTTTTATGTTTTACTAGCGAATGACCCGGGCAACGCCCGGGGTTTACCCGATTAAATGCTTTCATTTAAATACTATTCGTTACAATTATAAATTGGCGCAGTGGATGTCATTCTTGTATAATATATAAATGAGTTTTAAAAATTGTAAAAAAAAAAAAAAATGCATCGGCCGGGAATCGAACCCGGGGCGCCCGCGTGGCAGGCGAGCATTCTACCACTGAACCAAAAGCAAACGGTGACAGAATTAAGAACGCATAACGATGATAACTGTATATTATCTGTGACAGAGGCGGCCGATGAGGAAAGACGGTCGTGACTATATATAGTAATAATCCAAACTGTACCTTATCATGGATGTGGTCTTATTACCTTGTGTTTATAATCTATAATCCAAACTGTACCTTATCATGGATGTGGTCTTGTTACCTTGTGTTTATAATCTATAATCCAAATTGTACCTTATCATGGATGTGGTCTTGTTACCTTGTGTTTATAATCTACTAGCGGACGTACCCGGCTTCGCCCGGGTTATACCCGAGTAAAGGTTTGTCTAACGAATCTCTCGATAAAGTGAACATTTTTTCCCGGTCCCTTTAAGAGTACTCGATAAGTTTAATAAAATCAATATTAATTGGTTCCCTCGGTAATTGGAAGTTAAAGGAATAGTATCTTGCCTTGGAATTGTATCATTATTCTTGTATGGACGTACCCGGCTTCACCCGGGTTTTACCCGAGTAAAGGTTTGTCTAACGAATCTCTCAATAAAGTGAACAATTTTTCCCGGTCCCTTGAAAAATACTCGATGAGTTGAATAAAATCAATATTTATTGGTTCCCTCGGTAATTGGAAGTTAAAGGAATAGTATCTTGCCTTGGAATTGTATCATTATTCTTGTCTCAAATAAATTGCCGTGTCATCCTGAATTTTGTCTTTCCTAATTTTCTACATTATAAAATCATCGTATCATCATGATAATATTTAGAGCAGATTGTTGAATTATAACAGATAAATTAGAATATTTATCTTGATTATTTTAAAGCGAAAAGTTATTTCAAAAATTTTATTTGATAGAAACCTTCCCAGTACTATACTAAATAACTTCCCAAAGTTTCATGGCGTTCCAATGAGTGGTTTGGTCAGGCATAAAGGACAAACAGACCACACACACACACACATACATTCATTTTTATATATATATAGATAATCCAAACTGTACCTTATCATGGATGTTGTCTTATTACCTTGTGTTTATAATCTATAATCCAAATTGTACCTTATCATGGATGTGGTCTTATTACCTTGTGTTTATAATCTACAACGCCCGGGGTTTACCCGATTAAATGCTTTTATTCAAATACTATTCATTACAATTATAAATTGGCGCCGTGGATGTCATTCTTGTATAATATATAAATGAGTTTTAAAAATTGTAAAAAAAAAAAAAAATGAATCGGCCGGGAATCGAACCCGGGGCGCCCGCGTGGCAGGCGAGCATTCTACCACTGAACCAAAAGCAAACGGTGACAGAATTAAGAACGCATGACGATGATAACTGTATATTATCCGTGACAGAGGCCACGACAGACGGTCGAGACTATATATATTAATATAATCATATTTGTATTTAATGACTAAAAGCAAAATATCTTAGTTGCCTATTTGCTTTTGTAAAATCTTTAGATAAGGCACAATTTGGATTAGAGGTTATAAGCACAAGGTAAAAACATCAAATCCAAATGATTAAATAGTTTGTTAACACTATTTATTTGGATTTAGTCTTATTAGATTGTGTGTGTTGTGTGTGTGTGTATGTTTGTAATCTTTAGCTTTTAGATTTTTATCAAGATACTTAAAATACTATAATACTATAAAATGTTTATCTTATTAATAAGTTTTCTTCACTTTATTAATTACTTTACGTTCTGGTGGAGCTGCTGAAAGCATCCCACTGAACTCTAAAGTGGATGGATGATGAAAAAGCCGAAAACTTCAGAGTTTACCTTTGATTGAAACAAAAGAGGACATTAAGAAAAAAGTCATCTCCTGATCGTGCAACTGAAAGCTGCTGATGGCTTGTACCATCTATTGGAATAAAAATCAACTATTCTCGTTGATTATAAATTGGTGATTATTTTCTGTTTTAACAACCTTTGAGAACATGGAGGAACAAAAGAAAGATCCTATATTTTAAAATTTCTAGATAAGTTACAGTTACTTCTGTAACAAAACCTACTGTGAGCGAGACCCATCTGATTGACTGATATAACTCAACTCATGAATTATACATCAAGGAGAGATAAGAACTTTCAAGCTTTTTTAGGCAGTTTTTCACACTCTCTCTCCAATGTTAAGCATATCTACATCACAATGAAGTTTTGTTGCAGGGCTTAAACTGTTTATTTTTTATATCTTGTAAAACTCTAAGCATTCTTTTTTCTGTTTATTTTCTTATATTTGTCCCCTCTCAATTGTCATCCAAAATAATAAATATAGCCATCTAAAAACTATCTCCGAAATGAAATTAAATCCAAAAATGGTTATCAATATTTGTGACATTATATAGTCTTACTTATTTCCCAGGCTCCGTGTCTTTCTGTGGCCTGGCACAAAGCGATTGCCATGGCCTGGCATGGAGTTAGAACAGCGGACAGAAGGAACAGGGGGCTCCAGCTTAAGGGATAACTTGAAATTGTCATCCTCCACAAACTTCTGGAGCTCCTCAATATACCGCTGGCTCTGGACGTATTGGTGTACGTGGGGGATTTTGCTCAAGTTATCTGCAGCCATCACAACATATCTTTAATGTTTTTTTTTTGAAGTTTTTTTACAAGATTTTTGACAATAAAATCTATTCAAAACACTAGGCTTATAACAAACTTTAAATAGTATTTAATAAATTTTAAAATAACAAAATTTTGCGCTTTCAAAATAAATAATTTGGGGGCGTTGTTTGTTCATATTTACATTCTATTTTTGCAGTGTTTTGTATACATTTTTACACATTATTATTTAAGTGAATAGAATATATTTGCATCTGAAATGTTTGAAATAGAAAAAAAGGCAAATGGCTTCCAAAATAAAGGGAGGGAAAGCAAAGAAAGGCGTTTTTACAAAAACAAAAGCTATTACTAGAAAAAAATCATTATTAAAGCTTTTCAAAGTGAAACAAAGCAGGGAAATTTTCTGAACATGTTAAAATAAGAAAATGTAACTTTTCTATTATAAGAAACTAGACGAATGGCCCGGGCAACGCCCGGGTTTTACCCGAGTGCGAATATATTTTAAAAACGTTTTAATCTTCATCTAGATCTTCATCTTGTCTACACTGTATTATTCAAACACATTAAACATGTGCCCGTATCTGCCAGCGAGTAAATGTCGGCGCCCGTTGACTCCCGGCGAGCAAGCGACTGCTACCGTCGGCTGCCGGCGTGCGAGTGGCTTCCCGGCGCATGCGCGCGCCCGTTGACTCCCGGCGAGCAAGCGACTGCTCCCGTCGGCTGCCGGCGTGCGAGTGGCTTCCCGGCGCATGCGCGCGCACTGGGAAGCCACGTGTCGCAGGCGGCCAATGGGCGCGCCCCGCCATCAGTTCCACCGCGTTCTAGATGAGCTATTTAGAATAATTTGAATATATACTTTTAATAATTGATTTATATATTTTTTAAAATAGCCTATCGTCATCCTCGTTATTTTTTACCTATGTATGGAAATTTTGGTTTGAATTAGTGAACTACTGCGAATTTGTATACCGGACATACAAACCAACCAACAGACAAACATACAAACATTCATTTTTATATATATAGAAGAAGAAGAAGATAAAAATAGAAGGCTATTATAAATTGTTACAAATTCCGCGATTGTGCCCCATTTCACGGGCCACAAACAAATTGCCTTATAAATTATCAGAAACAACTGCTACAGTTCTATTTTTAGAACGGATGCCTTGTCAGGTACAAGACTCATTCAGGGTGGGAAGATATTCCAGCAGGCCAATCGTTTTACTACTGATTTGGTGTTTGGAATCACTTGATTTTTTTAAGGCAATTTTACCGATCGCGCTAGTATATAAACATGTTTCTCGTCCGATTTTTTTGGGATTGTATATACTTTTGATTCATCTTCAATTGATTCAGAATACATATAAATTTATTCTTTTGATTGAAATAATGATATTTCAGACAATTCTGATTATGAATGGGAAAATGAAACAGAGAAGATGATAGACTCCCAAAACATATTGTTTTCCACTCCCCTAATTAAAAAAACACCCAAAATCAAGTAAACCATTTTAAAATTTTCACTATTTTTACAGAGATTTTTTGTTGACAAATAATTGAAGAGACATTACTGCTTATTTTTGAGTAATATTAGTTAAATAATGTTTAATTAAACAATTCCAACCTAAAAGGTCTTTGTATTTTAAAGAATTTTCTCTAAATAAGCATGAATGCAAGATTTGTTTTTACTGTAATTGCTATTTACACACATTTTAGGGCTAATACACCTGTTGTTCAAAGGTTTAAATTTATTTGAAAGGGCAATGCTTGGAGAGTGATTTCGGAAAAGGTTCTAGAAAAAAAATAATAAAGTAAATTTTTCAGTATTACATAATATAATGATTTTTTTTTTTTTTGCTTATCCCTAGTACACGTGGTACAGGCCATGATAATCATGGTGGGTAGAAGTAGGCGACTGCTTTTACTGTAGGTGCACATGTCTACACATGTGAAAAGCAGTTCTACTTTACACTAATAATAATAATATTAATATAATGATGATGTTCTAAAATATTCTTATACCTTTTAATAAATAATTAATAAAGCTTTGCTTGAATTTGTCTTAATTTTTAAATTATACATAGAGGTACACCTGTATGTTAATGATAAGAAGAACCTATTATCAAATGACTTCTTTTGATATTCAGCATTAATGTAAGGAAATCAGTCAATTTAGGGAATTAAAACAAAGTGACCATTATATTAAGTGGCTGCCTTTTCCTGTGAGAATGGCACTGTCCTTTAATTATATGCTTTAAAATTGTTGATAAGTAAAAAAATAGCCAAACCGTGGTCACAGTGAAGCATGGCTATAGTGAACTAAAAGCTCTGTCCCATTGAGGTTTACTATAGAGGGGTTTTACTGTATTTTTCTATGGTGATTTTAAAGCCAGCAATAGTTTGCATGGCAGGTTTAAACAAAATAAAATTTAGAATTCATAGGAATATGTGGAAACTGGAATGGAAAGAAAAAATACTCATTAACTTTATTTCAAAGGGGCAATGCTTAAAAAGCACTTTTCAAACAACAAAGTATTAGATACATTTTTTCAAGTAAACACTGCATTATATATGATAAAGTTGTTTAAAATAATTTTATACATTTTAAAATAAAATCAATAAAACTTAGGAATTGTCTTGATTTTTAAATTAGACATAGAGGTATATATATCTGGTAATGATAAGAAGAACCTACTATCAAAAGACTTCTCAAGATATTTTGTGGTCATTTTGATATTCAGCATCAATATGTGAAAATAGCTCAATTACAGAAATTTAAACAAAGTGATCATTAAAAGGTAGTGTTTTTCTGTGTGTATGACTGTTCTTTTAGATTATATGATATAAAAAATTCAAAAAGTTGAAAAAATAAATAAAAATCATGACTAGAGTGAACTAAAAGTTCAGTTGCATTGAGGTTCACTATAGAGGGGTTTTATTGTATATCAGCTTCACATCTGAAAAGTTGCTAAGCCCTTACCTTTGGTATTGGAATCAACAATGTTAATGTACAATATAAACTCTGAGAGAGGACACTCTCGCTAGAGGACGAGTCTTTACAAATGACAGTTTTCATCACCAAAAATACCATTTTCACTTTTTAGCAACTCTCTTGATACCTATGCCTAAAGGACACTTTAATTCTGCAACCATGTGTCCTTTATAGAGAGGTTCTACTGTATTACTTATGTCCACTCACCAATTGAACTAAATTACAATGAGCTAAATATATACAGTATAAGCTCCTTAAAATTCAAAAGACTATAATTAAACTAATTTTATAAACCTCCTCCTGCCAAAGTATAGACTTTATCAACTATTTATTCAATACAGGAAGCATTTATTCCTTGGGGTATTGAATTAAAGGGATTTGAATGAATTCCTTTGTCAAATAATTTGTTACTAGATATTTTGTGAAAACTAGATGGAAAAATAATGACTCCAGAGTCCAGAGTTGCATGGTCCACTGGGCCGTATAAACATTGAATGTTTTTCAAAAAAAAATTCATTACTAAAAATGTGTTTAAAAAATGCACAATTTTTATTTTAATATAATCTATAGACTTTGAAAAAATAAATAAAATTTAAAAATCATAAAAATAGTACGTTTTATTTTTTAAAATGTTGCTCAATTTTTTATTGATTTCCTACAAATTACAAATTCAATCCAAGTACTATATAGACTATATATCCAAGTACTATATGGTAAAATAAAAAGTCAATATTACCAGATAAGCTATTTACATATTTATATAATATTTATTTTAAAATAAAACGATATCTTAATAAGATAAACTATGAAGCAGCCTTCACACAAAGAGGCACTTGACATCAATTATCTACTCTATATCATCTAATAAAATTTCACATTTTAAGTAATATTGAGTGGTAAATGTACTAGGTACTGGTTTCCCTCTAAAAGAGCGTGCGAACTAGGAAAAATGAACAAACAAGGAAAAAAGATAGGCAGGCAATAGGGGCTGCTGGAACGGCGGTCTCACGTGATGTTTTACAGGAACATTGAGTCAGCTGACACCCCCCAATCCACTGATAGGCAAGAAGGTATGGGACAAGATCCCGGTGGACACGAATTCACGTCAGCCGCCAGTGATTTTATATTTAATTTTTAAAATCGAGGGCGTGAATTTGCGTCCTTCGGGCTTGATGCAAAATCGACAAGGAGGCGAATTTGCCTCCCTCAGGTCGAAAGTTTTAAAGGTGACTAATTCAAACAAACAAAAATATTCAAATAGAATAATCACCGTAAGTGGAGTGTTGAAGCTCTGAGATGATCCTAAGAATATTGTTCATTTGCATCTGGCGATTGCGATTGTCCAGGCCAGGAGGCTGGGGGTGGGCCACATCAATGTAAATCAGGTCGGTGAGGTATAGGCCTGCCTCACACGTCAGTCAGGATGGATTACATTGATGTGAAGTGTCTGTCTACTAACCAAGATATGGGATACAGGGAAGTTTTACATCTCTCATGTGTTCTCTGAGCTTCTCAAAGTTGCTGTTGTCTGAAAATAGTTCAGCATGCTTCTCAAACAATGCTTTGTCTTTCTTTGGCAAAGCCTATAGACACACACACACACAAGTTATTTTGTGGGAGTAATACATTATTTGAGAAATGCCATTTGGTCTGAATCCCATTAAATAGAAAACCCTTATTCATAACTCTCAGTATGAGTATAACTCCGGTAGAGGGAGGGCAACAAGCCTAATGGGATGGCTAACACAAAAGGGGACCAAATGAAAGCTGGGATAAGTTTTTGTCTTCTTTCTTGATATGAAGAAGGGCACTTTCTTGTCCTTGGGGTAGACAGAAGAAGGCACTGGTAAATCACTTCTGTATCAAGAATGTGTATATACTGAGAAAAATATACAAACAAAATATCAAATCTACGGATCAAATTGGATAATATTTCTTCACATAGTCACCAAAGTCAAACTGACTTGATAGATAATAACAAAAATACAATCAAGCATCACAGTGTTTTTATGATACTTTTAAAAATATTATGTATTTACATTTTTAAATCAATAGGAGCTGAAGGATCAACTATATACACAATAAAAAATCCAATTTAGATTTATTAAGATATTGTTGGTGTATATATATATATATATATATATATACACCAAGGTGATATTTCTAACTTTTTCTGCTCCTCAGTTCATCATTATGGCAGACATCCAGTTCTGATACACAGTCAGTTAATATTGAAGGCAATATAAGCATCATGTTAAGTCTATAAATTAACTTTATTTATTGTTTAGGAAGAGTAATGCTCAAGGCATGTTTATATATGTATAATTATATTTGTATTTCTACTGTCCTCAAGGCTATGTTTATATTTTTTTGAAATACCTTTTCCAAAAGAGTTTAGTGCATTAGTATAAAGTAAAATAGCACAATGTGCAATAATAGAGGTATGGTAGATTAAACTGGTGACACCGCTGGGAGGGCTCACAATTGATGAGCCAGGCTCTCCTTTATTATTATATTATCATAGTAGTAAGGGCAGTATAAAAATTGCTTCATTTTAAAGAATCATACTCGTCATAAATAGTTCAAATTTACAATAACAGATAGTGTGCTAATGCATCATGTTTATAACTATAAGATTTGGTCAAAGATCCAAACACATGAATGGCTACCAAAACAACAGCAATTCCTTTACAGGTTTTTCAGAAGTCATAAAAAATGGGTTGTAAGACCCTTAGCAATCATGTGTAAAAAATTATGCAGGGATATTCAAGCCAATAATATAAATTGTGGTTTGGAATCATAAAACCAAACTGCAGTGATTAATTTGTTTTAAACCTCTATTTAGGTGGAAATATCAAGCTTCCAGGAGGGGGATTTTAAAATAATAATAATTATAATAAAAAACCTTTTCTTGGAAACCTAAACACAAGAGATTATTTTATTGAAACCTATATTTATTTATATAAAAGTGCGTACTTGGATCTGTAAAAAAAAAAAAAAAATTCTGTGCAATAAATTGATAAAGAAAAAGGGAGCAATCTCTCGGAATATATTTTGAGAAACAAATTTCTTTTTTTTTTTCTTTACAAATCTAGGTAGCCCTTTTATATACACTTATTTAATGGATCACCTTTTGACTCCTCCATTTATATATTAGGACTATAAATAAGTTAATGTTTTTTTTTTTTTGAAAATTGAAGCTTTATTGTGAAAAATTGGTTAGACATTCAACGTTCAAAGTATTGTCCATCGCTAGCCAATACTTTTTCCCATCTTTCTGGCAATTGATGGATCCTATCACAGAAAAAGGATGGCTCTTTGGCCGCCATCCATTTATCGATCCATTTTTTGACTTCATTGTAATTGGAGGTGTTGGTCAGCCAGGCCATGTGGCATTGATCAGAAGAGATAATAATCGGAAAGAGCAATGTCTGGGCTATATGGCGGGTGGGGTAGGATTTCCCCATTGAGCGTTTCTAAGTACGTTTTAACGGGTGCTTCAGAATGTGGCAGAGTATTATCATGTTGAAAAATTACTTTGTCATGTATATTGGCGTATTGCAGCCCCTTTTCTCACAATGTTCAGCTCAAACACATTAATTATCTTCAGTAGACCTCCCCTGTGATCTTTTTGTTTGGTTGTAGCAGCTCATAATATACCACTCCTAGCTGGTTCCACCAAATACACAGCATAATCTTCTTGCCATGAATATTCGGCTTGGCCATCGATGATGAGGCATGGCCAGGGTATCCATACATTGCCAGACGTTTGGATTATCGTAATGGACCCACTTTTGATCACCAGTTACAACCCCTTTCTTTTTTTATGTTGGAGCAGGAAAAAATGGTGTTCGATGTCTCTTGGCTTCAGTTCATACGGCACCCAATTTCCTACCTTTCGGATCATTCCCTTTTTTTTTTAAGCGATTAATAATTGCTGGTTGAGTGACTTCAAGTGTTTTTGTGAGTTCCTTTTGCTTTTGTGTTGGATATTCATCGAGCCTTGCATCTAATTCTTCATCCTCAAACTTTGGTGCCATTCAGAGTCTTTCTTCGTCTTCCAACTCAAATTGCCACTTTTAAACTGTGCAAACTACTTCTGACACGTTCGTTCAGCTATTGCATGGTCACCATAAACTTCCACAAAAATATGATGACTCTCAGCAGCTTTTTTTCTTCATATTGAAGTAATATGTAAAAATCCCTCCAAAACACATTATTTGGTACAAAAGTTGACAATTTAGGAGCAAACAGAAACTAAGTTTTTTTACACTTCAGATAGATGACGGTTACTGAAAAAGGAAGCCTCATGATTATGCTTCAAAATAATGGTGTTGCCAGATGAAACAATGGAATAATAAACTAGTAGCAACATTTTTATCAAAAGCGCACAAACTTATTTATACTCCCAATATATATTTTTTTATAAATGATTATTTATATTATATGATGAATAGATCATATAAATGCTTTTAACACCCATTTTTTGTCATGTTCTTTTTATTCTCAGGTCTATTTTCCCATGTTTTTTCTATTTATTCTATATATGCCTGAATATAGGACATGTTTAAAATGTAGTAGGAGCTGATACTCTTTGTGCATGAGGTATTGAACTTACAGCCCAGGAGAGGCTGAGGCGGTAGACTGGGGCAGACTGGAGGGCAGAGATGACGGCAAATTCAGTATGGAGGTTGTTGAGTTCATGGAGCCTCTTGATCAGCCTGATGAAGTGGGCTAGCAGGTCAGCCCTGTGGCGTGGCGTGAGACCTGATAGTACTTCTTGTACTATCCAGAAGCTGACGTTGTTGAACCTACGGGTCATGGCAACAACATTGGGGGCTGCAATCAACTTGTCCTGCTTGTTCCATCCACAATTGTACAATTCCTGGAGTGACACACAATAACTTGTTAGGGTTCTTTAGAAATTGATATTGTTTCAAGTTTAGTCTTTTCTTTTTTACCCTATGTTAAATATTTCATAAAAATGTGCCTTTTATTACTCTTTAAAAATAATGGGTAGGATGTAGCCAAAATAAATAATTATTTAATAAAATCATTTTCTCGGAATTTATTTTAAAAAGAACCAATTACCATTTAAAGCCTATCATATTGTAAAATATATATACAGTAAAACCCCGCTTAGACGAACCCTAGATATAATGAACCTTCCCTTATAATGAAAAAACCTAATACAATTCTTAATTCTATTTCATTAAAAAATAGCATTGTTATAACAAACTTTGCGTATTACAAAGTAGTGAGCTATAACAAATCCTAGGCCTATAACGAAAGTTAAATTTAACTCAACCGATGTTAAACCCTTTGAGTGCTGGCATCATTTTATCGCTTTGTCATATTTTTTTCAAAAATATTTTTTTCCCATTTTTTATTTAATTACACTAGTACACTCACTTTTTCCTTTTCAATATTTGAAAGTTGTTTCTAGTAAATTCCAACCCGTAGATCATGAATATAACCTTCATTTTTCAAAAATAGTTCAATTTTTTGGAAAATATTTGCAAATATTTAATTTTATAAAGAAGCTTATGTCATCGCTGTCATTGTTTTCAATTAGAAGACCCTGAATAATAAATATAGCACCTTGAGTGTCTCGGTAGCTTAATTATTTGTGGTGAAGCATAGATTGACCTTATGGATTTCAAAAATATACATTTAAATTTTCGGTAATCAGATAAGCTGGGTGGTTTACACCCAGCACGAGTGTTTAAATAACACTTTTGGCAGACCGTGAGTGACAGTTCGCTTATATTTTTTTTTAGATTTCAGATTCAGCCGGATGTATTTCCGTTGGCTTTGTTGACATATTCATATCTCAAGCTTTACAAGCTTGATACCTTAGTGTGATTGAGTGGAGATAAGAAAGAAGAAGAGACATATTCATTGTTTGCTCTTTTTTCCTAGCTCTCCAAAAACTATCGTTTGCTATTAATTTTTTAAAATACAGTGGTACCTCGACATACGAGTGCCCCAACATACGAGTTTTTCGAGATACGAGCCGACGAGCAAGTGATTTTTTGCTTTTAGTTACGAGCGAAATTCGAGATACGAGTTCGGTTCAGTAGTGTTGAAGATATTAATCTGTGATTTTAAATGTTTCTTTTTGACCAGTACTTTTGTTTTGTTTTTGCTTTTCCTAAAATGTTTCTTTCTTCTTCATTATTATTTGTTCTATATGCAAAACTTTGTTTTTTGACACTTGAATAAACAAATTCAAGTTTATTATATTTTTGTGTGCTTTTAAAGTTAAAACACAACAGGTAGTAACACGCAGTCGCGCCATCACGATCAGTTAGCAGCATGCTTCCGCTGTGATAAGTTGTGTTTGTGTTGCCGTTTTGTGTTGCGTTTACATTTACAGTTTTAGTTCATTTATTTTTATACCCATGGATCGGAAGAAAGTTTGTAAAAAGTCAAGTGCTAAGAAAAAGATGATGAGTATTGAATTAAAACGTGAAATTATAGAAAAACATGAGCAAGGTGTTCGAGTTGTTGATTTGTCGAGGCAGTATGGCCGTAGTACGTCCATGATAGGTTCCGTGCTTAAACGGAAGGAGTCGATAAAGAGTGTAACGCCGGCTAAGGGCCTTACGATAATTTCCAAGCTGCGAACCTCCCTTCATGAAAATATGGAGAAACTGCTGATGGTGTGGGTGACAGAAAAGCAGCTCCAAGGAGATACCTTGACGCAGACCATCATTTGTGAGAAGGCAAGAGCGATCTACGGAGATTTGCTGAAGCAAACCCCGCAGACTTCCATCGACGAGGCATCGGAAGAGTCATTTAAAGCCAGCCGGGGCTGGTTTGAGAATTTTAAAAAGAGGAGCGGTATTCACTCCGTTGTCAGACATTGTGAGGCAGCAAGTTCAGATATGAAGGCAGCTGAGGATTACATAAAAACATTTTCCGATCTAATAAAAGCCCAAGGATTTACATTCTCTTTTTTGTTTTTGTGCAATAAATATTTGATATTTATAAATACATTTTTATTATTTAAAACCACGTAACAAAAATAACTGGGGTAACATTTTAGAGGTTGGAACGGATTAATGGTAGTTCCATTGTTTTGTATGGGGAAATTTGCTTCAAGATACGAGTAATTCAAGATACGAGCAAGGTTGCGGAACAAATTAAACTCGTATGTCGAGGTACCACTGTATATCATGGATACTTCAACTCTCTAATTCTGAATCCGAAAATTAAGTTGTTGGTGGCACACATCGGATATATCATCTGATGAAAATACTGAAATATATAGCTACCATGATTCTGAAACCGAGTTGGAATCTGAAAACGAAGAATTTGGTTAATCTCCAACTTCCAGTTTCTTTGCGGTAGAAAACCAGTGAATGGCAAAGTACAAAGGTAAGAATTCGCTCTTACAACATAATTTCTCACCTTCCTGGACCGAAAAGAGATGGAAAGAACATTACAACAGCTGTTGGAGCTTACAGAAAATTTATCACAAATAAAATAGTTGACGACAATTAATATATCTCAAGGATTTGAGGAACTATTTCTCGCGAAAAGGATGTAAAAGATACTAATGATGTAGATATTTGGCTCTCATTGGACTTTTGTTTTTTCTGGGACAAGAAAGGCCTGCCATCTTTCCTTTCAAGAAATCTGGGCAGATGATAGAATCGGATTCGAAATTTCCTGGTCTGTAATGAATCGCGAGCGATTTCTCTTTTTACTCAGGTACATTCGATGATTTGCCCACACGTGAAATAAGAAAAAAATTGACAAACTAGCACCAATTAAAGAAATATTTGAAGAATTCATTACAAACTACAAAACTATGTATCATCCTGGAGATTATTTGACAGTAGATGAAAAGATTATTCCATTCAAAGGCCAATGTAGTTTCAAGCAGTACCTTCCCAAAAAACCCGCAAAATATGGCATAGAGACTTATGTGTTATGTTGTTCCAGCACAAGCTATGTGGTGAATCTTGAAATATACGCTGGCAAGCAACCTGAAGGCCCTTATCAAATAAGTAACTTTCGCAACAATGAAGTTGAAAGACTTGTACTTCCAATCTCCGGGTCAAAACGCAACATAACTACTGACAAATGGTATACCAGCTATCCTCTTGCAGTAGCTCTTTTGAATTACCATAAATTGACCTTAGTAGGAACACTCAAAAAGAACAAAAAAAAAAAAAACCACCTGAATTTATGCCAAATTGCGCACTACAAGTGTTAGCTCAATTTTTGGTTTTAAAAAAAATGTCTCCCTTGTATCATATGTTCCTAAAATGAGCAAAAGTGTCATTCTTTTATCTACAATGCACTCAACAGCAACAATTGATGAAGAGACAAATGAAAAGAAGAAGCCACAAATGATTACTTTTTACAACATGACAAAAGGACGGGTGGACCTATTGGATCAAAAGACGTCACTCTATTCCGTGGACCACGTACCAAAAGATGGCCCACCCCTGTGTATCTTTTTCGAACTTTTAAATATGGCTGGAGTTAATTCCAAACTTCTTTTTCATGGGAATCAACCCCAAAACATTTACAAAAGAAGAAAGGATATCCTAAAAGCTCTATCACTTGAATTGGTAACAGAGTATCATCATATCAGGTCTACTACCAAATCCTTTTCGAAACCACTTTGAAGTATTGTCCGGAAACATGCTGGTCAGTCACCAGAAACTATGGTAAGTTTTATGTCAAAATACAATTGAAAAATTTATCTTTAATTATTTTATATTTTAGGAAGAAAAAATTCCAGAACCTCTTTCAAAGGCCCAGAAAAGATTCCATCTTTGTTCTTATAAAAAAAGGTCGTAAGACCAAAACACTATGCCAGAAGTGCCAAAAAAGTGTTTGTAAAGAACATTCTATTATAATGTGAAGGCAATGTATGTAAATATTTCAAAAATTGTATCCCAAATTTAACAAAATTAATTATTTGCATAAATTAGCATTTTAGTTTTGAAAATATTTTAAAATATAAATATTACTCAAATTATTGATTAAAATATCTTTATCCCTATATATATAAAAGTCAGTGTATGTATGTATGTATGTATGTGTGTTTGTTCCTATGTCGGCTATACACGTCCACAATACGTTACTAATCTGACTGAAATTTTAACAGTATATAGAGTAGAATCTGAAAAAACTTATAGTGAGAATTTCAGGTCTCTATTCATAATATTCGTCGAGTTATTTGCAAATTGTGTTGCAAATTTGCTCTTTCACTCGCAAGCAGCGCCTCTAGCGGTAAAGATGGGAGGTAATATCAGCTGACCTAATGTACATGTAAAAAGGGGTTTAAACAGGACATAGAGAAAAATATGGAAGAGACATTTGTCGCATTTTTAGCCAAGAAAAATTGAAATTGACAGGTTTTTGGCAGAAATAGTTGTTGTTAGAGGTGATCATCTTTTCATTAATGTAAGATACTTTATTATTTGTAAATTATATTGTTTAAATGATTTGTATTTTTAAATTTAATTATAAAAAAATTGTAAATTTATATATGTAAATTCTTGTGCAAAATTAATCAATAATAGAGGATTTGCATATGTCTAGTTAGTTAAAAACTATAGTTTTGTTTGGGAAGAGAAGCTAGATGCTCTCAGGTTAGTTTTTCTCTTATTGTAAATATGTTTATATAATAAGTCTCTACTTTAACTTTATTGTCAAAATAAATATAATTTCTTCATAGGGGTATATTTATTTTTTTCCTCTTTAAGGGCTTCAAGCATTAAAAGAAAATATTTTTAAAAAGGTACCATCTCTATCCTCCTTGCACCCAACAAAGGTTATGGGCCTACTTGCAAGCTTATACCTGAATAATATAGCTATTTAAGAAAATAATTGGCTAAACTTTTGGGGCCGTATTAAAAGTTTAAAAATGAATGATTCAAATTTCACTTTTCCAAAGCTGAATGCTTTTAACTATAATATCTGGAAAGTGGATATGTAGGTCCTTCTAATCGATAGAGGAAGCTGGGATTTTATCATAGAAGATGAACATGATCTTCCAGCTGAGGCAACAGCCAAAGATATAAGAGAATTTAAATGGAGGAAGGATAGGGCTTTTACTACTATTTACCAAGGAGTAGAAAGAAAATACCAAACGTTGATTGCCAATGCTGCTGATGGAAAAGAAGCTTGGAATATATTAAAGCAAAATTTTGAGCCAAATTCAAGGGCCAGACTGGCTGGATTAATTGACAAATTTTATGAACTGAAATTTACTCCTGATGAAGAAACTATTGGAATATTTATAAAAAGAGTCCAAGAGAAAAAACAACTGATTAAAGAAGCTGGATTCGATCTACCTGAAGTACTTGTGTGTTTTCAATTGATAAGGAAATTGCCTCAAGATTATGATGGCATTGTCCAAGTTCTATACAGACTAGAAGAAAAACAATTCAATGTTGAAAACATTGAAGCCCACTTAATAACTGAATCGGGAAGAGTTCAACAAAAGAAAAAAGATGATGGACTTGATACTGTGGCAAACGCTTATCAAACAAAAACTCCCAGGATGTACCAAGGAAATAAAAAGAAAAATTATTTTTCTCCAAAAGCACAGTATAGCAGTGGAAGCATGCTGGAGCCAACAGTGCATCCAAGAACAGCAAGAACCCATGATATAAGAATTTGCTCCTTCTGTGGGAAAACTGGCCATCTTTTAAAAGACTATTTTCTTAGAAACAAAAACTCTCAATGGCAACACTACAGAAAGGATCAGAACTACAAGGGAAAATCTTCTGCATTTCACTCAGATATTCTAAGCTTCCACCACATTTGTGAAAGAGCAAGTGATCCAACTAGTGAATGGGGAGAATGGCTGATAGACAGCGCAGCTGCATCTCATTTTTGCAAAGAAAAGGATTGGTTTGTGAACTACCAGGATATCCCCCCGATGGACGCTTTGATTGGAGATGTCGACTGCAAGTCAACAATCTTAGGTAAGGGAGATATCAACTTTGTTTTAAGAGACATAAATAACACATTTGTAGAGGTAACTACGTAATGTTTTATATGCACCAAACATGAGAAGGAATCTCATTAGTGGATCATGCATAGACATAGCAGGAAATAAGATTATATGGAAAAATGGTAAAATGACAATCTTTAAAAATATGGGGGAATATTTATTTACAGCAAGACGAGTAGATAAATTATATATTGTAAATGGATACCCTAATAAAGCCAAAGCTCAAAATTATTCAGTTTCTTATAACTCAAATCTTAATTTTCTCCATAAGAGATTTTGCAATATTCACTCAGAAATACTTAATTCTATGAGTAAAAAGAATACTGTCAAAGGATTAGAAAAGTTCAGGGTAATCCAACCACATGTGATATATGTAAAGTAGTTAAGATCACCAGATCATCATTTAAATTTAGCTATACAATTCTGACAAGAAAACCTTTAGAAAAAGTGCATATGGATATATGGGGTTCTGCACCAGTGAGATCACTTGGTGGCAGTAGATATTTTCTTTCTATCATAGATGACTACTCTAGAAAGGTTAATGTTTATTTCCTAAAAGAAAAGTCAGAAGTTTTTAACTATTTTAAGCAATACTTGCATGAGTCTGAGAGAGCATTAAATGCCAAATTAAAATGTATTAGGTCAGATAATGGATTAGAATTCTGCAACAAAGAATTTGAATTTTTTTTAGTAAATTTGGGTATTAAAATAGAAAGAACATCAACTTATAGTCCTGAACAAAATGGAATTGCTGAAAGGTTTAATCGAACTGCTATTGAAGGTGTTCGAGCAATGCTTTTAGATAGTGGGTTACAACCCAGATTCTGGGCAGAAGCCCTAAATACCTTTGTATATACTAAAAATAGATGTGAACATGCTCTAACAAAAGGAGTAAGTCCAATGGAATTATGGTTAGGACATAAACCATCTGTAAGACATTTTAAAATTTTTGGCTCATTAGCTTATGTACATGTCCCTAAAATAAAAAGAAATAAGTTACAACCTAAGGCCAATTCAGGCATAATGGTAGGTTATGCAATCAAAACAAAAGGTTATAGAATCTGGTTACCAGCAGATAGAAAATTAATAGAAACCACATTCACACACATGTGTGTATATATTGATTAAGCTAAGAAAGGTGTAGATACTTTATTTGGTACTGCTTCTAGAGTACAATGTTTTTGATCCACAGGATGATAACTACCCTTATGAAAATAATGATAGTGATAACCATAATTTACATGCACTTACCCCAATAGACATAACTAAATGGAAAAGACTAGAAGTACCTAGAAAGACAGGACCACGAGTAGATGTATACTATTATCCACCTTCTAGTGATCAAAAATTAAGATCATTTAATGATGTACAAAAATATTGCGAAACACAAAAGCTTGAATTTAATTCTGAAATGTTTTCATTTAGACCACAAAAAAAAACAGATATAAGTGAGGAAAATGAAGTTAAATAGAAACTAACTGTTTAGAAGATGATTTGTACGAAAGTATTTTCAATGAAGAAATCTATAATGTAGAACTTCCAAAAAACTTTAATGATGTACAACAATCACAGAAAAAAAGGAATTGGATTAAAGCAATGGAGGATGAACTTAAGGTGATGAAAGATAGGAAAGTATGGAAATTAGTAGATCCCCCACCTCAAGGTGTGAAAATATTAGGTAATAAATGGATATATAGCGTAAAAAGGGATGATAAAAATAATATAAAAAGATATAAGGCTAGGCTTGTGGCACAAGGTTATAGACAGAAATATGGAATAGATTACACTGACATTTTTTCACCAGTTGTAAATTTTTCAATAATTAGATTCCTGTTTATAATATTAGTATTTTTGCTAAGATGGAAGCATGTCCAGTTAGATGTTAAATCAGCCTATCTTTATGGAAATTTGAAGGAAAAAATTTACATGCAACAACCTGATGGATTCAAAATAAAAGGTAGTGAAGATAAAGTTTGTCTTTTAGAAAAGACTATTTATGGGTTACATCAGAGTGGAAGAGAATGGAATAAAGAATTGGATTCAATTTTGAATTCAATAGGATTTGAGACCATTAAATGGTGCCACTGTGTATATATAATGAATAATAGTGTTATCCTGATAGTATATGTTGATGATATCTTGTTATTCGGAATAGAAACATCTGTAATTGGAAAAACTATTCAAATTATTAAAGAAAAGTTAGATATAGAGGAATTAGGAAAGGTCAAATATCTGTTAGGAGTTAACTTTGAAACTACAGACAAGGGCATATACTTACATCAAGAAACATATATAAACAGACTTATAACTAGTTTTACAGATCTAAGACATTGGTAAATTTACCTTTTAAAACAGGGTGCTGGTTACCACCAAAAATTAAGGAAGATGAAATTATTGAGACTGAACTCATGAGAAAATACCCATATAGATCAATAATAGGTTGTTTATCTTTCCTTGCAGACAGAAGCCGACCAGATATTTCTTTTTCAGTAAACACAATGGCTCAATTCTGTAATGGATACACATATCAGCATTGGAAAATTGTTGTAGATCTAATGAATTATGTCTTTAGGACAAAACATTATAAAATAAACCTATCAAATGTTAATAGAAGCATCTTAAATGCATATTCTGATGCAAACTGGGGAAGTCATTTGACCAATAGACACTCTACAAGTGGATACATACTATATCTAGATGATACCCCATTTACATGGAAATCGAGAAAACAAAAGTGTATTGCATTAAGTTCTATGGAATCCGAATTTATAGCCTTAACTGAAAGTGTAAAAGAAACAATATGGTATTTTAATATATTAAAAGAAATAGACGTACTACCTAATGTGGGAAAAACCTATTCAATTTTGTGACAATCAGTCAGCTATATATTTCTGTAAGAATAGTGTAGAAAATATGAAAACCAAGCATATTGATATCAGACTACAATTCATTCGAAAACTTGTTGAAGAAGAAGAATTCACTTTGAAATTTATTAATAGTAATTTGAACTTAGCTGACTTCCTAACTAAACCTAAAGAGAACCTAAGTCGTTTCATAGAGAAACTGTTTTGGAGATGAACTATCTACAAATTAATTCAAGACTCATCTTTAGACAAGACTGGACCTAAAGCAGGAGGGAGTGTGAAGCCCACTACTTGTACAAGTCAACAAGGGACTCTGCATCATCTGTAAATTCCTTCACTTGTGTTGTCCTGTTTATTTCATTCTATCTCATTGTACTTTTGTGTAAATAGAGCTATGATGTTGTAAATCATGAGAAATGATGATCATGGGGCCGATTGTTAGAGGTGATCATCTTTTCATTAAATGTAATAACTTTAATATTTTTAAATTATATTGTTTAAATATAGCTGTTAAAAGGAAATAAATATGGAAAATAAAAATAAAATTTAAAAATAATCATGAAGATCTTTTTAAAAATTACTTTATAGATGTCAGTTTTTGCACTGAAATTCTATTCAGGATGTATTCCAGATGGTCATTTTAAAAAAAACATGCATATCTTTCTTCCTCTGGAATGTGTTTTATATAACAAAGAGTTTTTATTGTATTATAGCCATCCACTGCTGCTGCAGGTGTTATTGATTTTGTGTTTAAATCTTTTATAATAACACAGAAATGGAATATTGAAATAAAATGTTATCAAAATCATTGTGTCTATATTTCATGAAGATTTTTTTATTTAAAAGGAAATTATTTGTAAATTTTAAAATAACTAAAATATTTCAATGCTGAAATTTAAAAAGAAAATAATATTATTAATTAGTGCACGAAGCCTAAATTTCCGCGTTAAAACAAAAAAAAAAAACAATAATACTTGTGACATTGCGCAATGACACTGCAAAGTGAAACTTAAACTAACAAAAACCAAAAGTGCGCAGGAGCGATCCTATCGGCGCCCGCCGATCGTCACGCCAGTAATACCTTTTTAGCAAAAAAGTTGTATGTAAAAAAACATTCAACTGCAGAAATTCAAATTTTAAAATGGTCGAACTATCGGAACTGTTGTATTATTGATACTGTCGAATTACGGTCTGTTATTTGATAGGCCGGAGGTCGAGACATCAGAATATGGTCAAATTAAGGTAGAGTGAAAATTTGTGTGTGTCGAATTAAAAAGGTTATACTGTAATTAAAGGACAGCCATACATACAGGAAGAGGCTGCCTCTTAATGTCTAATTTAAAAATCAAAACAAATCCTTAGTAAAGTTTTATTAAATATATATTCAAAATTATAAAATGATTTAAAAACATCCTTATCACATTATATAATACAATGTTTACTTGGAAAAATGGCTCTAATACCTTGTAGCTTCAAAGCACACTTTAGGCATTGCAGCTTTCAAATAAAGTTAGTGTTTTCCTCCATTTCATATTTCCACATATTCTTCTTAAGTCTAGATTTTTTTTTTTTTTTTTACCTGTCATGCAAAAAAACCATTGCTGGCTTTAAAATCACCATAGTTCATGAAATAAAAATTATTTTTATTTCATGAACTATGGTGATGAAAAAAAATTTTTATTTCATCAAGGGGGACCATTTATTTGGATGTTTTTTTTTTAGCCTTAACAGGTATTTTAGCGATTGCGGCAAAAAAAAATATTTTTAAATGAAGAAAGGTCAATGTTTGAAAATGGATCATTTTTTTAAAATTTTCTTTTGTCTGATTATGACAAAAAAAGCTGTTACCGAAACGTCACACACTATTAATTTATTTGGATTAGGTCTTATTTTCTTGTATCTATAATCCACATTGTGCTTTATCAATGTCAAATAACATAAATGAGTAATGAAGTATTCCCAATTAGCCTTGCTAATCTGAATTATTTTTAAACACATTTAAAATCCAGATTTTATCATTTCTATCATCTGTATTATGAGCCTAAATATAACACCAAGTCATTCTGCGAATGTATAGGGAATTAATGGAACGTTCTATTTTTATCCACTGAAAATAAAAGGAATTACATGAAAATAACATACAAGATATGGTCATTAAGTTCCCGGGGACTGGTAGTATAACTTTATTCTATCACGCAAGATTACAAATATTTGTTAATAATTTTCAAAGTATGATCCTCCTGCATCAATGCATTGCCTCCATCTTTTCTCCCAATAAGTGAAACATGTGCAAAAGGCTTCTCAAGACGTCCAGCTATTTTATTTTTATCTCTTCTTTCGTGTCAAACCTCTTCCCTTTTATGATCATTTTCAATTATGTATAAAAGAAAAAGTCATTAGGAGCTAAATCTGGAGAATAAGGGGGTTGAGGTAGGAGAGGGGTGTTGATTTTTGGTCAAAAAGTGAGTACTGAATGGGCTGTGCGTTGTCATGATGGAGAAACTAATCTTGACGAGACCACTTTTCAGTCTTTTATTTCTGACCCATTCCCTCAGGCATCGCAATATGGAAAGATAAGTGTTTTGATTTATTGCGACTTTATTTGGCATAAATTCATGATGCACAAATCTTTTGTTGTTGAAGAATGTTGCAAGCAGCACCTTTATTTTTGATTTGCGTTCATTACGTGCTATCCACTGACTAGACTGGTGTTTGGTTTCGGAGTCATACCCATGCACCCATGTCTCGTCTACTATTATCACTTTATCTTGCCAATTCCAATCATTTTCAACCATATGGGGCATGTTTTGAGATTAACACATGAGACACTAACTTGCTTGCAGTTCTTTTCAGACCCAGATCTTTGTGAATAAATTTTCAAGCATAGTCGAAATGATAGGTTAGTCACTTCTCTGAAAGCTCTCCGATTGTTATCCGATAATTTTTTCATGAACAAACCATTAATTTTTCAACATTTCCAGTGGTGTGGACAGTCTGTGATCTCCCACACATCAAATACTAATGTTGAACCTTTAATTTTTAAACCATTCAAAAGCTGTCGTTCTTTTAATAGCCTCTTTTAAAAAATCTTTCTAAATTATTAGCAAACTTTCAGAAACCGATTTACTCAACTTGAAACAAAATTTCAAACATTACAGTTGTTCGATTAAAAATTCCATCACAAAATTCGCTGAGCACCTGAAGCTACATTTGTTTCAAATTGAAATTTCTCGGAAATAGAAATAACACGAGGCTAATTTTTTTTTCCAGGTAGCTAGATCTTTTAATACTTTATAAATGGTTAATTTTATTTAAACTCTTTTTTTTTTTTTTTAAGCAATTCTGGGAACTTAATGATCATACCTTGTATATAAAAAAATCTATATATGTTGCTTTAAAATAGTCGTTTTCATTATTAATACATTTTAAAGTAATCCAATTTTACTTTGAAGAATATCATAAAATAATTGGCATTATTTTCAAACAATTAAAGGAGAAATGCTCAAACTGAATTGCCTTTGAGGAAAATGAACATTTTAAATAAAAATTAACTATGGGTGTGTCTTAATTCCAAACACAATAGTTAGATATAAAGCCAATAACTAGGTTTTAAGGGGGATTATTTGTCAAGTGTATCATAGACACTATATATTTACCTCTGGCTGGATTTTCTTGAAGACTGCCAAGTCCATTAGAGTGAGTTGACTCTGTCAAACACAACATTCTTTGTTTAGTATAGAAAGTACTTATAGCTAGGAGGCCTTTATTAGGAAAATTCAGTCTTGTACAAGTTTCTCTTTATATATATAAAAAGGTGAAAACCAAATCCAAATAAATGAATAGTATGTGATGTTTCGGTAGCAGCCTTGTTACCATCGTCAGACAAAAGTATGGTTTCTAATCGATAAATCAAATTGTAGCTAATCACACACACATAATATATACACAAGGAGCCTTTTATTATATCTACTAGCCCTATATAGGGTTTTCCTGAGGAAAAAATGTGATAGGAAAGGGAGTTGTTATACCTTGGAAAAGGTTGGCATTCAGCCAACTGAAACATTGGCAAATAATTTTTTTTATCCAATATATGCCTTTTTAATTTAAAAAATAATAATAAAAAGTGTGAGTGGCAAATTTTTGGCAATGTGGCAACGTATTATTATGTAAATAAAATTATTTTAGAAGAGAATCATTAGGATAGATTGATTATATATTAGCTATTTTATATTTAAATAATTTGCTTTGAATTCCAAATTATTTTTTTGTAAAAAAAAAAAACTAAATTAATATAATATGCCACATTTTTACATATAGTAGTAAGTACTAGTATGTGTGCTAATATTACTAATATAATATCAATATTGGACTTTTCACTGATGACATTATTCTATGGAGCAGTAAGACTAATTGGAAAAAAGCTATAAGGGATTTGAACAAAACTCTTGTCAATCTAGAAAAATCTGTTATTTACCCTAAATTTGAATCAAACCCCCAAAAATCTTAAACCTATATTTTTAACACCAACAAGAAACTACAAAATAAGACCAAAAATTATTCTTAGAGGACAACAATTATGATATAATGAATATTCTAAATATCTTGGCTACATCCTAGATCCAGAAATCAACTCCAGTGAACATGTTGTTGTTTCTTATCCCCTTGTGTAAAGATTACACAAATTCCATGAGTTCATGCTCCTCGAACTGTTTTATGATAAGCAGCGGCCTCTCCCAAAGGCCCTGTTTAGTGCATCTAATGCAGCCCAAATGTGTTCTGGAGCTGCAGGTGCCAAGCTACATTTCAGGCAAGTGGGGTAGATTTTGTTATTATTTTCTATCTTCAATGGCTTGAGATGGCCTGTTCTAAATCTTGTTAGTGTCGTTTGATGCTATTTATTTCTGATGTTCAGAGCTCCTCCTGGGTCCACTTCACTGTACCAACTGTGCTTAGGTGGGGATCCTCCAGTTCTTGTTTATTTTTGTTTTGGCTACTGTTTATATTTCTTTAAAAGTAAGTTTATTTTTCTGTGGCAAGGATTATTTTGTGCCTTTTTTTGCTTGTGCATCAGCAGCTTCATTGCCTTCAATGCCAACTTGTGAGGGTATCCATTGAAGGTGAATTTTTGAGGTTTTTGAGAGTTTTTGGAGATAACTAATTATGTTCCTGCTTACTTTGTCTCTAAGTTCCCCTGTGTGACTCAAGTGTTGTATGGCACTTCTACTATCAGTAAGAATCCAGATATCTTGATAATTAGCATTTCTGATGGATTTTAAGGCTTCATAGATGGCTATAAGTTCTGATCTGAAGACTGAGCAAACATCTGGGTTTCTTCTGTTCATTTTCTCAATGCCATTTGTGGTTTTGATGAGACAGCCACTGCCAGTGTGTCCTAACTCGTCTCTGCTACCATCGGTATAGATAGTTATAGCATTTTAAGGAATGTTATATTAATTATTTCTAATGATAATTGTTTTAAGAATTCTGGATTTTGGTATTGTTTGTTGGTAAGTTCATTTAAATTGGAATTAAAAATAACATTTTGTAGTGGCTCGCATGAAGATATTTTTTCTGCTAAAAATTATTTTTTCCACTTTATATTTTAAAATCCATTTCTTTTGGCCAGGTGTAGAGGGCCTTCTTTTTTGAGTCTTATATTGTATTCCCAATTAAGTATGTAATTGGAAGTTCTGTGTTTGTTTCCATAACTCTTAATTTTGTTCATATATTTTGGCAGATTGTAGCTTCTTCTATCCTTTAAGGGCATAATGTCTGCCTTGTAAAGTACAATATCATTAGGGCAGGTATTTCAAAGACCTGTAATAATTCTAGCTGCACTTAGTTGTTTTCTTTCCAGTAATTTAAGATTTGTTTCAGATGCTGTACCATAGATTTGATATCCATATTTCAGGATAGGTCTAATTAGAGATGTGTAAGTTGATTTTAGTGTTGTTGCATCGGCTCCCCACTCTCTTCCTGAAATATATTTCAAGATTCTTAGTCGGTCTCTTCCTTTTCTAATAACTTCTTCAATATGTTCACTGGAGTTAATTTCTGGATCCAGTGTGTAGCCGAGATATTTAGGATGTTTATTATATTACCATTGTTGTTCTTTCAGAATAATTTTTGGTCTTATTTTGTATAGTTTCTTATCCGTAGTAAAAAGACAGGTTTCAGATTTTTGGGGGTTAAATTCTAATTTGTTTCTTAGCAAATTTTTCTAGGTGGAGAAGAGTCTTGTTCAAATCCCTTTCAGCTTTTTCCAGTTAGTATTGCTGCTCCATTGAATAATGTCATCAGCGAAAAGTTCAATATTGGTTTTATGTGAAATTTTTTCTTCTATGCCTGCAATAAATAGGGTGAAAAGAGTTGGGCTAAGGACTGATCTTTGTGGTAATCCTTGGTTCAATTTGAAGGTTTTAGATAGAGTGCCATTATATTTGAACCCTGATGTATCATTTTTAAGAAAATCATTTATTCAAGTGATAGCTTTTCCATCAAATTTGAAATGTTTGTAAAATTTTGTAATTAACTTGTTTTTCCATACCTTATCAAAAGCTTGTGTAAGGTCTAAAAAATCAGCTAAGGTGTGGTTAGTTGGTTTTCTGTTTTGTGCATCTTTTACTTTTTGTGTGAAAAATAAGAGTTGGTATATTGTCCCATGTCCTTTCCTAAATCCATATTGTTCTTCTGGTAAGAGATTTCTTGTGTCGAGGTGATAGGTGAGTCGTCTGAGTATAATTTTTTTCATTAATTTGCAGCAAATACTTGTGAGGGAGATAGGTCATTAGTTTTTTGGGTCATCAGCAGATTTGTCAAGTTTTTTTAATAGGAATTATTGTTGAAGTTTTCCAGGAGTTATTTAAAATATCAAGAAGTCTTTCTTTGCCATTTTTGCCCAAGTTTGATATCATTTGGCCATGGATTCCATCTGGCCCAGGAGTCTTGTTTAGGTCAGGGTTTTCTAATGCATAATCTAGCTCTTTCATATTATTTTTTAATGGAAAATATTATGAGTGCTGGTGACATTTTTACAGTTATGAATAATCTTTCGAGCCTTTTTTTTTTCAACTTTCTTATCTTTTATTTCAAATTTGATTTTACTACATATTTGATATGAATTACCTAAAAGATTAGCAGCATTTTTGTCATTAGTTGCTGGGGTACCATCTGTATTCTTAATTATATTTGTGTTTTCAGTTTGTGGCTGGGCTCTGTCAATTTGTTTTGCCAAATGCCAAAGTTTTGTATTTGGGTTTCTTGGCTTCAGGTTTTCACAAGTTTGTTTCCATTTTTCCCTTTCCATATTTACATATAATATTTTTATTTTTGCATTCACAATGTTCAGTTCCAGTGAACATATTGAAGAAGTTATTAGAAAAGAAAGAGACAGATTAAAAATCCTAAATATATTTCAGGAAGAGAGATGCAACAACACTAAAATTAACTTGCACATCTCTAATTAGACTTATCCTGGAATATGGGTATTAAATCTATAGTACTGCATCTGAAACAAATCTAAAATCATTGGAAAGAATACAACTGAGCACAGCTAGGATTATCGCAGGTCTTCATACTACCTGCCCTAATGATATTGTACTTTACGAAACAGGCATTATGCCCTTAAAGAATAAAAGAAGCTACAATCTGCCAAAAAAAAAAAAAACAAGATCAAGAGTGATGGAAACAAGCACAGAATTGGAAGTCCCCCTCCAACTGTCCAAAAGAGAAATTGATTTTTAAAATATAAAGTAGTAAAAAAAAAGTATTTAACAGAAAAATTACTCCATGCAAACAACTACAAAATGTTACTTTTAATGCCACTTTAAATGTACCCACTAAACAAACAATACCAAAATCCAGAATGCTTAAAATATTTTTATCAGAATAACAATTAATATTGTAACATAGTATTTATTAATTTTATTTATGTAACATAGTATTTATAAATTTTATTATTTTTTATTAAGAGTGGTCATTTTTATTTTTATATCTTGCGACTCTGTAAATTTCCCTCGTGGCTTATCTTTTGTTTACCTTTCTTAGTTTTGTCCTTCCCTGAAATAAATTTTGTTTCCTCCTGAATTTTTTGTCTTCCCTAATTTTCCACGTGGCATTTTGGTGGAGATGCTGGGTAAGTTAGGGAAGACAAACTGAAGATCGCCGAGAAGACCTTGAAGCCATGGGTACTGTGATCTACATTTTCGGAGACTGACTCCAGGATTCCACCGCCGTGCCAAAGCCAAGACTTCCCTCGAAGATGACGATGTTCCTATAGACGATACGACGACAAAGCCGCTCTTCACGCCGCAAGAAAAAGGACGCAAAGGTACTAGGGACAGAGTTCCAAGACTTCGATGGAATCCTTGGCAGAAGCACATCAGATCCATGTCAGTATCTATAATAATTGCTAGCTGTGGGTCACAGCTCCCATAGGGAAGAAGCTATGTAGCATAGTATTTATTAATTTTATTTATGTAACATAGTATTTATTAATTTTATTAACAGAGTGGTAATTTTTATTTTTATATTTTGCGACTCTGTAAATTTCCCTCGTGGCTTATCTTTTGTTTACCTTTCTTAGTTTTGTCCTTCCCTGAAATAAATTTTGTTTCCTCCTGAAGTTTTTGTCTTCCCTAATTTTCCACGTGGCAATATCATTCCTAAAAATACAATACTATTTACACTGATGGTAGCATAGAGGAGTTGGGGCACACTGGCAGTGGCTGTCTCATTAAAACCACAAATGGTTTTGAGAAAATAAATAAGAGAAACCCAGATTTTTGCTCAGTATTCAGTTAGGACCTCATAGTCATCTATGAAGCCTCAAAATCCATCAGAAATACTAATTATTAAGATATATGGATCCTTACTGATAGTAGAAATGCAATGCCAAGTAACCAAATGGGGCTCTGGCACATTTGTAAGTGCAAGATCGAACTGCTTTTCACATGTGTAGATATGTGGTGCCCTTACAGTAAAAGCAGTCGCCTTCTACCACCATGATTATCATGGTCTGTATCACGTGTACTAGGGATAAGAAATGCCATACGTCACTTGAGTCCCAGGGGAATTTAGAGACAAAGTAAGCAGGAACATAATTGATTATATCTCCAAAAACTTTCGAAAACCTCAAAATTTCATCTTCAATTGAAACCCACATATGTTGGCACTGAAGCTGCTGATGCCCTAGCAAAGAAAGGCACAAGAGAACTCTTTCCACAAAATAATGAACTTACTTTTAAAGAAATAGAGACAGTAGACAAAATAAAAATAAACAAAAACCGGAGAATCCCACCTAAGCACAGCTGGTACAGTGGCATGAACCCAGTGAGGAGCTCTGAACCTCAGAAACAACACTAACATGATTTAAAACAGGCCATCTCTTCAGGCCATTTAAGATAGAAAATAACAAGAAAATCTACCCCACTTGCCCAAAATGTAGCTTGGCACCTGCAGCTCCAGAACTCATTTTGACTTGCATTTGAGGTATTAAACAGGACCTTTGGGAGAGGCCGCTGCTTATAACAAACATATCAAGGAGCATGAACTCATGAAATTTGTGTAATATTTGCACAAGGGGATAAAAAAACGGCAACAAAAATATACTAATAATGCTAAATGAAATTTTAAAAAAAGCATTGTGCTACAAAAAAAAAATTTTTCTTAGTGGCCACTAAAGGGCAGCACTTGGAAGGCGGGCTACATAGTTAATATTGTTTTAACAGTACAGTTATAAGAAGCTTTAATTTAGTTATACAAATTTAAAAATGGCAACAAAATTTAATGAAAAAAGGCATCTCATGATCGTGCAATTGAAATTTTCTGATGGCTTGAGCCATCTTTGTGAATAAATATCAATAAATTCTCAATGTTATATTATTTTTTCATAATTTAAATGTGAAAGAAAAAAAAAAAGTAATTTAACCTGAATGAATCAGTACTTTTGTCTGAAGATGGTAACAACATTGCTACCAAAAAGTTACACTAATTATTAGTGGATAAATAGTGATCCACTTATCCGGATCCACAGCATATCATAAATACCGGCCATATATTCAACCTCGAAAGTTCTACCTGCCATTATAGTAATATACAGTCGAACCTCTTTAATTCAACACTCCAAGGGATCAGAGCTTTCGGTTGAATTAAAGGAAGTGTTGAATTAAAGTCAGATGATTAGGTAATCATCTAACTCGCTAAAATAATATTTTTTTAAAATAGCCTTGTAATATAAATTAATGATATTAATTGAAACCCTTGTGTGTTTTTATTTTATTTTCATGATTAACTTTTAGTATCAGTGACAAAATGGCATTAATACATATTTTAGAAACATAAATAATTGTAACAAATAAATTTACTGGCAATGTGTTTCTTTTCAGTAATATAATCAAATATTAACTCTACAGACATTGAAATATTAAATATAATATATTAAATAATATTTTATCCTAACTGAAAAATTTAAGCAGTTGAAAGGAAATAAATATGGTAAATAAAAAGAAAATTTTTAAATATTATTTAAAAATAATCATGAAGATCTTTAAAAAAATTTCTTTAAAGATGTCTGTTTTTGCACTGAAATCCTATTCAGGATATATTCCAGATGGTCATTTTGAAAAAACATGCATGCCTTTCTTCCTCTGAAATGTCTTTTAATAAAAAAATTTTAATGTATTAAAGTCATCCACTGCTGCTGCAGGTATTATTGATTTTGTGTTTAAATCTTTTATAATAACACAGAAATGGAATATTGAAATAAAATGTTATCATAATCATTGTGGCTACATTTTATAAAAATTTATTTATTTAAAAGGAAATTATTTGTAAATTTTAAAATAACTAAAATCTTTTAATGCTTAAATTTAAAAATATATTATTATTGTTAATTAGCGCATGAAGCCTAAATCCCAGCGTAAAAAAAAAAAAAAAAAAAACACAAGAACACTTGCGACATGGCGCAAAGGCACTGCAAAGTGAAACTTAAACTAACCAGGAACCAAAAGTGCGCGCGCGCGCGCGATCCTATCGGCGCCGTAATACCTTTTTAGCAGAAAGTTGTAAGTAAAAACATTCTACTGTCGAAATTTGAATTTTAAAATGGTCGAACTATCGGAAGTGTTGTATTATCGATATGTCGAATTACGGTTTGTTATTTGATAGGCCGGAGGTCGGGACATCAGAACATGGTCGAATTATCGCCGAGTGTCGAATTAACGAGGTTATACTGTATCTTCCAAGTCAGAAAGATTGATCCTCGAAACCCTAAGGCCAAAAAAATCAGAACAGCATCAACAGAAGAATAAATATCCCAGAGTAATTCCATCATATCCCAAATCATGTATAAATAGCCATCAAATGTAGATCTCACCTTGATTTATTTATTTCCATTTAAATTTATTTCCATTCCACTTGCGCTGTCAACATGTATGCCTCTACATTTGGCTATATATATATTTACAGTAGGCCATAAAAATTATTCATATGATATTAACAAGGAGAAAGAGGGGGGGGAAAACATTGCTTTCAGATATTTACATCAAAATTGTTCATTAATCATTATTATTAAAAGAGAAGAGAGAGAGAGAGAAAAAAAAAAGAATTTAAACATTCTAAGGACAAATTAAATCTTAACGAGTAGAGAGAACTGTGTACAAAAGAAAGAAATTTCTGGGAATATCTACAATCAGCATAATATTTCAGTGCTCACTCTCGGTTATAATTTTTACCCGTTGAAGAGCGAGATTTCAAAAGCTTGCCGTTTTCATAATAAAAAAATTATTGAGAAAGGTTTAGGATTATTTTATAATAGTTGACTTGGTTAGATTTAGTGGCCTGTTACCTTTTCATCAGTGGTTCAAATTGTAAATTTTCATAAGTGCCGCTACTCAATGTTGAAAGATTTAGGCATAAAATTACATAACTTGTGGTAAGGATGAAGTACAATTTGGATTATAGATAGGATCCAAAGTTACATGTGATGTAACAGAAACAATGTTCTTCTAAAATATCACATATAATTTATTAATTGGATTTGGTATTGTTCCCTTGTGATATATTATATTGAAAGATTTTGATTAGGAGCCATTTGGTGTTTGTGAGTGTCAGACATTCCACCACCTCCAGCTGACTGGCCCAAGTGCTTGTTTGCTTTCTATTCCAAATTGAGAGCTCCTCTCTTTGTTATGTAACCAATCCTACTAGCCAAGTGTTGAACAACAACTGAAAATTTCTGAAAGAAAACTTAAATTACTGATTTCAATTTTTTTCTTGCTTTTTCTAAGCAATTGACTTTGCTATAAAAGGGGTCTACATTTGTTTGAGGTCATTAAGTATTTTTTATCTTGATTATCTCTTTTAAACTTTGAAGCAAAAATGCTATTAAAATGCTAAATTTTCCATGAGTCCAGGGAAATGCCTCTTCCTCTCTCAACTGTGGCTATAAATAGGTGCTTATTAACTAACAAACTCTGGTTTCTACCCTAAAAAGTCACTTTTAAACACACAGCCGTTTTTGATATTTTAGTCTTAAGCCAAATGTTCCACGGTTTTGGGTCTTTATCAGCAGAGCATAAGCCAGGAAACATATTGTTGTGTGTCAACAAGCAACCGACCGGAAATACACGTTACCGTTACAAAATTATTTTAAATTTTGTTTATTTATTATTTATCAGTGAAACGGCACCACAGAGATAACAGGTACAAGTTGTATTTGACCACTGACCACCGTTTTCGCGGAATGCGTTAAAAATACAACATGCCAGTTATCGCTTGACCTTCGTGCTTTTTTTTTTTTTCCTTGCCCGGCGAATGAAAGATGTCCTGTCACAGATATAACCCTCCCAACGGCTACACCGATGAGAATCGGACCCCAACAACCCTCCGGGACCGGACCACAAACCCAGCCCTGGAACGGGCCTTGGTGACCATAGCCCACCAGGACAATGTACTGCAGCCTCTCAATAAAATGAGCTTTACATCCCCACTTCAGCCTCATCACATGGTGGAGAGCAGTGTCGTTCCAGCACCTCAAGCCGCAAACATAAGTATCGGCTACGGAGAGACGCCTTGTTTCAACCCGGAGGAGGAAGATATCGAAGACTACGTGGAGGAGTTCAAAACGTGGCTGACTGCGAGCAAGGTACCGAAGGGAGACTGGACGAAGGCCATAGTACGGCGGCTTCCACTTGACGGCCGCGAATTTATCAAGTGCAGGTTTGACCCTTCAGCCGCACTTAAGGTCTTGGAAGCACTGAAACTTTGCTACCCAAGGAACGACGGCCGGGCACGTAGTAGGGGTAACGAACTGAAGAAAATGCGACGGCCCCAGTCCACGGAAGATACGGGGAAATACTTAATGAACCTCATTACGGCCCACGCGACGGCAGGTGAGTTTTCGCCGTTTGATTCAAACAAGGAGGCATTGTGGGCATTGGCTCCAAAAGACTGCCTACTACTGGCAGCCTCATGGAGTACCACGCGGAACCCAGAAGAGGCCGACTTCCTACAGGCGGCAAAATTCCTCGACGAGGCGGACAAATGGAACAAGGGACGGAAGGAAGCAGGGACAACGACGAGTTTGGAAACAACTAGGAGGACGGCGGAAGAGTGCGAACAAAAACGAGGACAAAACCCAAGGACCGAAACGCCCACGGAGAAAGCAAGAAGATTCATGCTGCCGGACGGGACGCCAAGATGCTTCACCTGTTACCAGACGGGGCACAAACACTGGGATTGCCCGAAAAGGAGGCCACGTGGTAAGTACAATTTTACCTCTAATCCTGTGGTTGAAGTTTCAAACAGTGTAGAGAGCGTACCACGCGTATTTTCCGAGGTTACTTGTAACACCAATCACATAATTTTCAAGGTAAAAGGACAACCGGGGGTTAACGGAGAGACAGACAGTAAATAAGGTACCACTAGAAAAATCCACTTTAGAAATAGGGGGGTACAACAATGGAAAAATTTCATTGGACAGGTATGACTAATTTCTGCTTAATCACGCATATCAATGAGACACATATAGGCAAACTGATTTTCGATTCAGGGGCAAATGTTAGCTGCATAGACGAAGGAATAGCCAACGCACTAGGATGTGCTAGAATGCCTTCAAAATTACTTATACAGGGAATAAGTGGGTCAGTAGTCTCGAACACGTGCACATACTTGGAGGTCAACATTGATGGGTTCGACATATGTGGCAGGTTCACCATAATTCCAGGAAACGGGGAAAAGATTATTTTCGGTGTCGATATTCTAACAGACTATCATTGCAAAATTATGTTTAAAGACGAATAGGTAGAATTGTATTGGCCAAAAATAGGCAAGGACGACCACGTGGTAGAACTAAACGAAGAACGGGAGCTCGAGAGGTTAGGCGCAATTACGAACGATCGGAAAAAACCCCAAACAAAAGTACTGCATACCAGATGACCTTGAAATTGCACCACGTTGTAAACGAGGGTTAAGTTAAAAGGGCCAACAGTAATGGCGGGCATTTTAGAACCCCACCCCGACTGCGTAAGAAGAACGGGGCTACTAATACCATCAGTACACGTTTCCGAAACAGTATCCGAGATACTCATTGATGTCATTAATACTAGGAACGAGCCGGTGCGGTTGGTAGCAAACTTGTGCTTGTTACGATCCGGCGGGGAAATAGCGAATGTTTCTTTCCTAAGTGAACAGGTGTTATACAGTATGACGGCCACGTGCAAATACGAACCACATAAGTTCGATATAAACCTGGAGCTGTCGGACGGCGAAAAAATCGACGTACTGGACGTATTGTACAGGTATCAGGAACTTTTCTCAGAAGAGTGGAATAAGGCGGCAGATATCGAAACCATACCACATTAAACTTAAATCAAACGCGGAACCAATTCGACAAAAAGCCTATCGCCGCAGTCCTAAGGAACGTGACATTATAGAGGAACAGGTTAAAGAAATGTGTGAAAAAGGAGTTATTAGGAAATCAACATCTCCATGGGTGAGCCCAGTCGTTTTGGTTAAAAAATCAGACGGATCCTATAGATTTTGTGTGGACTATAGAAAAATTAACAACGTAACCGAAAAATTTTCATATCCATTACCGGATATCACCGACTGCCTGGACCGTTTAGCGGGAATGAGGTATTTCTCTCACACGGATTTTGTTAGCGGTTATTGGCAGTGCCCACTGGACGAAACAAGCAAGCCAATTACAGCGTTCACGACGGGTAACGGGTTGTACGAGTTTCAAGTGTTACCCTTTGGTTTAACCGGGGCACCTGGTCATTTCGAAAGAATCATGGATACACTGTTAGCTGAATTGAAATGGTCCGAGTGTATGGTTTATCTAGATGACGTCATCGTGTACGGAAGAGACATACGTGAACACAACGAGCGGTTAACAAATGTTCTAGAATGTTTCCGCGGGCAGGCTTATCCCTTAAGCCATCAAAATGTAGATTCGCCTACCAAAAGTTACCAAATTTGGAATACGTGGTATCGGAAAACGGCGTAGAACCGGCTACTGATAAGATCGAGGCAGTTAAGGAATTTCCCATTCCGAAAAATGTCAAGCAGGTTCCTTTCGTTTCTGGGACTTTGCGGCTATTATCGCCGTTTCATAAAAAAACTTTTCAAAGATAAGCAAACCGCTGACGTGTTTAACGGAAAAAGATAAGAGATTCGTAATAGGTCCGGCCGAAATAGAAGCTTTCGAAACCTTAAAAAAAAAATTGACTGAGGAGCCAATTCTAGCACACTTCAACCCAGACGCTAGAATAGAAATACACACGGACGCATCAATCGTGTGATTAGGCGCGGTGCTAATGCAACCGGACAATGACGGTTTTTTGCACCCGATCCACTACTTGTCGAGAACGACATCGAAACACGAGAGTAAATATGGTATCTCAGAACTAGAGTGCTTAGCAATAGTCTGGGCTCTACAAAAGTTACGGCAGTACATCTTCGGGAGAGAATTCAAAGTCTTAACCGACCATAGCGCGTTAACGTGGCTAGCTAACGTACGTGACCCGTGCTCAAGACTTACTAGATGGGGTTAAAACTCATGGAGCACGACTTTGAAATAGTCCACCGCGCAGGGAGGAAGAACGTTGCACCGGACGCACTCTCACGCAACCCGTTCCACAAAAACGATACGAACATCGAAGACAACTTCAACGATTTAACGGCATGCACAGTACGGATCGACGAAAACGGACAAAAGGAAGACACGTTTTGCCGCGATATTACCGAAAAACTACCAGGCGCTAAAACACGGGACGAATATAAAAAAATAAACGGGATCCTTTATAAAAAGAACCATGCAACACAAGGTAACCAATGGTTGGTCGTAGCACCAAAGCAAAGCGTATCCGAAATAATGAAAACAGCGCACGATATACCCGAGGCAGGACACATGGGGGTAGCGAAGACGGTCCACCGTATTGAGCAACGTTTCAACTGGAAAGGTCTTGAAGAAGACGTGCGGAAATACATTCGGTCGTGCAAAGTATGCCAGGCCCTTCAAACCACAGAGGTTCAAACCCGCAGCCCCGCTAGAACTGTTACCACCGGCAACAGACATCTGGGAACGAGTGGAATAGACCACCGAGGTCCTTTCAAAAAATCGGTAGAAGGCTACGAACACATCCTAACCATCGTAGACCATTTTAGTAAATACGCACTCGCAATCCCGGTAAAAGATACAAAGGCGGAAACCACATGCAACGCACTCTTAGACAATCTGCTCTTCGTTTTTGGTACTCCGAAATGCATAATATCCGATCAAGGCAAATCTTTCGATTCAAGTACTTTTAGAGACTTTACACGATTGTACGGTATTAAACATATTATGGCTTCCGTGGCACACCCGCAAACAAATGGCTTATGCAAAAAACTCAACGGCGTCATAAAAAACAGCATCAGCATCACGCCGAATGGCTGAGATTCGTAAAAAACGGCGACTTTTGCGTATAACTCGTCCATTCAGTCGTCGACACAGGTGACACCGCATAAGTTGATATTTGGCGTAGAACCGAGGACGTCCCTAGACGTAGGACTACAAACCGTCGACGAGCTAGTAAAAACTTACGACGAATACGTGACCAACCGCATTTTAGAAAACCAGAGATTAAAGAAAATCGCCGATGAAAACTACCGAGACCCGGACAATGATGACGAAGTGTCAGTATGACCTTGTGAACCGTAACCGCTTCCAGAAGTTTGAAGTGGGCGACCTGGTACTAATGGAGTCGTCTCGCAGGAAACCAGGGAAAACGAAGAAATTTCTGGCGAAATACGTAGGACCGTACGTAATAACGGATAGAATCAAGGAAACGACATATAGGTTACGACCACAGGACGGACGTAACGAAAATAGTAGGCGCCAGAGCACGTTAGCACACGCGTCGAGACTTAAGGAATTTTTAGAGAGATAACGGTGACTCGAGGGACCGAGTCTAAGATAAGAGGGGGGGTGGTGTTGTGTGTCAACAAGCAACCGACCGGAAATACACGTGACCGTTACAAAATTATTTTAAATTTTGTTTATTTATTATTTATCAGTGAAACGGCACCACAGAGATAACAGGTACAAGTTGTATTTGACCACTGACCACCGTTTTCGCGGAATGCGTTAAAAATACAACGTGCCCGTTATCGTTTGACCTTCGTGCTTTTTATTTTTTTTTTATTTTTTTTTTTTTTCCTTGCCCGGCGAACGAAAGATGTCCTGTCACAGATATAACCCTCCCAACGGCTACACCGATGAGAATCGGACCCCAACAACCCTCCGGGACCGGACCACAAACCCAGCCGTGGAACGGGCCCTGGTGACCATAGCCCACCAGGACAATGTACTGCAGCCTCTCAATAAAATGAGCTTTACATCCCCACTTCAGCCTCATCAATATGTTATTGAGCAAACAAGTAAACATTAAATCTATTTCTATTTCTACTATGAATATAGATTAATTATGTTGTGAGTGGATCTTATCATGGAAATAAAACTTTCCATTTATTTGAGCCAACTTCCTTATCCTATAAGCGCCAAGGCTACAAGTGAGATGTGATGTCATTTTTTCTGCATTTTTCTGCACTGTTCCCTACTTATTTCCTTATAACACTTCAAGAAAACTCTTCCACATTATAAATACAATAGAATTTTATTACACTGAAGCTTTGCCCTTCAAAATATATTAAGCAATAGAAAAATGTCACTAGGATAAAATATAATGTAGATTTACAATGGTAAATAAGCATGCATACTGCTTGTAATCCCATTTACACCTAGTACAAATAATTCAGGAGAGCTCTGAATTATGTTTATGACCAAATTTCCATGATGTTTTGGCCAATTTCCTTGTCAATATAGCAGTACCTCATAATATCACTCAGGTTAACACCACCCATGTAATTATCATAAATGGTTTTGACCTGAGAACTGCCAATTTTGGTATCTGAAGCTGCATCACAAAAGTGCTAAGGAAATTTATATAGTTTCTATTTGATTTTTCTTTGTATGCTTTTGCAAGCAGCATATTATTCTTCATATAGATGACAATCTATGTTGAGGGAAGCTGTTTTAAAAGTTTTGGGGTAGTCCTACAACTGTGAACCTTTTCAGATAGGTCTGATACCAGCGGGGTCTTTTGCATGGTGAAGTTATCCATTACTATGTGATAACCTTTTCCTAGCAAATTTTAATAGGTAAGGGGCTTCATTGGCACATAATAATATAGACCTTTTAATATTTCACTAAATTTAATTTTATATGGATATAACTAGAGGAAGTATCCAGTTGTGGTCTCACAGAAAATCTAGAGTCCATTCCAGAAGAGCTATGATATGTTTTATTCATGTATTGCAATAATCTTGTACACATTTTCAGATACACCAGCTCTGATGTTGGAATGGCCTATATAATAATATAAAAGAAATTATATGGTACAATTTGGATTATATAGATTAAACTATAAATATTATTAGACCCAAATTCAAATAAATTAATAGTGTATGACATTTTGGTAACGACGCTATTACTGAAACTTCATACACTATTAATTTATTTAGATAAGGCTCAATTTGTATTATATATTATAAGCACAAGGTAATAAGACCAAATCCAAATAAATAAATAGTGCGTTACCTTGTGTTTGTAATATAAAAGAAAAGGAAGAGAAAATAATCTCAATGGGCTTTTTTAAAGTTAAAGAGCTATGTTATAGTCCAGTCTTTTTGGAAAATTCAGGGGATGAGTTTTCAGGGGATACTAGATGGAAGATAAGTTTTTATCAATATTCCTGGTATATCTTGATCAATATATCCGCTCTCAGTTGGACAGAAAATATCTAATCTTTTGAATAATACTAGAGCACACTTTCCCTCCCCCCCCTCAATATTTGAAAGTTGTTTCTGTTAAATTATAACCTGTAAATCATGAATATAACCATTATAAAAATTAGCTCATTTAAAAATATATATATATATTTAATTCCAAAAGAAACTAAGGTCATCATTATCATCAAAATATTTTAAAGATATTGACTCTGCAAGCATAAAATTTTATCATTCAGATAAAATATATTCCAATGCAATTTTATATCTTGAAAATGCTTAAATATTTCAAATAATGACGAATGAATGTAAATCTAATCCAGAAATATTCTGCTATATTTGTGGAAAATTTACAATTCCCAAAAATTTCTGAGTGGCCTTAGGTAATCTAGATAGGTGGATGAGGAACTGTATCGAGGGCTTTCTCAATGGAAATCAGGGTAATCGAAAGGTATGCCCCTTTCAATCAAAAACTTTATCGATGGTTTGGCGAGAACCAAAAAATCACCACACAAATTATTGTTTCTGTATCTGCAAGTTCAAAAGCCTTAATAGCAAAATGAAACAAACTAACTTTTATCCTGATATGTCCATCCACTAGAAAACCTATTCGCAACCTCAAGAATCCCATAATAATTCCTAAAATGATTCAAATTGATTTGTCTAAACAAAGTTTGAAGGCTTGTTGCTTTATGGTAGTGTATAGCTTTCTATAACTGTTGCAGATTCAAGCATGTGAAAGAAACCTATTCAACTCCTAAGAACATTTTTTAATTGTTGAATTATACCATAAATTATTGAGAGAGAAAAGTTTGCAGCAATTCTAAAATTATAGGAATTTTACAGAGCTTCCAGAAGGTAAACTAAGAGTATCCTCATTTTTTTGCAAGTGAAACAAAAAATCATTATATTATTTGTCTGATGATGGTGACAATGCTGTTGCAGAATATTATTAAATACTATTAAATTATTTGGATTAGGTCTTTTTTTCTTGTATTATAATCTATAATCCAAATTGTCCTTTGCAAATTGTTGCAACAGCCATTGGCTAAAATATTTTAAGCTGAAAGATCATGGAGTGGCACTTATTGGATTAAAATGCTTGAGGCTAGTGAACATTTACAATATATAATTTATATATACAGTAAAACCCCTCTATAGTGAACCCCAATGGGACAGAGCTTTTGGTTCACTATAGCCACGGTTTGGCCATTTTTTTTAACTTTTCTAAATTTTTAGCCCGTATAATTAAAAAAGCCATACAAACAGGAAAAGGCAGCCACTTAATAATGGTCACTTTGTTTTAATTCCCTAAATTGAACTATTTCTTTACAGTAATGCTGAATATCAAAAGAAGTCATTTGTTAAGAGGTTCTTCTTATCATTAGCATACATGTTTATATATAAATGTCATAATTTGTATATAATTGTATGCACCCCGACCCACTATGCATGTACAATGTATGAATTTCAAAGATTTAATAAAGAATAAGGTAACTGGAGGAAAGAAAGTGGCAACAAGACATAGGAAGCAGGCTAAAAGCGGGCACAAGTATAAATAACTTGTACAGTCAATACTTCCTGGCAAGCCCGGACGTATCTAGTATCCGCAGAAGTTATATTAATAGAGAGACGCCCAATATTTCCGGACAGGACCGGACGTATTTGATAACGCGGAAGTAAATAGAGTCGAACTAACACCCGATACTTCCTGACCAGGCCGAGCGTATCTTCCACCAAAGTAAGCCGCCGGTCCAATTAGGAAGCAATAAATAAGTAGGTCAACCAATAGAAAAACGGGCACGTTCCATCCTTCGACCAATGGGAAGGAAGACAACTCGTGATGTTAAATCGAGAAGCAAGAATAATCAGTAGTGCTTTGGCTCCCAAGGAGGTGACATCTGCTCTGGACCTCTCTCCCTCTGCTCATCCCATAGCTAAGTACAATCACCGCCATGTGATCAGATAATTAACAATCAAAATCGCTCCGCTCTTCTCAAGCTTTCTTTCCTCCAACCCAGTTGCCTTTTATTTTCAAACCTCATCACGTGTCCTGATTATTCCTAACTGTATGCTTAAACTTCCACTCAAACGACTGCGTTTCAACCAATCCTCACCATTCAAATCGAACAACAAGAAATTCCGCAACGATATTGTCACAGAACGGTTAAGTCGACAGGATTCTACAACAGTGTAATACATCAAATATTGCAGTGTAATAACTTTGGATATATTACATAGAGTCGACAGGATTCTACAACAGTGTAATACATCAAATATTGCAGTGTAATAACTTTGGATATATTACATAGAGTCGACAGGATAAAGAGATGGAATTTAATCAGGATCCCATAGGCGCAAAAACGGACAACCCTACGAAAGAAAGAGGAGAAGACGGCAGCCAATTGAGAGAGAACGAACAGGCAGGAGAAAGGCAGGAAACGACCGGCCGCGAGACAACTGCGCCCCTAGCGGACGCCGTCACCCAGCTATCGGCGCTCCTGACCCGAGTAAAGATTTCTGAAGGAGCTGAGGCGACAATCCCGCCTTTCGATGGCACATACAACGCGATCCAGTTTTTCCAGACGTTCGATCGAAAAATGGAAGGCGCCTCCATGGGAGAACAAGAGAAATTACTCCGCTTGCCAAACTATCTGGTGCGACAACCCCTGGAGCTCTTCAGGAAACTTCGGATGGCCGACCGGAGCTATTTCCAGGTGAGGCAAACCCTCCTAGATCTCTATCCTGAGTCAAGCGAAGCGTCCTTTGCGAAATATTTCGCCATGAAGCTTACTGGGCAAGCCAACCTAGAGACCTACTACCGGTAGAAAACCGCCATGGGATTGCAACTAGGGCTTCCACAGGAGGTGATTCTCGAGACGCTGACAGAAGGACTGCCATTCAACGACCAGCGCCTAGTCCGCGTAGTGCCTCCCGAGAACCTAGGAGAGTGGTTCCGACTGGTACAGCGGATCCACGGGCCCAGTGTACCGACAACGCGACTCAGAGAAGATCAACCACCCACAATGTCGGGTCCGTATCACAGCACACCCCGACGCCCAGGTGCATGGAATGCACCTCTTCCGCCGTCCAACTGCAAGTTCTGCGGCGCGAGGCACTGGCACAGCGAATGCCAACATCGAGCAGTCCCGAGCCCCAAGCCAACCAACTCAAGCCAAGACGTCCCAGCCGAGCAGCCCTTTCGAGACTAAGGTAGGCACCCCCCCTATGGCGTCAAGAATTGACTTTGAACTCTTATCTAACCCTACCTACCCCTTTAACCATGTATCTAAACATGTACCAAATGAATGCAAGCACGGGCTAGACCAAAACCTGTCCCAAAGGACTCGTACAGCACACAAAGCTTTCACACATGGAAACCCTTGCCTGCATTCATTGCCCAAACCTCAAATATTTACATGCCACCATTCTAATCTCACACCACGCAACTTTTCATGCCCACAACATATAAAGCCACCACGACTTCAACCTACAATTCCAATAATGCCCAAAAAAGTGTCCGTACACCGACACAGCTCACCCACTTACCACGCAAATGTACCTCACAACATACACGCACCCATACGTCACCACGCAACAAACACGCACAACCCGCACAACAAACGCAACACGTGCGCCAAAAGACAACAACAACAAACAAGCGCATGCACAACCGTTAAGAATAATACAATCATCCCGTCTACACAAAACATAGAAAAAATTCACGCCACCAAACAACCACACAATCGAAAAACATTGCGATCTTTCCTAAAAGCTGTGAACGCCTATAAAGAGTTCATTCCGGACCACGCCCGCTTGCGGACGCCACTTGTCAACCTTCTAAAAAAGGATGTCGTGTGGGTCTGGAGTGACGAATGCCAGAAAGCATTCACTAACCTGAAAGAAAGCCTTACCACACACCCCACATTATACCTTTACCAAGAAGGTCTGCCATGCCAGGTGTACTGTAACACCTCAACATTCGGCATTGCAGGCATTCTTAAACAAGTCTACCCTGATGGGAAGACATACCCAGTTCAACATTTCAGCCGCTCTCTGCGTGGTCACGAGCGAAATTATTCAGACTTGGAACTACAATGCCTAGCCATTGTGGAAAGTGTGGATAACTTCCGCGCCTGTCTAATGGGCAGAAAGTTTACAATACTTTCTGACCATCCTGCATTGCAGTGGTTGAAAGAGATCAAAGCCCCGTCAGGCAGATTGTTTCGATGGAGGTTAAGACTGTCAAGATACGAATATGAGGTCCGTAGCATAAATGGAGTACAACAATATGAAACGGGCGTTGTAACTCGTATCCCATTTTGTGGCTTTCTAGATGCGCCACTCATAAAGAGCCAACAGTCTTCGCCACCGGGAAAATCTCGCGTGACTATGGATCACAATAAACTGCGCACCATCTCCCGAAAAGGAGTACTTAAAACTATAGTCCCAAGTTCACTTACAACCAGACTTCTTAAGTCCGTACACACACAACACCACCACCCAAACATCTCCAAGATGACGAGACTCATCTCGTCACAATATTATTGGCAGAACATGACACAAGACATCGCAAAACAGGTAAAAACCTGCCCCACCTGCCGATTCGCTAGAAGAATCGATGAATACAACCAACCTTCACGTAAAAATACCGACACAGGCCCCAAAGCAAAACAAAATTCGTACATAAAGCACAGCGTACACACAACACAAACAATGCCAAAATTACACCACCCACGTCAGAGAAACGACCACACATCTCAACCTAAATCAATTACCACCGACATATCGCTAATAAAACCATTAACGATCAAACAAGAGAACTGCGAACCTACCAATCATTTAAATTCTACAATTAATAAGGTTCGAACAAATATTTCAGAATCCCCATTTACAAAAATATGGGAGAACTTGGGGCAATACCCTATCTTTCATCTGATTTTCATCCTTTGTTTGTTAGTTCTACCATACAAATGTATCCCAATTTTATTCATTAATTATTTGTTTATCTATACCATGCCCGCTCATAAAATTTTCGAACTACAAGAGGCAGTTTTTAATTTTGGACAAGCATTTATAAAACTTCTCATAATTTTAGAAACCATTTTTGCAGAAAATCTAAATAAACTCCGAAGAGATAGAGTAACTGAAAGATGACCAACCAATGTCGGAGAAGTCACACTCCAAAAATAAATAAGCGGCAGGAAGTGAGAATTTTGAGACGCCGCGACAGGAAGCGTAGTTCCGCGGCGATAAATTCGGCCTATGCAAACAGAAAGGAGCGCCTCGTTTCCGATCTCCAATTACTTCGGACCCCTCTTCTGGCCAACACGTAAAATTAGGTCACCGCTTTTCCCCGCACAGATTCCTCTCTCTATGCCACCGATTTTGGATTCCAATTCAAGCCTGCGCATCGACTTTTACAATGTCAATCAAATCGACTGTCATTCGAAAATCAAACAAGGTACACGCACACACATTCCTTACACAACAGACTTCTAACATTTTCCACAACACACACAAAGACAAAAAATTTATAGGGCATGTAGATACAAAAGGGTTCAAACCAATACACCTTATTTTTCATATTAATCATTTTCATTATTTTCTCTCAATTAAAAATGTAAATATTTAATCAATTTATCAATTTATTCAACTTATTATCACTTTTAATCATTAATTATCATTTTTTTTTACCAATTAGTTTATATTATCATAGTTTCAATCAACGAAAACTCATTGGTTTTCTTTCAAAATTGGATATTATATTTCATTTTGATTTACAAAAACATTCTCTCTTTTCCTTTTTTTTCCACCATGCAACAAAACATTTTTTTTTCTCACCATGCAACAAAACATTTTTTTTTTCCCCACCATGCAACCAAGCATTCACTTTGATTTCTTCCAACTTTTTATTTTTATTTTTATTTTTTGATTTCTCAAAAGACCTAATAAAAATCCCTCGATTTCCATTCCCAATTTCGAGCAGAAATATAATTAGGCATTTCTTTTTACCATGCAACAAGCACTTTTCTTTTTTCACCATGCAACAAAACATTTTTTTTTTCCTCACCATGCAACCAAACCTTTACTTTGATTTCGTCCAACTTTTTATTTTTATATTATTTTTGATTTCTCAAAAACCCTAATAGAACTCCCTCGTTTTTATTTCCAATTTCGAGTAGAAATTAGTTAGGCGCACTTTCTTTTTTTTTTAAATCCACTATGTACCATAGCATTCATTTTGATTTCTTACAATTAAAAAATTTTTTTTTATTTCTATTAATTATACTCAACCTATATCATCAACACCATTCTATTTTACTTCTTATATCACCACCAATGCTTGTATATAGACTCTCAATACCCACAACTAATTTTCCCACAAAATTATTTTTCACTTTACAGAATTCTCTCAGGCTAACCCCTTCTTGAATTCTTCACATGTAGGGGGCGCATCTGTCATAATTTGTATATAATTGTATGCACCCCGACCCACTATGCATGTACAATGTATGAATTTCAAAGATTTAATAAAGAATAAGGTAACTGGAGGAAAGAAAGTGGCAACAAGACATAGGAAGCAGGCTAAAAGCGGGCACAAGTATAAATAACTTGTACAGTCAATACTTCCTGGCAAGCCCGGACGTATCTAGTATCCGCAGAAGTTATATTAATAGAGAGACGCCCAATATTTCCGGACAGGACCGGACGTATTTGATAACGCGGAAGTAAATAGAGTCGAACTAACACCCGATACTTCCTGACCAGGCCGAGCGTATCTTCCACCAAAGTAAGCCGCCGGTCCAATTAGGAAGCAATAAATAAGTAGGTCAACCAATAGAAAAACGGGCACGTTCCATCCTTCGACCAATGGGAAGGAAGACAACTCGTGATGTTAAATCGAGAAGCAAGAATAATCAGTAGTGCTTTGGCTCCCAAGGAGGTGACATCTGCTCTGGACCTCTCTCCCTCTGCTCATCCCATAGCTAAGTACAATCACCGCCATGTGATCAGATAATTAACAATCAAAATCGCTCCGCTCTTCTCAAGCTTTCTTTCCTCCAACCCAGTTGCCTTTTATTTTCAAACCTCATCACGTGTCCTGATTATTCCTAACTGTATGCTTAAACTTCCACTCAAACGACTGCGTTTCAACCAATCCTCACCATTCAAATCGAACAACAAGAAATTCCGCAACGATATTGTTACAGAACGGTTAAGTCGACAGGATTCTACAACAGTGTAATACATCAAATATTGCAGTGTAATAACTTTGGATATATTACATAGAGTCGACAGGATTCTACAACAGTGTAATACATCAAATATTGCAGTGTAATAACTTTGGATATATTACATAAACCTATGTATTATTTAAAAATTAAGCCAAATCCCTTAAGAAAAACATTATTAATTATATATTTAAAAGGTATAAGAGTATTTTAGAACATCCTTCTCAAATAATATAATACTATATTTATTTGAAAAAATGCCTCTAATACCTTGTTGTTTGAAAGTGAAAAGTGAAATTCAGAAATTTCTTAAAATATCGTTATTATTCTCAAAGGAATGAAGCTCTGTGTATTCTGAATCAATTGAAGATGAATTAAAAGTATCCAATTCAGAAAAATCGGACACAAAACATGTTGATACGATAGCGCGATC